>JAJGOT010000528.1:77500-587927 GCA_022457155.1 Cladopsammia gracilis | reverse complement strand
ATTATCCCTTCGGGGTTAAATAGCGATGACTTTTTTTGCAGCAGAAACCCTCGAAGGGACTTGTTTTAATTTTATATACACATAACATAGCTTAGTAGTATGAGGCGCTCAACCTTTCCCCTGACCAATCAGGAGCCAGGATTTAGCACACGTGACTTCGGTTAGCCAATCAGAGACGACCACCGAAAATCTGTACACGTGCAATGACATCATGGGTTTTTTCATGAAACGGAAGTGACCATGGGTGGCGCTTGCCTGAGGGTGGGAGACCGCTGACCGGAAGTGACCGTGTTTGGATCGCGGGCTCAGGAAAAGACCGCTGACCGGAAATAAATGTTTTTGGATCGCGGGCTCAGGAAAAGACCGCTGACCGGAAACAACCTTTTTTGGGATCGCGGGCTCAGGCATTGGAGTGGGTCCCAGATCCCACTCGGGGGATGGGTTCGGGGGTCGCTCGGGATGGGTTCGGGGCTCGCTCGGGGATGAGTGACGGGTCGCACTGGTTCCGCTCGCGGGGTGGGTCCCAGATCCCGCTCGGCCAGAGAGACAGAAAAACCCAGAAAATAACACAAAAAAATGACTTTTTAATAGTCACACAACGAGAAAAAAAACAAAAAGCTAAGTTTACAAGCGGGGACATGGGTTCCATCCCCGACTGGGAGAACGCCCCTTTTGTTAGTAGTCACACAACGAAAACAACAACAAAATACTATTTTTACAAGCGGGGACATGGGTTCCATCCCCGAATGGGAGAACGCCCCTTTGATAGTTCGTCCGGTCAAAAGTCACGTTGCCCTGGATTCGTGTCCGGTGTTTTCTTAGCGGTCGCCCCTTTTAATTAAACGGTGAGATCGTCGTCGGGTCGAAGCCAACTGTAGCCGTATGGGAGAGTCTTGAACGTGAATTCGTCGCCGATGACGCGTTTGTCGTAGACCACCCCCCATCGTTTGTCCCTGCGAACGGTGGTCAACGTCTTGGCACGCTTGTCTCTCTGGATGAAATGGGGGTTGGGTACGTTGACGGTGCGCGGTTTGGGGAGAGGTGAACGCAGTTCGAGGAACAGGGTGTCCTTCATGGCTTGAAAATGAAGGTGTTGTTGTCCGCGCATGTTCAAGGTGAACCCGCGAATTTTCTCCGTCTTTCCCAAGCGCGTCTTGTAAGCATAGTTTTTTCGGGCCGCAGGACAAGAATTCGATGATGACGTCACGATTGCCTTTCTTGTCGTCCAATTCGTCCGTCATCTCGCCGAGGAAATTGCCCAGGGGGATTTCGGGTTCGCCGGGTTTCCATTTGTAGACCACGGAATCCGTGTCGAAATACAGGGCATTGTCTCCCACGCGATCCAGGTGATGGTAGAGACGTAGCCGGGCCCAGCAGGTGGTGAATGCGGCCACGAAGACGTTGGTGGTTTGACCGCCGGGGACGTCGTCGTCGACTTTGTCGTAGGCGATCTCGAGGCACTCGTCGTTCATGATGCGGAGATCGTGGATGACGATCGTCTCGTCTTTCATGAATTCGTACAGGGTGGCAGGCACGGTGATTTGCTGGATTTTCCGCTTGTTTTCTCGCTCGCCGAATTTTCCCCAGAAGGAATTGAGGGCCAGCTTGCTGGTGGCTTTTTTCCCCTTGTTGGATTGCATGTTGTTCCCGTCGAGGTGGATCCCTTCTCGCGCTGCATATTGGGCCCGGAAGAGCGTTTGCTGCTCGGGTGTTTTGAGACTGCCGTCGGCGTTCGGCGGCCACCCGGAGGCTTCCGTTTTCCCTTTCAGCCACACGTTGACGTAATCCTCGAACAATCCGGTACGTCGCTGCGCGGGGGGAAAGTGGTACACTTCGTGAATTTGGAGAATGCGGTACCCCTTTTCCACGGCTTTGACGAGCTCGGGGGTGCACCACGTCCCTCGGATGCTGCGTTGACTCGCCGTGTGTTCGCACACCCAAGTTCGCTCGGTCATCCGTTTGGGGATCTCTTCTTCCACGCAGGCTCGACACAGGGGAAACGTGATTTTGCCATGGCAACGGTACGGCAGCACGGGATGAAACAACCCCTCGGGCGGTAACACGGTGCAGTCGGCGATGCCAAAGTAACGGTGAATGTCTTGCACCGGTTGGGTGACGATGACGGGGTGCCCGATGGGGTACTCGTCGTACTTGTTGACGGTGGGGTACAGTGACGTCACATCCACGTACCGAATTTCTTCCCCTTGCGTTTCGTCGATCTCGTCCCATAGTCGCACGGCATTGGTGCGGCCCCCGAAGAAGGCGTCGCGGGGGTTCAGCGAAGGGACGGTGAACGGGTGCGACTCGAGAAAGGCGGCGACGTCGGCTCGTTCACACAATCTCGTCCAACCGCATTCCCAGAGGACCACCACGCGGTAGCCGCCGGCTTCCAATTGCCGCTGTTTTTGCATCGTGGCTTCGTACATTTCCACGTTGGTGCGATCGGGGTGGAGACGGGTGGTCTTGTTCATGCTCCCCTTGAAACAGACGGGGCATCCGTGCCACAAGCACCCGTGAAATTCGTACACGGTGCGGGTCGTCTCGTTGAACCCGTCCACTTGATACCGACGACCTCCGACTTGGAGAGTGCGTTCCCCTCCGTTGAACGCGTGCGCAATGACACCTTGGTTTGTCGGGAATTCTGCCATTCCAACCATTGGTAGGCTTTCAGGGATTGGTGCCCTCTTTTTCCATTCCATCCGCAGGGGGGTTCCAAGGCCAGGGTGCGGGGACGTAAATGTTTCTTGCGGTAATACCGCATGCAGGCCGAGGCGATGGTGACGCATTTCTCCATGGGATTGAAATCGGCTTTGGCGGCAAATTCCCGTTGAAAGATTTCGCAGCCGGCTTTGAGCACTTGCACGTCCGATCGACAGTAGGCCACCATTTCCTCGTGCAAATTGAACTCGAGATGTTGCACGGTTTTGTACCACTTGTCAAAGTCCTTTCGCACGCCCGGTTTCATGCCCTCGGGGTCGTAATGGCGCGCCTCGGGCCAAGGTCCCACGTACTCTTGATGGGCCTCGGTGTTGAAGAAATGCGGGAAGAAACCTTTCTTGCTTTCCGTCAGATTGAACGTGGCGGCAAAGGCGGAGAGGGCAAAGGGGAGGAAACACAGACTGTCCTTGAACGTCAACCGTCCGGCTTTCAGACTCAAGATTTTGGATCCCACGCAAATTTGATCTTTGACGTCGATGCGATTGTCGTAGAGGTACTGGAGGATGAACATCCCGTCGTAACCTTTGAAATTGTGAAAGATCACAATGACTTCCCGCGGTTCACCCAGCACCTCCGTTTTGGAAAGCAGCCAATCGTAAAATTGCCCGGTGCAATCGCGACCGTAAAACACCAGGGCGGGCACGGTGTCGAGGTGATCCTCCCCTTTGGCGCAGATGAGGATGGGCACGTGCAATTGTTCGTCCTGCGTGCATTCGTAGTCCGCATACACGAAATAGGGCGGTAATCGGGGCCGAGTCTCCTCCTCCTCGTCTTCGTCTTCCCCCGACTCGGGCTCGTTGGCGGCTAGGAAGCGGACGGCGTGGGCGGCGTGACGCGGGGCAGGTCTGGTGCGTTTGGCGGGAGGCGGTCCCGCTGCTGCTTCCTCCTCCGGGTCTGGATCGTGCACCGGGTCAATGTAGCAACGGTGGGTGGTGACATCCGCATAATCCTTGCAGGTCTTGCAAAAATATTCCTCGCACTTGTGGGGACGTTGACGTTTGCGTCGATTTTTCCACCAATCGAGGGATTTACAGCAATCCTCGCACGTTTGGAGGTTGGCGCAGACGGAGTGTTGCGGGGTGTCGGCCCCTTGCCCGTTGGGCGAAAACACCCGGTGATTCTCGTAGCAACGGTCTCCGTAGAAACAGCGTCGACAGTCCGGGCAGGGACGTTGCGTCGGTCGTGGGGGTTTGCTGTGGCCCGGGAGGAGTGCCAGGTAATTGCGGCAGTCTTTCTGTTTACAGGCCACGCAACGTCGTTTCACGCAGGGATGATGCGCAAAATCCTCGTGGTCGTACCCCTTGTCGCACAAGTGGCAATAGTAACTGCGTCCGAGAATGGCGGGGATGGATTTCAACCCGTAATAATGATCCTCGTGTTTCAAGAGAAACAGGTAACGTTGGTCGGCACGTTTCTCGCCTCGTCCAAAGATCACTTGGTACCCCACATCGGCGCTGAGGACTTTGATGTGATAGTCCGGCAACACGATTTGGAATTGATGGAGGGCCCCCAACCCGCAAGGCCCTTCGGGAACGCGAGCCAACGCGTGCAAGGCTTTGGCCAATCGGGTTTGACCTTTTCCTCCTCCTCTCAAGGTATTGAAGCCAATCTCCGGCGTCCGTTGACGCGTGGGATCTTCGTCGACCCACGCTTGCATGGTGACGAGGGCCCGAGCGCAGCACAGCTCGTCCCGATTTTTGATTTTGACGACACACTGTTTCTTTTGGAGAAAGGTCAGGATGGGCACGTTGCCCGGGACGGCTTCCTTCCGACGACCGCTACCCCGTCCGGGATCCTTCACGGTGGTGATTTGCACTTTCAAACGATCGTCCGCTTTGAATTGTTCGTTCGAGTTTAATTTCTCCGCCATTTTTTGCAAGAGGAGGGTGACCCGTTGACTCTGTTCGCGCCATTCCCGCACCGGCACGTGAAACGATTGAAAGGCGTGCAGAAAGCTGGGATGTTGCATGGTAAACAACACGTGATCATCGTCGGCTAACTGTTCCTCCTCCAATTGGCGATCGATGGCCCGACGCAACGCCTGTTCGAGTTCGTAGCCCACATCGTATTGTGGGGGTTGTAAGAGTTCCGTGCGAGCGTGGATGGTGGCATCGAACACGCGACGACGTACTCCAAACTTTTGCACGCGTCGATCCGTGCCCGGGGTGAGTCGAAACTCGAAGAGGTGGCCCCGGTTGCTCTCTTCCGCGTCTTCCATGGCCTCCAACAAGACGTCGTCGTCCAATTCTTCCTCGTCGCGGTCGGCCATTTTGAAGGGTTTAACACTCGACGAAGAGGACTAGAAAAAACAACTTGTCCCGATCGGCAAGGTTGAACAGGGTTCTACAGCACCGACACAAATGGAGTTGTCGCGAGTTAAACCGTCGGCGTTTGGCTTCCTTGACGTCACGCACGAATAGGGTGATGGTTTCCCCTCGATAGGTCTGCAATAGGGTCAATGGATCTCGGCCCCTGATGCGAGAGACGCGACAGTGAAAGCACTCCATGCGAAAAAGGTCGTCGTCGGTCGGTACCCGCCCTCTTATTATACTCTCGACGAAAAGGACAATGCATGCTGGGGAAGGAACGGGGTACCCATGGGGGGTATGGGTCTTGATTTTTTTCACTCGCCCCAGACCCCGGCCGGGAGGTGCGCGGGGATCTATATAAAGGCCGAGGGCATGGCTTCAAACTCACTCCAAAAACCCAACTGTCAAGATGAATGCTGTAGATGGTCACGTTAGTATTTTCTCGGGTGGACATGGAGGAGAGTGAAAGACGCGAGGAGAAGAGGGAGACAAAGGAAGAGAAGGAGGAGGACCGCAAGTGCATCATATGCCTTGAGGAGAAGAAACTAACCGTGAGAGAGTTTACGAAGCGGGATGGCACACTGGCTCGCCAATTCTACCGCGCGCGGACAAATAAATTGTTCTGTTGCAGTGGCTGGTGCCACAACGCGTGCCTGTTGAAGTGGGTGCAAGAGAATGGTCGCCTGATGCTTTTATTCAAGTGTCCCCACTGCAGATCACTGGGGTGCGACTACGAGGAAATGGCTGCCTTTCGTGACGGTGAACTTTAAAAAAACAACAAAGACAATCAAAGAAGCATTTATTAAAAAAGGAACATTTATTTTCAAGAAAACATTATATTTTACAAAGAACATTTTAATTATTTTGTGAATCAAAAATAAACAAAGTTGTGGTTCAAACTCTCATTTTGCAGTGTTCTCATTGTCTCATGGGGTGGGTGACAATCGATAATAATAATCAATGTGTCAATGCAGTGATTGTAGACAGCCCACGGTGCGCTCGAATAATCCGGCGAGGGCCTCTTTCCATCGGGGGTAATTGTCCACATAGCGGGAACCCACAATGGCACTCTGGGTGTGTAAGAGGGGAAAATTGCCGTTCCCCATCGCGTGAAACGTGCCGGTGCCATAGTTGTACTTGTACCATCGCGATTTCTCCAGGTCGTAGGCAAAGATCTGCCGATGCAATTGTTTGGCATATTCCACGGTCCACCCCGTCCCTCCTTTCATCTGTTTATGGTTGAAGGTAAAGAACCCAAACGCGTAGACGCTGCCGGCCCGTGCCGCAATGTGAAAGTTGCGTTTCAAGTATTCGGCCGTGATGGCGTTAGAAACCCCTTTTCCCAATCGATTCTGGGCCGTGATAAAGTAACTGTCGGCTCGGTTCAATTCTTCTTCCGTCAAGGGGGTGATGGTTTGACGGCGAGGGTGATGGGGGTCAATCACCACGTCCAACTGGGTCCCGAAATGGAGGGCTTGACGTTCCGCCTCGGCGTCCACGCCCGGTGCTCCACCCGTGATGATGGTGTAGTCGTTCAAAACGGGAATGTCCATGGCCATCGCCATGATGAGGAGCGCTCGTGAAAAGAAACCTCAGCGCCAAAAATGAGTCCGAGCCGGGGCAAGCGGGGTCTTTTTATTTAGACCGTCGTCGACTTTGTCCACACGGGACGGTTGGCGGACCAATGGTATCTGTACGTGGACTGATACGTCATCCCGCATTGTCGTCGCATCCAATCCACGAAATGATGGCATTCGACTTGCGGGCAATGATGACGTAGGGGGTCGGCGTGAAAACCGCAACCTTCCACGCGATCCAAGCGTTTCATTTTACGAAACGGGGACACCCGTAAGTTTCGAGATCGAGGTGGGGGATGCCGAGTCGATCCAAGAGATCTTGTTCCACGTGCCCCCCTTTGAAGGCCACCGTTTGTCGTTCGTCGGTGCGGAATCGTTCGTACAGAGCTCGGATTTGCACGTCCAAGAGCCGGTGGGGGTAAGGCGCGGCGGCGGGAGGTGGTTGAAAGTGGAGTCCGTGAATGTTGCGCATGACCCAACGGGCGGTGATCTTTTCCTTGTCCGACAACTGAGCGTAATCGATGGGGAGATGGTAATGGACGACGCCCGAATGCTGTCGCGTCCAATCGCAGTACCCCATTTCGCGGCACAGAAAACATCCCTGGATTTGGAACCCTTCCAGGTCGATGCAAACGCATACCTTTTCCATGTTGCTTGTTGTTTGTTTTGTTTGAATACGTGCGAGGGAAGGGGGTGTGTGGTTTTTTATAGAGACTGGCAGGTGGGGTGGTGGTGCGTTTATGTTTAGCCAATCGAACGAGGCCACGTCACGAGGACGCCGGCCAATCGGATACGACCACGTCACGCTACAGGGGGTCGTGGACTTGGCATTTAAGGCGTGACGCATTCTCTCTCGCCCTCTTTTTCGTTCCAGTTACTGTTGTCGAGAAGAAAAAAGATGAGTATGAGTCGAGTACCCACGCAACCGACTCCTGTCGCTGCACCTAAAAAACGCAAAAACCACACCGACTCCAACGCCAACCCAAAGAGGAAGAAAGTGAACAAGGAGAAACGTTTGAGCAAGAAAGAAATGGCGGCCTTGAATCTTCCCGTGGAGGTCTTACCACCACCGTTTCCCTCTGAAAACCAAGAAGACGATACTGTCACCATAACGGTACCACAATCCAAAGAGCTCGAGTCAGCCATGGAAGCCATCTTTGGGATTCAACCTACGAATGGTGACACTTCCACCGGGGAAATGGTCCTCAAGAGTATCGCCAAAATAAAGGCACTGGAGGATAGACTGAATGGGGGCCCCGAAAAGCAACCTCTCCATGACCTCCCTGTTTCCGATTCGCCTCCTTTGTTGACCGAGGAAGAAGAGAACGAGGCGGATGCGTTTCTGGCGAGCCTTTGCAAAGACCCGGCTCTTTCCACCCTGGTGGACGCGGCCACGCAGACGGACCCTCCACCTCATTCCCCCGTCGTCGTCACCGATTTGTCGTGCCCCATTCACGAGTGGGAACCCTTGTGCCCGGGCAGTTGCGGGGAGTTTTCTTACGAACGTTGCGGTCACGAGGGATGTCTGGTGTTCATTCCCACCCGTCACTTGGACACGATGTTGAAAGAATTGAAAGACCATCTTCACCCCGCCCTGAAAGCCCAGTGGTCTTCCTTGCGTTGCGACTGCGGGTTGAGACCTCGGATGAAACTGAGTTTGTCCCTCAACAATTACCAAAAGGTGTTCCTGACCTGCGGCGTCAACCAGAAAGGCGTGGAACAGTTTGGCAAAGAACGCTGTGGGTATTTTCAGTGGATCCATTGGAAACCCCGCGTCAAGAAAGAGGAGTACGACCCCGTGCCATGGACCTCTTGGGAATCACCCCTGGTCGACAAAGAAAGCAAGCCAGAAAGAGAACCAGAAAGAGAGCCAGAGATTCCCCGGTGGAACAAGTTTTGGCGAGGAGGCTTCGTGGTGGCGGGAACGAAGAACACCATCGCCTATCCCGAAGAATTCAGAAATTTGAGTTCTCGCCCTTACCTGAAGGAGGCGTACGAGATGATGAAACAGTTTCCCCCCAAAATGAAAAAGATCATTTACGTGCAGGCCTTGTGGCGGTACCTGAAAGAGGAAGACCCTTCGTGGGAGATGTTGAGGGATGTGCAGTGGTTAAAAGACAAGTACGTGCCCGACGAGCCGACCCCCACTTTTGACTATTGGATGCGTCGAGCTGCCGAGAACTTGGCCAGAGCCGCGGAAGAACCACCCCGTGGCAAGTACAACTACGTGTCAGACGGGATTGGATCGTTTTGAACATTGCTTTTCTTCATGTAAAAATATTATCTTGTTTGGTTGATTAAAAAAACATGTTGTTGTCACGAACATTCACGGTGTGGTTGTTGTTGTTTGTTAACGATAAAAGTCCCCTCCCCTCTCCCTTTTGTTACGAGTGCCTCGGAGCCCCTTACCGGCGAACGACATGGCCCCGCGTGCCAAATCCCAAACAAAGCGAGCCTCGGTCAGTTGGGGTGAGGTTTACGAATCCCCCGAGAAAAAAGGTAGTTTGGGGGCGTGCAACGATTTGCCCAGCAGACGGGATTGCCTCTGGCGCGGGCCAAACGCGTCTTGGAAGGGCTCTTGAGTTATACCCTGCACAAACCGCGTCGGAAACGGTTTCCCACCACCCCCGTGATCGTGTTTGCCCGCGACGAACAATGGGTGGCCGATTTGGTGGACGTGTCGGCCTTGAAGAAATGGAATAAGGGGTACCGCTACATTTTGACCGTCATCGACGTCTTGTCCAAGTACGCGTGGGCGGTGCCTTTGAAGAACAAGACCGGCAAAGCCGTGACGGAAGCCTTTGCCTCGATTCTGCGAGGGAGTAAAGGACGACAACCCTTGCGGCTGCAAACGGACGACGGGACAGAATTTTACAACCGGCCCTTCCAAACGTTTCTGAAAGAGCGAGGAATTGCGCTCTTTTCCACGCGCGGGGATACCAAAGCCGCCGTGGTGGAACGCTGGAATCGCACGTTGAAGGAACGCATGTACCGCATGTTCACCGCCTTGAATACGCTCCGGTACGAGGATCGGTTGCCGCTGTTGGTCCGAGGGTACAACGCCACCCCGCATGGAAGTATTGGCCTGCCCCCGAACCAAGTGACCCGCGCCAACGAACGCACCGTGTGGGATCGCTTGTACGAGAAACGGCTTCGACGGCGGAAACGCCCGACATTGAAGGTGGGAGATCGCGTTCGACTCAACAAGAAACATCGTCCTTTCCAAAAGGGGTATTTGCCCGGATGGACGGAAGAAGTGTTCATCGTGCAACGCGCCCGAGGAGGCCCCGTGCCCACCTACAAGATCCAAGAATGGGACGGGACGCCCGTGGAAGGGACTTTTTACAAAGAAGACGTGCAAAAAGTCGAGGTGCCGGACGATGCCGTGTTTCGGGTGGAAAAAGTACTTCGACGACGAGGACGGAACGTCTTGGTGCGTTGGAAGGGGTGGCCCAGCAAATACGATAGTTGGATCCCCAAACGCCATATGACCTCGCTATAAAGAGGGGGATCGCACACCCAGACTGGCCACGACGTCGTTGTCGTCGACGTCATGAATCGCGTGGTGCTCCTGAGCGATGTCTCCCCGGAATTTCCCAACAACACTCCGGATGCGTTCAAGGTACGATTGGCAGAACCGCTGGCGTTGGAAGGGAATTGGGAAGTGGGGTTGCTGTCCCTCTCCACCCCCGATAGCGGACGGACGTTGACGCACGTCGCGGGGCTCGAGAGGGCTCTCTTGTTTGTGCTGTCTTACACCCTGGTGGATACCCTCGATCAACCGACCTTCAAACACTACGGCACGCAATTGCAAGAAGACCAATTCATCAAGAATGGGGTGGACATGATGGCCTCCATGATTCGACTCTTTGAGCGGGAAGCCTTTGCCCAAACGCAAGCGCTGGGACTTCGTTTGGAGAAGGCCCGTCGACCCACCTTTCGTTGGGAAGGCCCGTCCTTGGTCGTGGAACACAAACTGTTGGGGAAGATTCAACCCGATCCTTCCATGAACGACCCTGCCGTGCGGTTGATGGTGAATAAAAAGTTGGCGGTGGGCATGGGGTGGTTGAACGCCGAGGGGACGGCACTGGGGGAAAATCTTCACTACACCCTCCCGTTTCAAGAATCCGACCAGACCTTTTATTTTATCAAGGACACGGAACTGGGTGCCAAAGAGTCCGACGACGAAACGGAGAAGAGAAAGCTCTGGAAGACGGACGAGGGGTACCTGTATCTCTCGCTGACCGTGAATTGGCACTTTGTGAATCTCAACGATGCCTTTGGCGAGTACGTGGGGAGTACGGGACGACGCTTCTTCGTGTATACGGATCTGGTGGAAAGCAATCGGATGGGCGGTCAACTCCACCCCTTGATTCGAGAAGCGCATTTTCCCAAAAGCGGAGAAGGGGTGCAGTTCTTTGAACCCTTGCACATCCAGTGGGTCCCCTTACGACGCCCCTGGATCGATATCGTCGAAGTGCAACTGGCCGACCCGACCGGGACCTTGGCGAAAATGAAAAAAGGTCAAACGGTCGCCACCTTCTCGTTCCGCAAGGTGACGGTATAAAAAAGCCAGCTAGCTCCCTCACTCCCTCGTCGATCCTCGAGTGTCGTCATGTTGGGTGGCAGTTTAACGCGTTATCATCCCCCATCGACGAGAACGGGGACGGGGCAAGGCGGAGGTGCCTTCATGCAAGATTTGATCAAATTGGCCACCCCGTTGCTCGCATCGTCGTTGCGCGAAGGAAAAGCGTCGCTGGAACGAGGTCAATCGTGGAAACAGGCGGGAAAAGCGGTCTTCGGAGCCTTGGGACGAGGGGTGAAACGAAAAGCCCTGACTAGCAAGCAAGGGATCTATAAAAAAGCGGCGAAACGAGCCCGAGACATTTTCGGCGAGTGAAGACAGAAACATTAAGGGAAAAAACTAGCACCAGCACCACCACCATGGTCCACCCCCTGGTCGTGCAATCGCGACCCCGGCATCTGACGGGATGGGGACGGTATAAAAGTCCCGTCCAACGCGGAGGTTGGATCTCGTCGGACGTGGCACCTCCCCCGGGGTATTGGTTCACTCGACGACTACGTCAACGCGGAGGTTGGATCTCGTCGGACGTCGCACCTCCACCGGGGTATCGGCTCGCCAGATACATAAAAAGGGTCCACGCGCGTCCACGGCAACGCAAACGTCCACGTCCCTGAACGCAACCATGTCGTTGGAATTGTTTACGATTCCCACGGCCGACATTGCTCGGCAGGGGTATCGGATGGTCAAGTACAGTCCGTCCACCACGGGCATCCGACCCATCACCTTCACGGTGCAAGCGTTGGACGATTTTTGCGATTTGGATCGAAGTTATTTGGAACTGGAACTGCGTTTGCATTCGGCTTCCACCAACGGCCTGGCGGCGGACGCGAATGCCGCCTCGGACGCCGACGACACCCGATTCGTGTACGCGGTCAACAACATTGGGCATTCCATCTTCAAACAAATGAACCTGCGCTTCAACGGAGCCCTCATGAGCGAACAGACGGATACGTACGCGTACAAGGCATTCCTAGAAACCATCTTGAATTTCAATAGAGAGGAAGGAGAGACCTTGCTGGCCGCGCAAGGGTGGGTGAATCAATTGGATGTCGTTCCTCGGATCCAAGCCACCGGCCTCAACGATGACATCCCCACCACGGCAGGATGGTTGCACAATTCGGTGCAAGCCCTGAAAACGGCCTCCGTGCGATTTCGCGGCAACCAGACCGTGACGTTCCTGATCAAGCCGCACCTGGAAGCCTTTCACACGGGACGTCTTCTCACCCCGGGCGTAGAAATGGTCTTGGGACTGTTTTGCCATACCCCCGATTTTTTCACGTTTGGAACCAAGACGAGTGGCACGGGGGTGAAACGGATGGTGACGTTGAACCACGAGGATCTGAAAGGGACCCTGCATCTGTGCCGCGTGAGTTTGAATCCCACGGTGTACAGCGCGTTGCAAACCGATCGAAAAAGCAAGCGACAGACGGCCAAGTAACCGGTGGTGAGAAGCGAGATCCGGTCCTTTTCGTTCGACGGACGGACCACCAAATTCACGGAAGATAACGTGTTTGTGGGAAAAGTGCCCGATCGGATGATCGTGGCGTTGGTGGACAGTCGAGCGTTCAACGGCGATGTGGAATGGTATCCGTTTGCTTTTCAAAAATTTGGGGTGACCCGCATCAAGCAAGTGGTGGATGGCGAAGAATACCCGTACCCCACCCTGGAATTGAATGGAAACAATAATTTGAAAGATTTGAAAGGCTACCGTCGGTTCCTGGAAGCCTGTGGACGCTTGCAGCACCACGGTTCCTTCATGGTGAGACCGGAAGATTGGGGGCAAGATGGACGATGCACGTTGTTCGCGTTCAACAATGTCCCCTCGGGCGTGGCGGACGACCCCGAGTACCGAAACCCGAAACAAGCTGGCAATTTGCGCGTGAAAATTGATTTCCAGACTGCTCTGAATACCAATATCACCGTGTTGGTCTGGGGCGAGTTTGAAAATCTATTTGAAGTGGATGGCAACGGCGCTGTCTTGTATTAACCTGCACCGTTAGCTGAAGAAAACAAGAAAAGAAAGAAGCATGGAATTTGTAGCGCTGAGCGATACCGTGTTACGCTACTTGGCCAGGGACGACGACGCCTTGAAACGCGTGTTTTGGGACGTGGTCCCGTCGGACGGATTGCCGCAACCTCCCACCGTGACGACCCGGGCAGGCTACATCGTGAACACGGACCCGGCGGGGGAACCGGGTAAACATTGGCTGGCCGTGTGGACCGAACCGGGACGAGGTTGCGAAGTCTTTGACAGTTACGGGCTGCCCTTGACCACGTACCCGGCCCCGGGCATGCACGAATGGTTGGCGCAATGGCCCACGGTATTTCGAAGCGGCGTCACCCTTCAAGCCCTCCGGAGTCAAACCTGCGGACATTACGCCTTGTTGTTTCTCAAAGCGCGAGTACGAGGGGTCTCGTTTGAAGAGTTTTTGGCCGACGTTTCGCCGCACGACCTGGTGTCCAACGACGCCAAAGTGGCGCAACGAGTCAAAGCTTTGATCCAGGAAGAATTGAGCGAAGTGGACAATGCCGTTCCCAATCGTCAATGCAGCGTGAGCTTTCAAGAGAACAAGGAACATTTCCACGTGTAAAAACAGAGGAAAGAAGAAAGAAAAAACAGTTGTTGTTGTTATGGTTGTTGTTGTTGTTGTTAAAAAATTAAAAACAAGTGGTTGAAAAGTGTTTCCGGTGCATTTTTTAATTTAAATAGATAAAAAAGAGATCCATTGGACAGCGAATGCTTTGATGGTCTAGTGGTAAAGACGCTGCGTTGTGGCCGCAGAGACCCAGGTTCGAATCCTGGTCATTGCATCTCTCTTTTTTTTCTTTTTTCATCATAAAAAGAGCCATCCCTTGCTGGGGAGGGAAAATCATTCGGGACGACATGCCGCAAGGGAATCCAACCAAACGACAAAGACGACGACGACGACGCACCACCCGAGGGTTCACGGGCAAATCGGGACCCAATCCCTCCTTTTTGACGGTGTTGGGAAAACGCGGGCAGATGGGCGAGACCTTGCGACGCAAACGAGAGCAGACGGGCGGGATCTTCACCGTGCTAGCCTCGGCGGCCAAACTGGGGTACCAACTGGGAAAAATGAAATCTTACAAAAGGATGGGCGTGACGGGAGCCGCGGGTCATTATCGCGGTCGACGCAAACCGTGGGAAGTGTGAAAAAAAAACAACCATGATCACCAGACAAGATGCGCAACACGTGATTCAATGCCTGAGAGAATTGGAATGGGGAGAAATTCTACGCCATCCCGAGGATGTCTTGTGGAATCGATGGGAGTATCGTCAGTATCGTCGATTGCGCGCCTTGGCCGAACGAGGTGACTGGGATGCCCTGGTGACCGCGCTTCAAACTTGCGGGGAAACCCGCGTCAGGGAAAGCGTGGCAACCTCGATAAAACAACGCACCCCTCGATGGTACGATCACTACCTAGCACCATGATTCGTATGCCGAGTAGCGTCATGGTCGGCGGCCCGTCGGGATGCGGCAAAACCCAATTGCTGGACGACCTGTTGACGGAACAACGCGCGTTTCAACGGACCCCGGCTCGGATCGTGTACTGTTACGGGGTGTGGCAACCCCGCTTTGCTGGCACGAAGAAGAAAGGCGTTCGATTTCATCAAGGTATCCCGACCCTCTCTCACTTGGGACAATGGTTCGAGGGTCGAGGGGGCGATATTCTGGTGTTGGACGATCTCATGGAAGAAGGGGGCAACGACAAGCGCGTGTTGGATTTATTCACCAAAGATTCCCATCATCGCAACATCACGGTGTTTTATTTGACGCAAGATTTGTTTCCGCCCGGTAAATTTGCCAAGACCATCAACCGAAATGCGCATTATGTCATCGCCTTCAAGAATCCGCGCGATCGCACGGGCATGCGAAATTTGGCGTTGCAAGCGTTCCCGGACCAATGGCAGGGGGTGATGGACGTGTTCAACCTCTGCACGCAGAATCCCTTTGGCTATTTAATGTTGGATCTCCACCCGGCGTCCGACGATCGGTTTCGGTTGTGGACGAATCTGCGCGAACGAGAAGCGCCTCCGGTGGTCTTTGAAGAAACGGCATGAGTCGTGAAAGTTCACCCTCCCCGCAACTCATTCGCGATGCGCGGGAGAGCGACGACGCCCTGCTGGATCCGGCATACCTGGAACAGATGGAACGGTTTTGGGCCACGCTGTCGCCGGCCGGGGTAGGCACGAGCCCCCAACCCGCTGCCACGGCGCGTCCGGCGGGAGTGGGGGTGTCGACCTCCTTTTCGTCCCCTCGAGACCTGAACCCGAGCGACTTGTTGCAAGAATTGGGGTTGGCGGTGTCCCCCCCACGTCGTGCCGCCTCCTCCTCCTCCTCTTCCTCGTTTCGGTCTCCGTCGCCGTCCCCGCCGCCCACTCCGTCTGGGACCGTCTCTGGCACGAGAAGGAATTTGGTCATGCATCGGATCCTCAACGCTCCCATGACGAAAGAGGAAGAAACGCGATTGCGGCAACAATACCGTATCACGGATGAGGATTTGGAGAGGTACATGGCCACCCTCCCCCCGTACGAGGAGGCAGTCTCCCCCGCGTCACCTGCCGCCGCCCCGCCCACGACCGTCTCGGTCAACAGGACGGCAGCAGGCGCCCCCGGCGGACCGGGAGGGTCCCCTTCCTCCTCCTCCTCGTCGTCATCGCCCTCTCCGCCTCGTTCCCCTCGCGGACGAGGCAGGCGACCCAGAGGACGTCGAGGTCCCGGCCCGACCAATCGACGCAATCAAGAGGACATGCGTCGACAAATGGATTTGTTGGCGGAAGATGCCAGACAGCAAGCCCGCAACCGTCGCATACGCAACATCACGCATACCAATACCGTGACCACGGTGTACGAAGACAACGGCGAAGCACCGACCGTACGACGGACCTCCTCCCGCATCACCAATCCATAAAAAACCGAGGGAGAGTGAGAAAAAATAAAACAAAGACACACACCCACACTTTGGTGCAGACAGTGATCGCCATGGTTCGAGGCAACGGGGTGCGTCGACGCACGACTCCCCGCATCCGACGACGACGGCGTGGAAGGTCCCACTACCAACAAAGGGGAGGAAATCTCCTTCCCGTGTTATTTCGCGACTTGCAACGGACCTTTGGGAAAAAAACTGTGGGCACTTTGGCCAAAGGTGCCTCCAAAGAAACACAAGCCTTGGCGTTGGCCAAAGGCAGTGTCGCCGTGGGCAAACAGATGAAACGAGCCTTTCAACAAGCAAAACAACGCATTCCGCCGGAACTACGTCGACACCTGATCTTCCTATAAAAAACGGAAAGGGGAACTTGCCCACGTCATTGCGGAGCGACAGTATGCCAAAACGACGGGCCGTGAAAAGACGTCGACGGCGGCAGACCAGGGGGCTTCAACGCGGGGGTGGTTTGGAACAACTGATTCCCCCCATCCTGCGCGCGGTGAAATCGCTCATGGGAGGTCAATCCGTGGGAGCCTTGGCGAAAAAAGCCGCGAAAGAATTGGCCAAAGAAACCGTCAAGAGTGGGGCGCGAGGGGTGGCTCGTAAAATGTCCAGTACCGTGCGAGGCATCAAACGGAAAGCCACGCGGGCCGCGCAACGCGTCAAACGACGTCTGGCGGGACTATAAAAAAAAACGGTCGAGAGGCCTTCCGAGGAAAATCATCATCCTTTGCCGTCGACACTTAGGACCTGGATCATGCCGAAAGGAAAACGACAAGCACGACGACGTGCCCTGCGTCGATACGGAGTGAAAACGCGACGACCCCGCAATCGTCAACACGGAGGCGTGTTTCCTTTACTGGCCTTGGCCGTGCCCGCCTTGATCGCCGCGGGCAAAGCGGCCGCCTTGGGTGCGGCGGGAGGCGCGGCGGGGTTCGGTGCCAAAAAAGCCTTGGAAGCCGCGACGCGAAAACGGAGGTGAAAAAAAAAAACAGAAAACAAGAGAAAAGGAAGAGTGAGAAAACCCGTGGAGTATAAAGCGAGCACGATGCCTACGGACGGCGGTCGAACCGAGTGTGCGTCATGCGTCGCATCCATCGTCAATTGCCCTTCTTGAAAAGTGTCTTGAAGGAAGCCGATCAGCATCGACGACAAGAACGATTGCAATTAGCCAATGCGGATCAAATCAATGCCATCAGCGAATTGGCGATGAACACGTTACGGGGCACGGTCCCCCTCTCCCGCGCCAATTATCGCGTGCTACTTCCCCACCGCCAGGCCTTGCGCGAAATGGCGAAAAAAAAGAATTCGATAAAAAGACGTCGAGAGACCATGCAATCGCAAACGGGGGCGGATCTCTGGCGCGGGGTGAATTGCGTCTGCGAAAGAGCCCTCAAGTCGCGATGAATCGCGTGTCGCGAAGAACGGAACGACGGGAACAAGAACGTCAGGCCACCTTACAACGCGTGGTGGAGACCTTGCAAAGTCGAAATCGAGACGTGGAGAGGCTCGAAAAAGAACTCGACACGCTTCGCGAGCGATTGAGGCAAAAAGAGGACCACGTGGAGGTATTGTGTCAACATTTGCTGAATCTACGCGATCATCAACTCTGCCGCTACTGTCGAGTCTACGCCGACGTGTTGGGAGACGGAAGCGGCAAAGAATTAGCATGAGCGCGTTCCAGGCCCAAGCCGTCACCGACCCTCGACGGTTTCTTCAATTGCAAGAACAGTACAAGCAACGGTTGATGGAAGACAGTCGATTGAATAAGGCGGCGACCTTGGCGGCCGAAGAAGACGTGTTGCTCAACTCCGACCTGGACCTGGGGCTCAAAGTCGCGTTGGCCAAACCCTTGGCGCGTCAAGTGCGCGTGTGGACCAAACGCGTCCGACAACCGGGCATGACGGCCCCGGGCACGGGGGTGGGGGCACTGGCGGCGGCGGAGGAGGAGGATCTGCCCGAGGCGCCCATCTCCACCTTCCTCAAACACATGATAAAAGGACGCACCCCGTCCACACCCGCGCCAGGTCCAAAACCGGCCAAACCGACGGGAACCCCGAAAAAGGTCAGCGTCAAGAAACTCACGACCCCGTCGGGAATTCCGAGACCCATCCGTCCTAGGCAACTTCCCTTTGACACGCCAGCGTCGGCACCCGGTCCCTCGACGTCCTCGTCTCTCAGCGGGACGTTGAAGAAACGAGCCAAACAGACGATAGGGAGTGTCGCGAAAAAAAACCCAACAAGCGATCCGAGACAAAGCCAAGGCGGCCCTCGAAAAAAGAGCGAAAAGGGAGTTGGAGAAACTCAAGACGAGTTGGTTGGATTGGAAGTGATGGGACGCGGTCAAACACCCAAACGAAAAAGGCAACGGGCTCCCCGCCGACGAAGAGCCATTCGCGGAGGAAGTTTCGACCTTCAAAAGTTACTGGCCAAAACCGGGATCGAATTTCATTGGCCGGGGTATCAATACATGGGTCCCGGAACGCATCTCGCCAAACGCCTGAAACGAGGGGATCCCGGAAAAAATCGATTGGATCGATTGGCCAAGCAACACGACATCGATTACGGTCGTGCCAAGACGTTGCAGGACAAGTGGAAAGCGGACGAAAAAATGATCCGAGGGATTGCCAACCTGCCGGGAAAACACACCCTGACGGAAAAGATTGTGAAAAAAATCATGCAAGTCAAGAAACGATTAAAATTGTGAAAGAACACTTTATTGTAAAATCCAACGTTGCGTTTAAAGTTTAATAAAATCAACCACTTGTAAAAAAACAAAAAAAAAAGTGTTTTGTGTCAGTTCACGCCTTATTGTCTTTCGAGGTCGAGACTTGGACGCCTTCGTTCACCAATTGTTTTTCAAGGGCTTGTAAGCGGGGATCCTTCTCGAAATACTCGGGGATAACAAATTCGCCGACGTGCTTGTCCATCCCAGCCTGCAAATTGTATTTGGCCAATTTACAGGATCCCTCGCAACAGTTGGGTTCCCAGTCGTAACCGTGTCCCGTGTGGTAGGCGTCATCTTTCTCCTCTTCGCACTCCCTGCACAAAATTTGGTCCAACAAGAGATCGCAGCGCACTTGCCATTGCAGACCCCGACGACGTTCCTCTTTCGTGTCTTTCAAGCACTGCGTTTTCTCCCGTTGCAACGTCTCGACTCGAGCGCGGGCCTCTTTCATGTCTGTCGACCACTGCATTTTGTCCCGTTGGTAGGTCTCGATTCGAGCGCGGAGGGACGAGTTGTCGGTCTTCAAGGCCTCGACGCAACTCGGAATCTGGCTCCAGGGTACCCCACTGAGTTGACACGTGAAATCCGCCATGGCATTTCGCAGGAACAGATTTTCTTTTTTCACTTCGTTCAATTCCTCGGTCAATAACACGTTTTTCACGGACAACGGATCCATCGCGTACCCCAACATCGTGCCCGTCCTTTTCTCTCTCTATCTCTCGAGGCGAATTAAATAGAACGGGGTGGGGTGGCGAGAGACCCTGGGACGAGTGAAGAAATCAAGACCCATACCCCCCATGGGTACCCCGTTCCTTCCCGGCATGCATCGTCCTCCTTCCCGAGGGTATAATAAGAGCAAGGGGTTCCCATCGTTTTTCACCCTTCACTCAGTTGTTACGAACTCTAGTGAAAAACAAACATGGCTTCCAACAAAGTGGTTACTCCCTCGGTGGTGGAAGTCATGCGTGCCAAGCGAAAACGTGTCATGGATGAGAAGGAGACCCGGGCCGCCAAACGCGTGAAAGTGGAACCGGTGGGAGAGGATCCATCCCAGACTGCCTCGCTTCCCCATGGAGAGTCTTATTGGGATTATTTACCCATCATCCTCCAAGAACGCATCCTGGATTTGGCAGCCAGGCAATTGCACCGCGAACGCATGGCACGGGTATGTTTCGACCTTGTATTTCATCGTGTTTGCCAATTTCATAAATGGGTCAAATATTCAGTTAGATGTGTCGGTTGCAACCATTGCTCGCGACGACGGCGTTACGGGGCCATCGATCAATTATTAACCAAAGTGCGTTCCATCGAAAACCCCCATTCAGCCCATTGGATCAATGGCTATTGCAATCAATGCCACGACGATTTGATGCAATCCCGGAAACTTTGTAACCTTTAATTTTTTTCTCTTTAACTACAAGGTGATGGTCGAAATCCGCACCTTGCTTCGCTGTCCTGTCACGCAATGGGTGCGACCCTCTCCCAGTCGACGATCGTTTATTGTGTGGGACCTCTCTTGCCTCTACTGCCGGCGACGTGTTGTTAATCTGTAATTTTTTTTCACCCCACAAACACAGATCACGGGACAGTTACGGGACTTGTACCTCTGCCCACGCTCGCTATGGTTGAACACCGAAAAACATACGAACAATCCTACGGTGTGCCAACATTGTAACCGTAAAGTCTTCAAGGGCAAAATTGATCGTTTGATTAAAAGAAGGAAACACGGAGATCACTAATTTTCATTTTTTATTTCACACTGTACAGTTGATTTTAGAAATACAAGACTTGCCCGTTTGCGCCGTTTCTATTTGGGGCGATCCCACGTCGTCATCTTATTGTCAACATTGTTTGCGACGATGGACAGACGGGGACATTGACGATCGTTTTCTTCTCCGTTTCTTTTAGTTGATGCAAGAACTCGGGCAATCCGTCGTGTGTCCGTGCACCAAATGGGTCACCAATCCCGCGTTGCCTTATTGTCAACATTGTCGACGCATAGAACTGTTTGGGCGACTCGATTTTCTCGTCGCCCATTCCCTCGATTGGGCTCACGACGACTTTATGGACAGACACGACGCCGTTTACAACGATGATCATCTCGTTGCTTTTGCGGACAAACGTTTAAATTTACGTTTTTATCAACACGTGTAATTATTTTTTAAAAAACAATCGTGAATAAATTTTGTTGTTTTTTCAGATTCTGGATCAATTGCTGTCTTTTCGCGTTTGCCCCTTGTACCTATGGTCCACGCGATCCTTCTTTCTTTCCTATCCATGCTGCCATTGCGTGCGGGGACTGGGCCTGGGAACCATTGACGATTGGTTGAAATACAAAAAGCGACAAAACCACTCAACGTGACTTTCCATTTTTTCAGGTCATGACGCAATTGACATCCCTGTTTGTTTGCGGTCACACCCTATGGTCCACCCGTTTGGTGCCTAAATGGATCACTCCCAATCTTCGAGTGTTTTTATGCCAACATTGTTTACGAAAAAAAACACGTGGTTCCATTGACAGTGGTTTCCTCCGTTTCAGGTCATGACGCAATTGAAATCCCTGATCGTGTGCGGCTTCCGACAATGGACCACCCGCAGCGCCGATCCCTGGATCCTATGCAACCATTGCATTCGGTATTTTGCTCTCGGGTCCATTGACGACTGGCTCGCAAAGAACAAACCGCCGCCACCCAGAAGCTACTGGGGTGAAATCTACAACACACGAACAAATCCATTCATGAATTGAACTCATGTTACCGCATGTAAATTCTTGTTTCGTTGTGTGACTATTAAAAAGGCATTTTTTTGTGTTATTTTCTGTTTTTTTTCTGTCTCTCTGGCCGAGCGGGATCTGGGACCCACCCCGCGAGCGGAACCAATGCGTCCAGTCACTCATCTCCGAGCGAGCCCCGAACCCATCCCGAGCGACCCCCGAACCCATCCCCCGAGTGGGATCTGGGACCCACTCCAATGCCTGAGCCCGCGATCCAAAAAAAGTTGTTTCCGGTCAGCGGTCTTTTCCTGAGCCCGCGATCCAAAAACATTATTTCCGGTCAGCGGTCTTTTTCTGAGCCCGCGATCCAAACACGGTCACTTCCGGTCAGCGGTCACCCACCCTCAGGCAAGCGCCACCCAAGGTCACTTCTGTTTTCATGAAAAACCCATGATGTCATTGCACGTGTACAGATTTTCGGTGGTCGTCTCTGATTGGCTAACCGAAGTCACGTGTGCTAAATCCTGGCTCCTGATTGGTCAGGGGCAGGGTTGAGCGTCTCATACTACTGATCTGTTCGTATCGCTTAACGAAGCAAAAACACTACGTCAGAATGACGTTTCTTGTCAACGCGAGCCTTCAGTGTTTTAGAACAGCAGCACTTTCCATGGTAACCCCAAATATGGAGTCACGAAATCCTATGGCTCGTTTATATGCAGAAAATCAGTCAAAAACGTAAAAAGTCACCGTCGTCAATGGGTTAAACCGCACTGGGATTACAAAATTTAAATAAGAAAAGAAAAACGAAATGAATTCTGGTAGTAGTAGTCAAATGACGTCATCGTGCAAATGGCCTTTTATTCTTGCGAGAGACCCATTGTTCTTCTGTTGTCTGCTGAATAATAGACTTGTTGCACCTAATTCGCCTATAGAAATAATAGCTATACACAGGGAAACATTTGATTGACAGCAAAATTTGCATCTTCGATCGACGTGTTTCAATGGGCGCAATTCCGTAATGTACATTTTAATGTCGCTTGTAACTTAGCTAACATTTCTGTACACATACAGTTATTGTGCAACAAACTGCCACGGTTATGAGGCTCGATACATCACACTTAAATGACTTGCTTAGGAGATTTCGTTTCCTTTTACGGTTTCATTTCTGTGTCTGACTAGCACTAAAGTAATTGAGCAATGTTTTTCGCGACATAGAGTAGTCAGGTCGTCATGGCTGCCCTTTTTTTCGACGCTCTGGATACGTACAATTCAAGTCCTTAACTTCCGAGTGCACTTTGTATTTTCAGCGGGTTTATAGCTGACCCGTTTTGCGTCTGACACGCAACCCAATATGAAACGGCCGGAAATACCTGCTTTCCTGGCAATGATAATTGGGAAGCATTAATTGACGACTCGTCGTTCGACTCATCGCTGTCTCTGAAATATGGAAATATGGAAATATGGAATGCCACTTATCTCGACACAAAATAGACATGATGCAATGACTGGCCATTATCCTACCAAAGTTGCCCACTGCTGATGCCGTAGAAATAATTTGATCGATAAAGGAAGCTAACTCTCTAGCTAACTCTCTTTAATTCAGTGAGAATTACACGTTCTATTATTGAGAATTACTAATTATTAATTAATCAGTGAGAATTACACGGTCGTTATTAACTATGGTATCAATAATCTTAATTCTTCCACCTACAATTTTAAAGTACCCAATACGGAATTCAAGGTTATGCCTAACCAGTCCAATATTTGAATAGGGTCCCATACCGGTTTCTCGTCATAAATTACAAAACCCGCATTACATAAATCCTGCTTTACAGCCAGGGCCTAAACGCGGCAACCTTCAGTATACTGGACTGTCGCCAACCGTCGTCCAAGAAAATGGCTATGTAGATCCCCTGTATATTCCAGTGTTTCTCTAAAGGTTTAAAACCTTTGTAAATATATGAGGAGCTGTTGAACGCCCAAACGGAAGAACAGTAAAATATAATATATATCATTATAGGACTCAGGATCTCGCCAGGAAAATCCAAGTAGGGATGGTGTTCTTGTGAGATATCGAGATGACGATAGCCGTTTTTTTAATCGAAAGAGAACATGCACGAACCTTGGTAAATTAAGCGATAGCGACTTTCCAATCTTCATATTTGACCCTGTGTTTACTTAACGACCTATTAACGTGGCATAAATCCAGAATTAGCCTCTTTCGCCCATGGGTGTATAGATACTGACAAGGGATAAACAACTAAAGGTTGCTGATCTACCTGCGAATTTGACCAGAATTAGCTAGCTCAATGACGGCTTGATTCACAAATTCAGCATGCAGTAGCGCGGAACTATGTTTTTAGTTTTTCAGACCATGGGAATCTATTAAACGGTAATTTATAGCCCTTGCCAATGGTTGTCAAAATAAAAATCGGAGCGCCAATAGATCTCCAAAACCCTAGATTTTTCTTTAGACTACCCTTAACACTTCAAACCTGTCCGCTTCCGAATTCATATTTCTTCATCACATCCTCTACCTGTGCCAAGTCCTCTTCGCCGCCTTGATTGAAACTGAGATGATTCGCTTTCAACCGGCTTGTTATATTAGCGTCCAGGGTATGTATTGCAGCTAAGGGACCGGTAACCTCCTTGCCAAGACACGAGTTTGCAGTCCTTAGCCCAAAGCCCAAGTCTTCCGCATCTATAGCAACGGAAGTTGCCGCCAGTAGCGTCTTCACGGCCTACAAAATAAAGCGAAACATAAACTCGGGGGGGGGGGGGGGGGGTAAAGAGATGTGTAAACTGTGTGGAACCGCAAGCGTGAATGAAATTCATGAATAGGCCAAGGTCTATAAGTACCAGAAAGCTGACGAATAGGACGTGTGTAATACACAATAGAGGGTGCGGCAGGTGATAAAGCAAAACCAGTAGCATAAATTACTTGGAATACCAGCGGAAAATACATTACACTCTACATTTAAAAAGAAATTACTTCACACGTGATGCATGCATGAATACCTTGAGCTGCCATGCCTGTTGTTGGAAGTGTGTATAAGGAGTTAAGCATATACTACGGATTCAAGTGAATGAATTTTATAGCAACACCAGAGAAGTTTCTGTCTGGGGTATTTAATAGATAATTACTGAGGCTCGCATCATTATTAGGTATATTGCAGGAAGCTGAGGGCGTAGCCCGAAGCTGACTGCAATATGCCTAATGATGCTGTGAGCCGAAGTAATTATATATTATAATTATTGTTTCTCATCAAAACCTATTATTTTCTCTCTGCATTGTATCTTCGATTTTAGCCACCCCTTTGGCTGTTGTATTCATTTTGAATTCAGCCATAACAATAAAATTAGCACTTATTGTTGCTACGTATACAGTGTGATGGCCATTACGTAACCCCCAAATCCTGAGTTGTTGTGAAGATTATTTAACTAATAACAATTGATCCTCTTAAGATCCTATTGTTCTCTCTATACATTGTATCTTCGATTTTAGCCGCCCTTTTGGCTTGTTACATTGATTTTGAATACAGCTATAACAATGAAATTAGCAGTTATTGTGACTACGTACAGTATACAGTGCGGTGGCGATTACATAACCCACAATTCCTCAGTTGTGAGGATTATGTATCTATGATCATGTGTGAACATTATTATTGAATTTATTTGTTGTTGACGAGAATGTTCACAAAAATTTGCATACTTTATAACCCAGAGTACTCAGTAATTTTATTCAGTGCCTAGCTCACTTGTTGGAAACATCGAGGATTCATCGGAAGACGAATCAACGATTTTTCAACGATTTCGGAAAATGATGCTTCGGCAGAGCTCAAAGGTAAATGAAGAAAAATGTATTAAAGAAGATGTTGAACAAAAGTACAGTGAGCAAAAAGAAGAAAAGGAGTAAAAGGAAAAATCCATTGAGCCAGAAACAAGTGAAGTTCGTGTAATCAGTCAGTTGTGCTAAGCACCAATAACACCAAATTTGTTATTTCGTATAAATGACAAACCTTGTACGCGGTGTAAACAAATTACGATTTATGATAAATTGAATACCTTTGTGTTTACATATCTCCTGGAATAATTTTCTTGTGTACTGTTTATTTATTTTAGAGAGTTTTATCTTCAGTTGTAAATTACATAGTGAGATTCCAATTTAAACAAATCTTAGCGGCAAAAAAATAAGGGTAAGACCCAAACGGTCTTTTCATAACGAAATCATCAGGGGGGATACTTAAACGTGATAAAATCGGGCTACCTGCAATATTTTTTATATTGCAGCGTGCACACGGCAATATTAAAAATATTGCAGTTAGTCTGTTTTAGCACGTTTAGTATTACCCCTGATAATTTCCCCTGCTAACAAAAAGGGCCGCCCCCATTTTCCTCAGACACTTGGAATCAAACTCCTAATCACGCTGCAATCGTTGATATAATGCAGAGAGAGAACAATATGATTTGATGAGGATCAGTAATTATAAGGGTATAATAAGTTTAACGTTTACTACGGATTCAGGTGAATTCATTATAGCAACACCAGAGAATTTTCTGTCTAAGGTAGAAGGGGATAACAAGTTTAACGTATACTACGGATTCAGGTGAATTCATTATAGCAACACCAGAGAACTTTCTGTCTAAGGTAGAAGGGTATAACAAGTTTAACGTATACTACGGATATCAAATGAATTAATTAATATATATATATATATATATATATATATATATATATATTATTATTTTATTTATTTATTTCATTTTATTTTATTTTAAAATAAAATAAAATAAAATAAATAATAATAATAACAATGATGATGATAATAATAATAATAATAAAAATAATAATAATAATAATAATAATAATAATAATAATAATAATAATAATAATAATATATTATATATCTAACTGGATTTGTAAAAACATGTCTGTAGAAATTTCAAGTGCCTTTTAACAATTTGACACTTAAGGCAAATGAAAAACATTTAAAAGTTTCTAGTAAGGGCTTGAAATGAAATTGTTGGCAACTTACGACAAGTTGCTCTCGGCAAAAGTGACAACGCTTTGCAATGAAATTAACAGTTTGGAAAGCACACAAATAATGACCTTTTAGCATGTCAAACGATACGGTTCATAGCAAAACGTTCGCCGAAGATAGACCTAGAATTCGCCAACCTTGAACCCAGAATGGGTTATCTAAGGCACTATTGCTTTAACTAAACACAGAAGAAGCTGTTTTATGCCTTGCACAGAATGTACTAAGCAGCTCGATCGACATACCTGTAAGCTGATACATAATCAATTGTCAACACCAACTTGAGCAAGCTGGAAATCACGCAATAAAATTCTTTTGCGGTGTAAAAAACTTCCGGGAAACTAGCCATAGCCTTTCCACGTTTCTCACAAGCAAAATATCATCAAATAACTCGAAAAAACGCACGCTCTTGGCAAATAAACATCCACAAACATGTCTTCACAGTAATTTTATTCGAGTTCCCGGATGTAGACTCGCGTTTGAGAAGGGAACACATAGCATCTTGCATTCAAAACACATTTTTACTAAGTCTTTGGCCGGGTCAAAATTCACCAACAATTCGGCTGCCGTTTAATAGATATGACCCGTAGAGGATAGTTTTTGAGGCCAAAGACCTGTTACCGCCAAGAACAAAGCGCACAATATTATAACCTTTTCGTCTCGGCCCGAGATCCAAACCGTGACCCGTGTAGCCTGAAAAGAGACTAAATACAGTCAAATATAGGACGAGGACAGACTGTGCCAATCGCCAGCTTTTTTTCCCTTACGGGACTTAATGATGTCCTCGGGAAAACTTTGTTCAAGGCGGCCAAAAGGAAATCTACTGAAAATAACCGACAAAGAAGGCCACTGACTCTAGTGCGCGCGCTGGCTTCGAAACGTTTGATTCTGTCATAGTAGAGAATCATGGGAAGTAACGACAATCTTTGCACTTGGAGGGGAAGGGAGGGGGGTTACTGGGTTTACGCCAGTTTATAAACTCATGACTATACGGTCTACTACAGCTTTTAAGAGGATATGTAGTAAAAAAAATATGATAACAGAAACAATCAAGACAGTAAACAAGCCCCGACAAAGGGATCTCAGAGCAATTTCTAGAGCTATGTTTTAACAAATTCAGTTATATATATTTTCAATTTGCCTGATGAGTGTGGGTGTGGTCCTTTTAATTTTGGACCATACGAAACAGAGCTGTCGCAATAAAACGATGATTACTTCTGAAGTCTGAACTCTCATGAAGTTATATATATATATACATATATATATTTCGAATTGCCCATAATGCACTTTGTTTGTTGCCACATTTTGCGTAAACTATTGCTTTTAAAGGACCATGTTCACCCAATCTGCTTTGCGCGCTTGTGTTTTTGTTTTGAAACGGTTCAATTGTTCAATGTAGCGTTATGATTGGCTGGCACGTCGATTTTTCGATTTTCCGTATGTGCGAAAATCAGCCCGAGCGCGCAAAGCAGATTGGGTGAACATGGGCCTTTAAATGCTCTTGGGAGGACTGCATATTCCCAAGAGCATTTCAAAACAATAGTTTATGCAAAATTTGGGGGCAAACAAAGTGTATTATGGGCAATTCGAAAAAAGAAAATTGAGAACAGAAACTTCACAACAAAAATTATGAGTGAAAATGTGTCCCAGCTGTGAGTTGAACTCGGGTCTTCTGATAACCGGACAGATGCCTTAACCACTGGGACAACCACACCAAGACGATTGTAATTTGGCTTCATAATTGAAATTTCTTTGGAGACATTAACACATATTCTGCAATTAGGATCGCTTCACTTTACCCAGTTGTTTAGCGATTCACAGTCTACTCCCCAAGGAAATTAAATTACAAATTAGTGTGGGAAGGGAGATATGGACAACTAATTGCCTCATAATCTTTGGATCACCAACCTATTCTCGTTTGGAAGGCGATTCACAGCGATTTCTGAAATATATATACATAGACAGTTAAATTGAGAACAGAAATTTCACAACAAAGATTATGAGTGAAAATGTGTTGAGTGGTTAAGGCATCTGTCCGGTTATCAGGAGACCCGAGTTCAACTCCCGCCTGGGACACATTTTCACCCATAATCTTTGTTGTGAAATTTCTGTTCTTAGCGGAGCACTCGCCAGGCCGAAGGCCCGGCAGCGCAGCCCGTCATTTTTCATGGTCATGGATAGCGGAATGTTTCGCGGGCGCGTTTTGTGCCCGCCGCCGCCGTACGCCCGCCGTACGCTTTGGGCTAGCTCGCGGGCGCGTAGACTTCGCAAAACATGCGCGTACGACGTCATCAACATCCGGGATCTTTGAGGCTACACAGCCGTCAGCTCGGTAAACGTGTTTTAAAAAGTTTGCATCTTTCGCTGGTCAGTGTTTAGCGGAGAAGTAAAGTCGTTATTTCCCTGCATTTTTTCGCGGTTTGCTACTCAAGACAGGGATAATAATTAAGGGATACCGCTTTAGTAGAAAAAGAAGAGCTTTCTGGGATAAAATCTTGCTTCGAGGAACTTCATATGTTTTTCAATGGAGGGAGATATGTTTGTTTTTATTACGGATTTCAGAACCAAAGCAGCGGAGATTTAGAGAATTAACAAGCAAGCGAGGGACTCAAAGGTAAACTGAACAGATTACATTTTTGATGGGAATTTATGTTGATATCAATCTGTGACTGACTTTTTCTCAAGTTGTGTTCTTGTGTAGTTTTGGAGAATTATTTTAATTAAAGGCCCATCTGCACTTACCGTGACTCATTGCGGGCGTTCTAGAATTTCTGTTGAAATCATGTTAATGATTTTTTCTAACAGTCTTCCATTTACTGTTATTACCAGTTCTCAAAGTCTAAAGAAACCACCTTGATGTACACTGTGTGCTATCCAATTGAATTGTACTTCACTCTTGCTCAGGTAAGCTACATGTATATGTAATCGCTCATTTTCTCGTACATTTAAATTGCTCATTTAATAGGAAGCAAAGGGCTGCATATATTGCTGGCAGTGCTTTTAGCATCTACATGTATTGGCCAACTTGAGGTTGTGCGGGAGGTCAGGTCAAGACCCTTTTTGAATTGTATTGTGGGACTGTTTGTAAACACTGAGATGATTAAAAAGTCTTGTATTTGTAGGATTCCCCTTTTACTTTTGTTGGCATATTTTTATATAAATATGTTGTGGTTGTAATTTTTCTTAGCTTTGAAAATTTTCAAACCGGTTTAATTTTAGCCTGAAAAAACAGACGTCATTTTGCGACGTCAACACTGGAGCGGATTATTGAAACGAGTAATGGAATCAAATTTACAATTATAGAAAATTTATTATTCACTCTATATTTTTACATGAAGGCAGAATCAGTTCGATGCATGATCCATGTGTGCCGCGAAGGAAATTTGTTTCAACCAATCAGAAGCACTACCGAGATATGGGTATCCATTAAGTCAGAAGTACAGAATTTTTGCACTCATTTCTCAGACGTCCATTTCACGGGGGAACCAGCGTTGGCGACACTGAACGACATCTGTTTTCTCAGGCTAGTTTAATTTTTATTTTCCTTTGTCTGAGATTATGTTGATGAATTTAAGACAAAGGAAAATAAAAATTACACCAGTTTGAAAATTTTTAAACCAAAGAAAAATTTGAACCACAACATATACATGTATGCAGCAGAGTTCTCATTAAGTGCCGGCAACCGGCTTAAAAACCGGCTAATTCGAATTTTGAGCCGCCTACTTTTCAGCGAAAAGGCTTAATATGTGTTAAACAAACCTGAATGAACAGTTAAAGCTGCACTAAAAACTAATGAACAGACAGGTTTCTCGTAAATTTGTTTTCACATTGAAGGTAATACCTCAGTTGAGGGCTTTATGAAAAATGTCTTGCCAAAAATGCATGAAATGGAAATTCTGAACCTCTAGATTTTCGAATTTTCCTGGAGGCATGCCCCCAGGCCACCCTAGAAATTGGCGTGCCTTCGGCACTCAATTGCCAAGCGGCCTGCTATTATATCTCAACTGTCTACTCCAAAAATTAGTGAGAACCCTGATGCAGTTAAATGCAATCTAACATACTGTGTAGGGGTTTAATTTTGTGAGAGTTAATTTTTGTGGATTTTGCAGATTTCCTTTGATCCGCGAAAAAAAAAAAACTCCCACAACATTTTCCTCCTCAGCAATATACTCCCGCAGAAAAATTAGTAAATCTTGTTTTAGCAGTGAACATATTGCTCTCATAACTCTGAGGCGACCGGCGCAACAGTCATCTGTATTCCTGATTCAACTCCAGACACGTCCTCAAAAGAACCAGAGACTGTTAGTATCGACTAATACGTTTTTACAGGAACGTGCAATAATTCACTCAGGTTTTCTCGTTGTTTATGTTTATGTTGGCACTAGAACAGCTACCATAACTACATGTATGGGAACTATAGAAACCTCCGGTCAGGAAGTAAAATTACAATTTAATACCGATACTGCCTTGAATTTTATTTATACTCGACCAGAAATCCGCAAACATTTCCTCCCAGCAGAAATTTTAGCTGCCTCGATCCGCAAAAATTAATTCCCGCAAAACAAATTCAGTTGTCAATCCACAAAATTTTCCTCCCGCAAAAATTTCCTCGTACACTGTAGTTAACTACGAGGAGCAAACATTGTTGGCCTTGTTCCCTGCCCTTGCAATAGTGGCTTTTCTATGGCAGTTTATAGATAGCATTTCAGGTTATTTGTTGGCATTAGTGTTAGCCTTTATTTGGCAGTTAGCATTTTTGTGGCATTCAGTGTTTGTAGGCAGTTGTTGTTTTTTTCTTGCTGGGGGGGGGGGGGGGGTGGGGTGACTTGTGACTGGGATGTGGCTCTCTTCCTTTGTGGAGCATGGGACCTGGTGTACAATGTAGTTCCAGCCTTTAGTTCTCCTAGCGGCACCCGTTTGCTACCTTCACTTGTGACGTACATTATTGTTAAATTATTGCTGTAAAGCATTTGAGTACCAACACAGAACAATATCATTCTGTCTGGAGAACTACATGTACTTAAGTTAACTTTATTTTATTTATTAATAATAGTTTGTATTATTTAATGTGGTTCTCTTTAACCCTGGGGGGACTTCCATATAAAAGTGAATGGAATATACATGTTTGTTATACCTATTTAGGGGTTAATAAAAGTACATGTTATTGTATGGTTTTGGTTTCTTTTGGGATTTTCAGTTACACATTATGTCCCCTGTTGTACATGTACACTCCTGGTACATTTTAGAAGTATTAAAAACAAAAACAAAAAAACTGGAAAACTAAGGACAGATAGCATAGTATGTGGCCAGGGCTTAGAACTGTAGTACAGTGTTATTGGTGGAATTCCCCTAACCCCAGGACTTTACATGTACAGGTATATTGGGATAGGGATAAAGTTGAGAAATAGTAACTGTTATAATTCTGGTAACTTGCAGGGGTTCTTTCCAAAAAAATTGATTAGCACATTTTCCACTTTTTTTGAGCCGCATGTGCATGAAACTGGAACATTGTGTTTTGTCATGTAATACATGTAGTAGGCCAATTATCTTAATTCTAGTGTTCATATTTTTCAGATACTGTACAGTAGATGTGCAAGGCAAGTCAAACAACAGGTCAATCAAGAGAACATGGACACAGATAAGACATACATGTACACTGTAACTATAATTTGTTATAATAGACAGTTGCAGCTGCCAGATGCATAATGCACATTGTAGACAGTTTCATGTATATTTCCAAATTTTTCTCCAAATCGGGTGTTAGGTATCCAGTGTGTTTTGTTTGTGGGCTACCTTTGCCTTTATCGCGGGGCTACATGTACCTTTACCTGTATCAAGCAAAACAAAATAAATTATTTGAGAAAAAGGGAATTATTTTGTTCTAAATCTGTGCCGCCTTGGATCATCAGAATAGTATCCAGCATGCCCAGCACATTTAATACGATGCAGCTACAGCTGTATACCCTGCGTGTGCACTTTTTTTGCTGCCTTGTGCTTCGATGTGCGTCGACAAATACAATTCAGTCATTTTGTTAAATTGCACTTGTTGTACTCGATGACCTGATTGTAACCAATGGCAGTCTCGTACCAATTGAACCGACTTGAACCGACTCTGACCCATTACGGTCACAAACCAGCAATAAGCTCATTAATATTGAGGTTGTTTGCATTTAAATTCGAGCCATGTTTTTTGTACAATCCCGGTAATCATGCGGATTCTAAAATTAATGTTCAATATGCTAACCAGGGTTTAACTACATGCAGATTTTTCAGAGCTGGGTTAAAACCTGGTATCCCTGGTTAACTCTGAAAAAAAAAACAGGCTTAGTAAGTACAAGGAAAACCCAGGTTGATATAGGCTTTCTGCACATTGGATTCTAGCCTGGTTAGGCTGGTTTTTGAACCAGGAAACCCTGGTTCATCTAATTTTTTAAAGCCTGGTTAAAGCCTGGTTTACGTGGTTCCTAAAAAACCAGGCTTGCCAGGAATACCCAGGTTAACCAGGCTTTTTGCACATTGGGTTCAAGCCTAGCTGGTAAGGCTGGTTTTTGAGTTTTTTAGAGCCTTGTTAAAGCCTGGTTTACCTGTTTCTTAGATACACCAGGCTTGCCAGGAATACCCAGGTTAACCAGGCTTTTTGCACATTAGGTTCAACCCAGGTTAGCCTGGTTTGAGAACCAGGAAACCCTGGTTCATCCAATTTATTAGAGCCTGGTTAAAGCCTGGGTTGCCTGGTTCTTAGATAAACCAAGCTTACCAGGCTTGCCAGGAATACCCGGGTTAACCAGGCTTTTTGCACATTGGGTTCAAGCCTGGTTAGCCTGGTTTGAGAACCAGGAAAGCCTGGTTTGAGAACCAGGAAACCCTGGTTGATTCAACCAGGCTTGGACCATGGTTAACCCTGGTTTAACCAGGCTTTTGGTGCAAGGGTAAGCCTTAAGCTTACGTTACTGTTTTTGATAATTGCTAAAACTGAAAAATAGCCCGGTCGTCAATTTTAATTCCTGTGCTTCCAACCTTTCACCTTAGTTAAGTTTCACCTTAGTTAAGCTTGTTCAAAGTGCTACGCTGTTAGGCTCAGCCTATCTATATATATTAATTTAACTGTCTATGTATATATATTTCAGAAATCGCTGTGAATCGCCTTCCAAACGAGAATAGGTTGGTGATCCAAAGATTATGAGGCAATGAGTTGTCCATATATCCCTTCTCACACTAATTTGTAATTTACGTTCCTTGGGGCGTGGACTGTGAATCGCTAAACGTCTGGGTAAAGTAAAGCGATCTTAATTGCAGAATATGTTAATGTCTCCAAAGAGCTTACCACCATGAAGCCAAATTACAATCGCCTTAGTGTGGTTCTCCCAGTGGCCTAGTGGTTAATGCAGCTGTCAGGTTATCAGGAGACCCTGGTTCAACTCCGGCTGGGACACAATTTCACTCATAATCTTTGTTGTGAAGTTTCTGTTGTTCTCTAATCACTCTGCAGTGAAACGAGAACAAATCATTTTCACTCTAAATATCACACACTAAGGCAAGAATCAGGAATAGGCATCTCGTTTATTGATAGCTGGACTATATAAAAGTTCACGGGCAATGTACAAGCATACTGTAATCGTTTAACAAATAATGAGGACAATTGCCAATTATCCAAAGCTATCCGATGAGCTAATATAATTTACATTTCACACGAATAGAAAATTTACATACAACAAACGTAAAAACTTCGGTCTCAGTTACCCAAAGTAGCTTAACCAAAATTAACTGGTTATTTTCGCTTAAAGACGTACAACATAAGCCTTCATGTCCAAGTATAATGTATCTGATTACAAACAATAACAAAATTAAAGAAAATTTACAGAAACGTAGCGAGAGATGCCGTCGAGTGACCTTGAAAACTGCGAAAACACCTTATATACCTATTAATAACAAATAGTCACGCACGCTGTAATACCGACACCTTCGTACAAGCACTAAAACAAGCGTGCATTCCTTAACGTGAGAAAATATATTTGTTCTCTAATCACTCTGCAGTGAAACGAGAACAAATCATTTTCACTCTAAATATCACACACTAAGGCAAGAATCAGGAATAGGCATCTCGTTTATTGATAGCTGGACTATCAATTCCATAATCGAAATAAAGAAAGAGAATGAAGGAACAAAAATCCTAAAGTTCCCAACTTTAGAGACTAAAAGCAACGCCGAAGTTATCGTTAATATAGCCATCCTTAGCTAATTTGTCTTAGCGCCAACGACCATGGCGTTTAAGTGACCTATCATAAACACCTACGTTAGCAGCGGCAGCAGCGCCTCGTAATGTGAAACTATTTGAATAGGAAAACCTAATTGACAAAATGCATCCAATACTACCTCCCGGGCGCGGGTATATGAGATACCAGTGCTCCTTAAAGTATAAGAAGCTTTAGACCTTACAAAATGTAATGTACGAAAAAGACTTAAGTGAAATGATAAATCAATACCAGCAGCCTGAACATATCTATTGAACAAGTTATATGGCCAGTCTTGGCCAGTGGAACAACATTCCATTTCTATAATATAATTCTTGCCCTTAGCAATAAACAGCTCAACATATTTATCGTTGGAAAACTTAACATCTCAACAGCGTAAATAAGCTAGTTCATTAAACTGCGTAAAAGCCAGCGTAACTGTCACACAAATAGTGGTAGTGCGTAAGTCAGACAAACTAGCGTTAACTGATGCAAACTTTGACATATATTAAATATCATATCGGGAATGACAGGGCTAGGGTCTTTTTTAACTATCGGTTAAGACTTCTTTTAGCTGATTCGCAACTAAATAATCGGCAAAGGTTATGTGCCAAGCGAATACCGTACAGCGGCTTCTAAAGCTGAGTACGATGAATTACTTTAAAGAAAGGACTCTAAATAAGTAGCAACAGACAAATACTTAGATGGAAGAACGCTAATTTCCTTATAGCTAGCACCCCAAACTCTAAACTTTTCAAAAGCTCTTGAATAACGCTCAGTAGTGGAATCCGCTTCTGCTCCTAAAACAGCGTAAAGGTAAACAACTTGCCAATCGACAAAGAACGACCCACGAATGTCGATAAAGCCCTAGCACCTGTAATAAACAAACAAAGAGAAAAATAAGTACAAAACCCACCTCTGCAATAATTATGGCGTATACATACATACCTATGTCATAAAACAAAGGTCGCAGTGGACCAAACAAAGTCCCAGTGGACCAAACAAAGTCGCAGTGGACTAATATATTTCCAAAATGTAAACAAATCAATAATGAAAAACAGACAATGTGTATCGATACGTATCAAAGTCCCAGTGGACTAATGAGATACTAATACAAAATGCACATCCCAGTGGAAACAATGAATGGGGCAATACAACACTGTCCAAGACCCAGTGGACTAATGAAGTTTTGGTGCCATCAAATTTTAAAAAACAACTAACACTGGAGTACAAAAAGAAGACGAGCCAAAACAAGTTTCTTTGTTTGCCCCTTGAACAAAAACATCGCTCCCATTTTAGAGGAACAAAATATCCACAACAAAAAACTCTTAAACGCGCCGCTTTCCTGCATAAGATATGCCCAGAACACTGACGAAGGCCAGTACGAGACAATCAAACACCACGAGTCTGACAATTAAGAAAATGCATAAATGGGACGTGAGGAATTAAATATAACGAGGAAACAAGCCAACTGTTTTTCCCCCGACCCCAGTCAAAAGCTACAGAATCTACACCCGAACTCCCAGGTTGAAAAAACAATAAATAAAACCTAGGAACTTTAGCGTTAACAAATTGACAAAACAATCGACTGTAACAGGGCCCCAGATGGAATCCACCGCCCGAAAATAAGAACGTTAACACTCCAATCGTCAAAATCGACAATTTTGCTCAAATAGTCTGCAATTTCATTCTCTGAACGCGGGATCCACTCCATATCAATGATAACATCACATTCCTAGGAAAGCGAAAAACTTTTCATTGCAATTGTGCAGGTGAACCTTTTTTCTACCAGTCTTAACAATAGCTGCAACACCCTGATTATCTTTATACCACTTCACATACCTTCCCCTAAGCAAATTTGCAAAACTCTACAAAGCGTGTATAACACACATATTAAGCTCTCTCCATGAAGAACTTTGTTTCATCTCAATTGCATCCCAGTTTTAGTGTGAAACTGGCTTACCGTTCATGGAGATAAAGGCAGCGTAACCAACCGCACTAGCGTCGGAATAAACAACCCGAGAAGATAAAACATGTTTCCACCATATAGGTCTGGAATTCAGTCCAGTTATGCAACTGCTCGCGCCAAAATTTGAGTACTACAAGCACATCAGAGTCTAAGACTGCGTATCCCAGCCCCTTCTGTATTCAATTAACTGGTGCATAGCTTTAGTCATGAGCATACAAACATCACCCACAATCATAAAATTGAGACAATTCTTCCCGTAACACGAGCAAAATACTTAGCAGAGACGCTCTTGCAAGACATAATTTCAACCACTTCGTCAAAAAACCCTGAAATCTTTTCCATAAAATATCTAACCAACAAATGCCCTGAATGGGGACCCACTGACACTTATCTTTATTGGGAACAAACCCGGATTTGAAAAGATCCGACCTGACAGGTAATGCGAGCTCTTCGCATTTAGAAAAACCTTGGACCGCGAAAATGCCATCGTCCAAATAATCAACAATGCTGCTAGCGTTAGAACGCCAAGATTTAACTAACGGTCTCATGACTTTCGAAAACATATATGGGTCCACAGAAAGCCCAAACGGTAAAACCGTAAATTAGAAATATTTAATAACCCCTTCGAAAAACCCATGGGTGCGAAACCCAAAAATTGTTGATCAGGTTCAAAAATCTCAATATGACGATAGCCCACTTGTTACAAAGCTGCATCTCTATGGAATTCTCTTGACAATCATACGCGTGCAATCTCAAGCAAGAGTTTATTTAAAAAACTCTTTTAAACGCTGAACTTCATATCAATTGCTTAATTTATAGATTAATTTTTCTATAGGTCAGATTTTAAGTTTTAATTAGTTTTTAATCTTTTTATCCATTTGTAAACTGTTTAACTTTTTAATACACGACCACATCAGCTACGCTGTAATTTTTATCGTGTTTAAATAAATGTTGTTGTTGTTGTTGTTGCCCGATTTAATATCAAACCAGCAAACCCAAGCGCAAGGCCTGACTAGCAAACACTGAAGAAACGATATAGCATCTTCAATTTAATCTTAAACTTCTTGACAAAAACATTTAAGTGCCCACGATCAAATATAAGCCTTTTCTTCCCATTACGATTGAACGTAAACTGATAGGGAATTAATAAACACCGGCGGAAATGTACACTTCAGGGTCACCCCACGACCGAAGGTATCTTGTAACCTTTCTTAGTAACACTAAGGACAAATTGCCTACGCCTCAGGCTCTTAACAATGACTGATTCAGAACCTTCTAAATAGTCCTATAACTACGTTCCAATAAGTCTCTTTCTTCAACCCCAACCCAGACTGATAATGCAAATGAACAACAAACATTGAAATACTCATCCGTTCCAAGTCTCTTCAGCGCTTCACTACTTATTGACGGTAGCGTTGGACGTGCTTGGCAAGGCTCTGTTGCTGTAAAGGCAACTGTAGTTTGGGCAAAATGGCAAGTTTGCCAAATGCCCGAGCTGCCCACCAGTGAAACATGAAGTTGTCGGAAGGTTGACCGGCTGTCTGTTCCGAAACGACTGTGTCCGAAATGGCTGCTGAGGAAATTGTTTGGGGACGAAAAAACTGCGAAGCAGAGCGATGTAAAGAACTCCCAGCGGCCAAAGATGCCTCTTGAGGGAATTTACGGCTCTGAACAGTACTGCGATTTTGCTTACGAACACGAAGCTTGGTAAGCACCCTTCTTTCAGCAGACCGAAGTTTCTTCTCATCCTCTGAATTGTCAGCTAACTCGTCTGATTCGTATTCTACGACCGCCGTTCAGCCTGTCGCCGGACTCTTGTCTGCAAACGTATAACTTTGTTGCGTTTATTCAGCAAAGTTCTAGCGCTCTCCAGCGCCTTATTAACTGCGGCCAAATTGCCCTCCAGCAGATGACTGGAAGCCGAGTCAAAAAAGTCTATCATACTCGAGTTGAACTGAAATTGTAACTTATTTCCTTTAAACCGAAACCCGCTGGAAGCCTTCGCTTCAGTCTTTAGTTTCTTGATTTCAAATTTTTGTCGCAAGTTCCTTCTGTTCGAGACCCGCTTGGCGGAAATCTGAAAAACTTTTGTCGAGCTTCGAATCGAGTAGACGGGAAACTAAACCCAACGTTTCTTTGCCGGAAAAGGCCACGCTCTTGAGTAGGTTCATCAAGCTTAACGATTGATGGTAAACGATCACTGCCCGTTTTATCCATAATTTACAGAAACGTAGCGAGAGATGCCGTCGAGTGACCTTGAAAACTGCGAAAACACCTTATATACCTATTAATAACAAATAGTCACGCACGCTGTAATACCGACACCTTCGTACAAGCACTAAAACAAGCGTGCATTCCTTAACGTGAGAAAATACATTTTTTCAATTTAACTGTCTATGTATATATATATATATATATATATATAACTACAGGTGAGTTCCACACTGATGTATCCAGAATAGTGCTCGACAATAATGGAGCGGTTATAGCAATGTATGATTACTCACAGTTGTTTCATATAGACTTTAATACAGTTCTGTTTCGTGGACCGATGTTGCGTCGGTCTACTCATCAGTTAAATTCTATATACACTGTAGCATAAAAGAGGTTTTATACATCAGTAATATGATCTAGACCGAAGCCGTTACAAAATTTAAACAAAAGTGACAACAGAGAGAGATACATATGATTGGTCCTGAAAAATACGAAATAGACAGTAATATGATCCTGACCGAAAACGTTAAAAAATTAAAACTAGGGGTACAATACATATAATTGGTTCTAAATGATGCGGTATAAACGATCAAAGCAAACCCAAAGAACAATAGAAACCTATATAAGTATGGGATATTTCTAAAGGATTCGATTAAATTTAAGGAGAAACTTTCGCTTGTGCCTACAAGTGGATACAAGTTCATTGCGTTTATTAAGCGTTGCCATGTCTGGTTTATATAAAATAAAGAATTTCTCGGTGTTACAAAGGTTACACCGTTTTGTAAGGTTACTATAGGATTTGGCCTTGGCAAGGATTCTCCAGGAGATTGTAAAGTCTTTGTTTTGATCTTTCAGCTCCCAAAGATGTTTACTTAGTTCAGTGTCATTTCTTTTGCTTGTGTGCCTGAAAGATGCTTGATGGTTACGCCATCTCGTCTTGAACTCAGTGGCGGTAAGCCCGACGTACGTCTCTGAGTGTTCAGCGGTAGTGACGGTGGCTTGATAAACTACGTCCTTTACTAGGCATTCTCCGTTAAGAGGGCACTTGCTTAGGTCTCTGCAGTTGCAGGCTTTGGGAGGGTTTCGCTCATCTGGAGTTGCATTTCGTTTTAGAATAGCTTTGTTGTGGCCATCAATGATATGCTTAATGTTAAGGGAACAACTGTAGCTGAGTTTGAGATTATTTCTGTTGAAAATTTTCCTTAATTTGTGGTTTGGTGGGAAATACTTTTTGATCAAATTAAGAAATTCTTTTCCTATGTTTGTTTGTACGTTTCTGCTGAATGGTGGGTTGAACCATATGATGTTTCTCTGCCTTTTTCTCTTTACTGTGTTTGTCGGTTCTGGCGATTGTTGCGGTGGTATGAATCGGAGGGTATGTGAATAGCCGCTTTTTCGGAGTGCCTCTTGGTAGGGTGGTGCTGCTTCATTGAAGGCTTCTTCATCTGAGGAGATTTCCGAGAGCCTCTTGTTAATTGCCTTAGGGATATTCTTTATTATGCATGGGGGGTGGTTAGATTTGCTGTGGACATAGAGCGGTGTAGTAGATGGCTTCGAGTACGGTTTGTACTTTCCGGTGGCTAAATCAAGAGTGACGTCAAGGAAATTTACGGTTTTTTTGTTGGCTTCATATATATATATATATATATATATATATATATATATATATATATATATATATATATATATATATAATCAGGGAAAGCGGTGACGTCTTCATCGGCTATTGAGAGTGCTCAACTGGATAAACCGGAGCAATATAAAAGCATACGAAGTAGTTAAGATTGTAAAAACATTTTATCTGCTACTCGGAGTTTCACGTGTTGCAAGCAACACGATCATCAGGCAACTGCCAAAAATTCAAAAAAATACAAAAATAGAAATTCAACGGGATACAGAACACTAGATCGTTTGTGTAACTAAATACGTATAAGCGCAAGGTTTAAGTGCGTATATTACAATATAAACATTCAGGTTATGGAGGTGTTGAGTAGAAATTTGTTCGCGTGTCTACATTTTGACATCAATTCGCTCCTCTTATTTAGCGAAGCCATATTGGGTTTGCAGATGATAAAAAATTTTTCCCATAAGCATAAACTGCACTTTTTGCTTACATTTGTATATGCGATGGTTTGTTTTACTTTTCTCCATGTGATGTTGTACTTGATGTTTTGATCTTTAAGGCTCCATATATATTTACTGAGTTCGGTTACGTGTCTATATCTATCGTGTTTGAATGAGCATATATGATTGTTATATCTAACTTTAAATGTAGTGTCACACAGTCCGATATATGTTTCTTTTGTGTTTGATGTAGATACCACTGCTTGATATATGATACTTGTGTCCTCGCAATTGCCATTCATGGGACACGTGGATTTGTTGCGGCACTTGCAATTTGACTTTTGGATTTCAATTGGCTTTGATTTGCGTATTACTGCTTTGTTGTGGTTGGTAATGATGGTCTTGACATTACTCATACAGCTGTAGCTTAGTTTCAACGTGTTTCGATTGAAGATTTTATGCAGCGGATTTTTTTTTGGGAAAGTGTTGATCGACAAGGTTGAGAAAGCATTTTCCTACGTTTGTTTCAACGTTTTTGTTGTAAGGTGGGTTGTACCACGTAATGTTTCTTTGCCGTTTTCTTTTACGTTTTTGTGGCGTTTCTTTGAAAGTGAGGTCAAATCGATATCCGCTTGCATTTAATGCGTCTTGATATATAGGTTTTGCTTTGTCGAAGGACTCCTTATCAGACGATATCTCACAAAGGCGTTTGTTAATTGACTCAGGAATGTTCTTGAGTATGGACGGAGGGTGATTAGATTTGTTATGTACGTATAGCGGAATGTTTCCTGGTTTGGAGTATGGACTAAATTTGCCACTCTTGAGATCGAGCGTTACGTCTAGGAAATTGACAACTGTTAAATTTGCATCGATTGTGATTTTTAGATCGTTGTCGCGGAAGATTTTGCATATGCCCTTCTTGATGTTTTCGATCACTTGTGGTGTTTCATTGAAAGCAGATAGCCCGTCGTCACGATAGAGCCCAATGGATTTGCCATATTTTTTGGTGAGAAGGGTCAGTAAATATGACCCGACTAGCTCGCATGTTTCTGCACCATCGAAGGATCCCATTGTTACGTCGAAACGGTTGTTAGAAGATGATTTCTCCCATGGGCCGTCATTGAATAAAAGCGAGCGCTTGGCGTGCAGAATGATATTGCGGTCTTGGTCACTGATGCGGTGGTATTTGCTGGCGAAATTCAGCGCTTTGGAAAGTAGCTTCTCGGTTATGGAAGGGTAAAAATCACATACATCAAAGGATATAAATTTCAATGTCTCTTTATTTTCAAGGTTGTTAAACCATTTAAGAACACTGGAGGTATTCTTCCATAGATTGATTTGCGTGGACTTGATTATTGCATTGTTGATTTCGTCGAGAATATGTTTACTAATCACACCGATCTCAGATTTGGTAGGATTGATTAGACGGCACGTTGGATGGTCATCAAATGCGGGTTTGTGGTCCTTGAGAGTGATAAATGCATCTTTCTGTGCAAGCTTTTCTATGCGATCGTCTAGATCAAGACGTTTAGCTATATTGGCTGCTTCTGAATTAATTGAATTGATGGCTGTATCGTTTGCTTTCTTGTACGTTTTAGTTACATTATCATTGATCAATTTGTTGTAAGAGCCAGTAGCCATAGCGTAGTAGTTTGTGGTTTTGTCTGCTGGGATTAGAAGGACATCTTGTTTATTAACGTGGTTCTTAATATCGTTATTTAATTTGCTCTGGAAGTTGCATTTTATGTCTTTAAATTTAATGTTCTGGATAAGGTTTACCATACCGTCTTCGAAGGGCTTCAGTTCATTAATCTGTGGAGGCGAGTGTTTCGATTTAAATCCGTAAGTTTCTTTTGTTTGTGTTTCTGTAGGATTCAGGAAATGAAATGCTTTCCAGCGCATACGTCGTAGTAAATGTTCTGTTTTCTCGATGAATCTCGTCAAGTATTCATTTCTTGAAGGCAGGGGAATGTTTTTGGTCGAATATCCAAAATTAATCTTCTCCATGTTAACAGTCGGTGAATCGGACAGAGTGCTCAACAAAAAGGAGCTGTACAGCTGTATGAGTAATGTCAAGACCATCATTACCAACCACAACAAAGCAGTAATACGCAAATCAAAGCCAATTGAAATCCAAAAGTCAAATTGCAAGTGCCGCAACAAATCCACGTGTCCCATGAATGGCAATTGCGAGGACACAAGTATCATATATCAAGCAGTGGTATCTACATCAAACACAAAAGAAACATATATCGGACTGTGTGACACTGCATTTAAAGTTAGATATAACAATCATATATGCTCATTCAAACACGATAGATATAGACACGTAACCGAACTCAGTAAATATATATGGAGCCTTAAAGATCAAAACATCAAGTACAACATCACATGGAGAAAAGTAAAACAAACCATCGCATATACAAATGTAAGCAAAAAGTGCAGTTTATGCTTATGGGAAAAAATTTTTATCATCTGCAAACCCAATATGGCTTCGCTAAATAAGAGGAGCGAATTGATGTCAAAATGTAGACACGCGAACAAATTTCTACTCAACACCTCCATAACCTGAATGTTTATATTGTAATATACGCACTTAAACCTTGCGCTTATACGTATTTAGTTACACAAACGATCTATTGTTCTGTATCCCGTTGAATTTCTATTTTTGTATTTTTTTGAATTTTTGGCAGTTGCCTGATGATCGTGTTGCTTGCAACACGTGAAACTCCGAGTAGCAGATAAAATGTTTTTACAATCTTAACTACTTCGTATGCTTTTATATATATATATATATATATATATATATATATATATATATATATATATATATATATAAATTCTATGACAGTTCAGTAGAATGGATTTCAAAAGCGCTCAACTCTAATTCATTAGAGGAGCAAAGACAAATTTCATTGAATGCAGATCAGACTTCAGAAGATATTCATTCGTTTAATGCTACAGCACTGTTTCGTATGGTCAAAAGATGACCACATATATATATGTAAGGGTTATTGACCAGGAGCGAGGGGATATGTGATTTATTCCCCTCCTGGTGTACCCGAGGGCGTAGTCCGACGGAACGCCACGAGAGGAATATATCACATATCCCCGAGGGACTGGTCAATAACATGCTTATTTTCCACCTTGTGAGGTTTTCTAAAACAAAGAAACTATTAATTTTTCGGAGAGTAACATTCCGTTCAATTCGAATGCAAAATAGCATGATTCCGCAAGGCCGCATTGGAATTACGGCACATTACGAAACGAGACGGTAAACATGTTTTCCTTTTGTCAAATTTGCATTGAGCACGTTGCTTCGTTATGAGTAGAAGGAGAGAGAGAAGAAAATGTATGAACAGTACTCGTGGTCTCGCCATGGCCCAACTGCCCGCCTTCATCTTTCGAAGATCAATGGAGTGGTTGCGGTGTGTTTTCCAAGGGAAAGCGGCAGAAACATATTCAGGTTCAAGCGTAAAACGAGGCGTCATACATTATTGAAGACCCGAAACCTGAATCAAGGAACGATATCATCGAATAATGTTATTAACATTTCGCTTTTTGGTCGCGACCGGCAAGTTAATTACGTAGGAATATGATTGATGAAGTTGTCTTTTTTTGTAAACAAAAATGATTGACCGATGCCAGCTAGAGCGTTTTTCTTGTTACGCCCTATTTTGTCTTCCCGTTTGTGTTATTCTATTATGAGGGGAATAAGTCGAGGGGACTAAGGCGAGGGGAATATGTCGAGAGGAATATGTCGAGGGGAATATGTTGGGGGGAATATGTTCGGGGGAATATGTTGGGGGGAATATGTTGAGGGGAATATGACTGTTGAGGGGAATATGTTGAGAGGAATATACAATCCTTTGTTTTGCTATTGTTATCAGCTATTGTTTTCAGCCCCGCCTCTCCCCTGTTACAATCAAAGCCGCACCCAGCTTTTCAGACACTGTAATGAACGGGTTATGTGATATATTCCCCTGAAAAGAACAAAGAAAACCGAGCTAGGTGGAAAATAAGTACAATGATTCAGTTATACAAGTTGTGACTTATATACGTTAAGCTACAAAAACAAAGGAAAACGAGTTACGTAACATAACAAAAGAACTTAATAACAAGGGAAAATTTAACGCTAAAAATAACATACATGATGTGATAAAAAGCTTAATTAATGATTGAAACAAAGAGAACTCCCTATCGAATAATCATATAGGTCACTGTCGGAATGATAGGACCAGCACGTCTTACCAAGTGCCCCCGACAGAACGTTCAAACACAAAACAACTACAAACAATACAAGGAATAAAACAAAGAAAAAGAAAAAGACAATCCTATTATTGCAAGATACGTGCGTTAATTATTGTAGTTAATGCGGATTTTTGATCTAAATTCACGTCTCTTGTTAAGGCCATGCGGATTGAGCGTAAACAATTGGGTTGTCCAATAAGCCTCCCTAGTGAGCAACAATTGGTCAAGGTGACATGTATTTTGAAGTGATCTAATTTGTTCGATAAGAATAAAGCTAATTTGTGAAATATTATGTTCAAAACTATTAAAATGTTCCGTCAATTCACAAGTTCTCCTATTGTTAAGCATGCCAGATTTGTGGTTTCTGAATCGGACTTTAAATTCGGTGGATGTAGAACCTACATACTGCAAATTGCATTTATTACAGGTGGCCAAATAAATCACATTTTTGGACGAACATGACAAACTTTGGCGAATAGAATAATAACGACCTGTGGCAGAACTCTGGAATTTCGAATCTTGAAGTAAAAATCTTTTGCAAAGGTCGCATCTTTTGCTACATTTAAAGCAACCCCCGTCTTCTTCATTAAAATTTTCATCCGTAACAGACCGAAATTTAGATGTTGCTAAAATTTCTTTGAGATTTTTGGTTCGGCGATAAGCTGGAAAAATAGAATTAGCTGGAAAAATATCGTTTATAAGGGGTGAGCAATGTAATAAATGAAGGTGCTTCCTAATGACGTTTCGCATGTCGGGCAAAATTGGATTGTAATCAAGAACCAGAGGAAAGACTTTCTTGTCAGATTTAATCTTTTTGTTTAAAAGTTCTGATCTTGGAATACTAAGAGCCTTGTCGAACTGTTTGTCAACTAGGTCCACAGGGTAATTTTGAGATTTTAAGTAACCTTTATACTCATCACATCTATTTTGAAAAAAATTTGAAAGAAAGTCTTTCCTCTGGTTCTTGATTACAATCCAATTTTGCCCGACATCCGAAACGTCATTAGGAAGCACCTTCATTTATTACATTCCTCACTATCTAAATTTCGGTCTGTTACAGATGAAAATTTTAATGAAGAAGAGGGGGGTTGCTTTAAATGTGGCAAAAGATGCGACCTTTGCAAAAGATTTTTACTTCAAGATTCTAAAATTCCAGAGTTCTGCCACAGGTCGTTATTATTCTATTAGCCAAAGTTTGTCATGTTCGTCCAAAAATGTGATTAATTAATTTGGCCACCTGTAATAAATGCAATTTGCAGTATGTAGGTTCTACATCCACCGAATTTAAAGTCCGATTCACAAACCATAAATCTGGCATGCTTAATAATAGGAGAACTTCTGTGTGAATTGGCGGTACATTTTAATAGTTTTGAACATGATATTTCACAAATTAGCTTTATTCTTATCGAACAAATTAGATCATTTCAAAATACATGTCACCTTGACCAATTGTTGCTCACTAGGGAGGCTTATTGGACAACCCAATTGTTTACGCTCAATCCGCATGGCCTTAACAAGAGACTTGAATTTAGATCAAACAAGAAGCTGTACACAGCTTGAACTCGTGGCGCCTTTAACTCATTGCAGCATTGATTCCCAAGTGATTTGAGAGCTTTTACAGAGAAACATAAGCTTAAAATTATGTCTAATCAAAGGCTCCTAAGAGCCAACCCGAGAAGAAGAAATGCTAACGCGTAACGCGTAACGCAATATTGCCGTCAGCTTACGTTTTCACACTGACACAGTTCGATGTATTTTTTTTTTAAATTAAACGTAAGGATTTTTGACGAACGAAAAAAAAAGTACATCACTTTCATAATGTCCAGTTCGAAAAAAGAAAAAAAAAGGAAATAAAAAAAAAAGAGGACTTTATGGAGATTCGGACTCGGGCCGTCCGGGACTAAGCCACAAACTCAGTCACTGCGCTGTCCAAGAACACATACAACCTACGAACTAAATTTTATTATTTTAAGCTAGATACGCATCAGAACGCGTGTTTAGGTTGCAAAATCCTTTTACATCGATTTTAATGTTGCACTAAAAACTCCGAATGCGAAACATCTGTAAGCTTATTGTTGTCTATATTCGTTTACATCAAATTAATTATTGTTATCGTTGGATTCACGTTGAATTCCTGTTACGAAACGTGTTCGTAACAAAGCATTTGCTCACTGATGGAATGTGCGAGTGAGTGAGTGAGTGAGTGAGTGAGAGAGTGAATTTTATTTAAACACCCTTGCCGATAACCTGTTCATCATGCTTTCACGCATACACGGATTTAAAAGTAAGACTACACTGCATTCACTGGATTCAGTAGCTGACACTTAAGAGCTCGACCCGGAGCTCGATCGCTAAACAAATGGCAAGTTTAATATATAAAACACAGAACTTGCCAGAGCAAAAATCCCACAGGAATAAGCGGCGAACACAATATCAAACGGTCCTATCCATCCATGAACGCCTTGAATTGTCTTGAAAGTGTGCAGTTGTATGCAGTAGTTCTTTATCTTGCTTCTCGAGTCAACACACGGATAGACTGTTTACGGTATGTATTTCATGGCCGAAAGCCATATAGTCGTCGATATAGACTTAAATATGCGTGCATAAATTTGCATGCGCTAATGTGACACGAAAAAAAACAAGAAAAGTCAACGCCGGATTTATAACTCGTGTGCTTCGCCACGAGTAAAAAACGCATTAACTACAATAATTAACGCATGTATCTTGCAATAATAGGATTGTCTTTTTCTTTTTCCTTGTTTTATTCTTTGTATTGTTTGTAGTTGTTTTGTGTTTGAGCGTTCTGTCGGGGGCACTTGGTAAGACGTGCTGGTCCTGTCATTCCGACAGTGACCTATATGATTATTCGGGGGCCCTCGATAGTAAGTTCTCTTTGTTTCAATCATTAATTAAGCTTTTTATCACATCATGTATGTTATTTTTAGCGTTAAATTTTTCCTTGTTATTTAGTTCTTTTGTTATGTTACGTAACTCGTTTTCCTTTGTTTTTGAAGTTTAACGTATATAAGTCACAACTTGTATAACTGAATCATTGTACATAGTTTTTAGTTTTTAGTTTTTAATTCTTAGTAATTTCTGAAGAAGGCCGAAGGCCGAAACGTTAAAACCAGTCAGGACCAGTAAGAAGTTCGCTCCATCGTTTTTATTATACTTATCTACAAATTCACGTGGTGGCGTCGTATCCTTGGATCCTTCTGCTGAAGAGTTCACCGTTTAATTTGTGTAAACCTTTTTATTCAACCTTTTTATTCAGCCTATATATATATATAATTATAATAAATTGGTTCAAGACTTCAGAGGTAGTTCATCGTCAATGCTCATCGTTAATTGTCAATGCATATAATTATAATAAATTGGTTCAAGACTTCAGAGGTAGTTCATCGTCAATGCTCATCGTTAATTGTCAATGCTCTCTGAAGAATTTATATATATATATTATATTATATAGACAGTTTTGAAGGTGCTGCCTGAGCCAACGAAAGATGTCATACCAAAAGGATCACAATAATGGATTCACAGTCCGGATTCGGTGGATACGATAAAAAAACTAGTTAAATTAAAAAGACCGAAAATGGACAACTTTTGGTATAAAAAATATAAAAATTTAGTTTAAAAACGTTTCGGTCTCTCGACTTTCATCAGTTATACAGTGAAAGTCAGCTACAAACCGATAAGAACTTTAAATCATGACTTCCCAAGACCGAAAGATCAGGCCTCGCCGCAAGACACCACAAATGCAATCTATAAGTTGAGTTGTAAGGACTGCGATTTCGTGTACTATGGACAAACCGGAAGATCAATCAAGACGAGAGTCACCGAACACAAACGAGCTGTTAAAACATTTGATCGCAACTCCAAGATTGCTCAACATGTTTTCGAATTAGATCACGCTATGGATTTTGATAACATTGAAATCGTAAAAAAGCCACTAATTATCACAAACGACTCTTTTTAGAAGCCTGGTATTCTCTTAGAGATCAGAATTCAGGGAACGATCACGTGGAAATTCCGGATGTTTACACCTGTATTCACTAATTGAGTTCTCAAGTCGTCACGTCGCCATGGTGCCAATATACCAGCATATCTGCATAGTTTGTAGACTATATATATTTGCATGTTATGTGTTAATTGTCATCACTGATGAAGACTCGAGTTTTTGTAGTCGAAACGTCTATTTTACAAACAGAAAACGTTTTAGTTCTTAGCAACTTTTACGTTTTTTATTCAAGCCAGTGTCAACTCCTTTCCAGTTTATACACATGAGACTTAAATACTTAATATATTATATATATGTACTTACAAATTAGTGTGGGAAGGGAGATATGGACAACTAACTAATTGCTATATATATATATATATATATATTATTAATTTTATTAATTAATTCATTTGATATCCGTAGTATACGTTAAACTTGTTAGTACCCTTCTACCTCAGACAGAAAGTTCTCTGGTGTTGCTATACAATGTATTCACTTGCCTCCGTAGTATACGTTAAACTTGTTACACCCTTCTACGTCAGAATGAAAGTTATGTGGTGTTGCTATGTAATGTATTCACTTGGATCCGTAGTATACGTTTAACTCCTTGTACACTCTTCCAACGGCAGGAAACTTATTTTGATAACTCATCACCGATCAATGCAGAAAGGCTGCATGACAGCTTAAGATATTCATAGTGCATCACATGTGAAGTAATTTCTTTTTAAATGTATGGTGTAAGTAGTATAGGACGCTCACGACTTGCCGGACCAATCAGAAGCCAGGATTTAGGACACGTGACCCGAAAATGGAGCGCGTAGCCAATCAGAGGCCGAGTGGAAAAGGATGACATCATGGTTTGCATGAAAGTGAGGCAAAAAAAATTGGGGGGAGGGGTAGGGGGGCGTTTATCTCACCGGAAGTGACCTTAAAGGTGACTTAAAGGTTCTTAAAGGTCGTGATGATGGTGGGTGATGGTCCCAGACAACAGCAACACCGGAAGTAGTTGTCTCAAACAACCCGGATGTGTCGAGGGTTCCAGATTCCACTCGGGATCCCTCGGGGTTTGGCTCGGAATCGTTCGGGAATGGTTCGAGGATGGTGCGGGTCGCACTGGTTCCGCACGCGGGGTGGGTCCCAGATCCCGCTCGGCCATAGAGACAAAAAAATAACACACAAAAAGGTATTTTAATAGTCACACAACGAAAACAACAACAACAACCTAGTTTTACAAGCGGGGACATGGGTTCACCCCCGAATGGGAGAACGCCCCTTTTTTTTTTTTTTTTAGTTGTCACACAACGAAAACAAAACAAAATACTATTTTTACAAGCGGGGACATGGGTTCCATCCCCGACTGGGAGAACGCCCCTTTGATAGTTCGTCGGCTCAAAAGTCACGTGACCTGGATTCGTGTCCGAGTTTTTCTTCGCGCTCGCCCCTTTTAATTAATCGGTGAGATCCTCGTCGGGTCGAAGCCAACTGTAACCGTAAGGGAGAGTCATGAAGCTGAATTCGTCGGCGATGACGCGTTTGTCGTAGACCACCCCCCATCGTTTGTCCCTGCGGACGGTGGTCAACGTCTTGGTGCGCTTGTCTCTCTGGATGAAATGCGGGTTGGGTACGTTGATGGTGCGGGGTTTGGAGAGAGGCGATCGCAGTTCGAGGAACAGGGTGTCTTTCATGGCTTGGAAATGAAGATGCTGTTTACCGCGCATGTTCTGGGTGAACCCGCGAATTTTCTCCTCCATCTTTCCCAAGCGCGTCTTGTAGGCATAGTTTTTCGGGCCGCAGGATACGAATTCGACGATGACGTCGCGATTGCCTTTCTTGTCATCCAATTCATCCGTCATCTCGCCGAGGAAATTGCCCAGGGGGATCTCGGGTTCGCCAGGTTTCCATTTGTAGACCACGGAATCCGTGTCGAAATACAGGGCATTGTCTCCCACGCGATCCAGGTGATGGTAGAGACGTAACCGGGCCCAACAGGTGGTGAAAGCGGCCACGAACACGTTGGTGGTTTGACCGCCGGGGGCGTCGTCGTTGATTTTGTCGTAGGCGATCTCGAGGCACTCCTCGTTCAGGATGCGGACATCGTGGAGGACGTTCGTTTCGTCCCTCGTGATTTCGTGCAGGGAGGCGAGCACGGTGATTTGCTCGATCTTCCGCTTGTTTTCCCGCTCGCCGAATTTTCCCCAGAAGGAATTGAGGGCCAGTTTGCTGGTGGCTTTTTTTCCCTTGTTGGATTTCATGTTGGCCCGATTAAGGCGGATCCTTTCCCGCCCCCAATAATCGTTCAGGAAGAACGTTTGCTGCTCGGGTGTTTTGAGACTCCCGTCGGCATTGGGCGGCCACCCGGAGGCTTCCGTTTTTCCTTTCAGCCAAGTGTTGACGTAATCCTCGAACAGCCCGGTACGTCGTTGCGCGGGGGGAAAGTGGTACACTTCGTGAATTTGGAGAATGCGGTACCCTTTCTCCACGGCTTTGACGAGTTCGGGGGTGCACCACGTCCCTCGGATGCAGCGTTGACTCGCCGTGTGTTCGCACAGCCAGGTTCGTTCGGTCATGCGTTTGGGGATCTCTTCTTCCACGCAGGCTCGACAGAGGGGAAACGTGATTTTCTTTTTGCACCGGTACGGCAACACGGGATGAAACAACCCCTCGGGCGGCAAGACGGTGCAGTCGGCGATGCCAAAGTATTGGGAGATGTCTTGCACCGGGTGGGTGACGATGACGGGGTGCCCGATGGGGTATTGGTCGTACTTGTTAACGGTGGGGTACAGTGACGTCACATCCACGTACCGAATTTCTTCCCCCTGCGTTTCGTCGATCTCGTCCCATAGTCGCACGGCATTGGTGCGGCCCCGAAGAACGCGTCGCGTGGGTCGAGCGAAGGGACGGTGAACGGGCGCGACTCGAGAAAGGCGGCGACGTCGGTTCGTTCACACAATTTTTTCCAACCGCATTCCCAGATGACGACCACGCGGTAGCCGCCGGCTTCCAATTGCCGTTGTTTTTGCAACGTGGCTTCGTGCATTTCCCACTTGGTGCGATCGGGGTGGAGACGGGTTGGCTTGGTCATGCTCCCCTGGAAACAGACGGGACATCCGTGCCACAAACACCCGTGAAATTCGTACACGGTGCGGGTTGTCTCGTTGAACCCGTCCACTTGATAGCGACGGTCCCCGACTTGGAGAGTGCATTCGCCCCCGTTGAACGCGTGCGCAATGACCCCTTGGGTTTGTTGGGAATTCTGCCACTCCAACCATTGGTAGGCTTTCAGGGATTGATGCCCCTTTTTTCCATTCCATCCGCAGGGGGGTTCCAAGGCCAGGGTCTGGGGAGGCAAATGTTTTTTGCGGTAATACCGCATGCAGGCCGAGGCGATGGTGACGCATTTCTCCATGGGATTGAAATCGGCTTTGGCGGCAAATTCCCGCTGAAAAATTTCGCAACCGGCTTTGAGCACTTGCACATCCGATCGACAGTAGGCTAGCATTTCCTCGTGCAAATTGAACTCGAGATGTTGCACGGTCGGGTACCATTTGTCAAAGTCTTTTCGCACGTCCGGTTTCATACCCTCGGGGTCGTAATGGTGCGCCTCGGGCCAAGGTCCCACGTACTCTTGATGGGCCTCGGTGTTGAAGAAATGCGGAAAGAAGCCTTTCTTGCTTTCCGTCAGATTGAACGTGGAGGCAAAGGCGGAGAGGGGAAAGGGGAGGAAACACAGACTGTCCTTGAACGTCAAGCGTCCGGCTCTAAGGCTCAAGATTTTCGATCCCACGCAAATTTGATCTTTGACGTCGATGCGATGGTCGTAGAGGTACTGGAGGACGAACATCCCGTCGTAACCTTTGAAATTGTGAAAGATCACGATGACTTCCCGCGGTTCGTCCAGCACCTCCGTTTTGGTCAGCAGCCAATCGTAAAATTGCCCGGTGCAATCGCGACCGTAGAACGCCAGGGCGGGGACGGTGTCGAGATGGTCTTCCCCTTTGGCGCAGATGAGGATGGGTACGTGCAATCGGTGGTCCTGCGTGCATTCGTAATCCGCATACACGAAATAGGGCGGTAATCGGGCCCGAGTCTCCTCCTCCTCCTCCTCCTCGTTCTCTTCTTCCCCAGACTCGGGCTCGTTGGCGGCTAGGAAGCGGACGGCGTGGGCAGCGTGACGCGGGGCAGGTCTGGCGCGTTTGGCGGGGGGCGGTCCTGCTGCTGCTGCTTCCACCTCCTCCGGGTTTGGATCGTGCACCGGCTGGATATAACAACGGTGGGTGGTGACGTCCGCATAATCCTTGCAGGTCTTGCAAAAATATTCCTCGCACTTGTGGGGACGTTGACGTTTGCGTCGATTTTTCCACCAATCGAGGGATTTGTGGCAATTCTCGCACGTTTGGAGATTGGCGCAGACGGAATGATCCAGGGTGTCGGCCCCTTGTCCGTTGGGGGAAAACACCCGGTGATTCTCGTAGCAACGGTCTCCGTAGAAACAGCGTCGACAGTCCGGGCAGGGACGTTGCGTCGGTCGCGGGGGTTTGCTATCGCCCGGGAGAATTGCCAGGTAATCGCGACAGTCTTTCTGTTTGCAGGCCACGCAACGTCGTTTCACGCAGGGATGACGCGAAAAATCCTCGTGGTCGTACCCTTTCTCGCACAAGTGGCAATAGTAACTACGTCCGAGTATGGCGGGAATGGAGGTCAACCCGTAATAATGATCGTCGTGCTTCAAGAGAAACAGGTAACGTTGATCGGCGCGTTTCTCGCCTCGTCCAAAGATCACTTGGTAATTCATCTCGGCGCTGAAGACTTTGATGTAATAGTCCGGCAGCACGATTTGGAATTGTTCGAGGGCCCCCAACCCGCAAGGCCCTTCGGGAACGCGAGCCAACGCGTGCAAGGCCTTGGCCAATCGGGTTTGACCCGGACCACCTTTTTTCAAGGATACGTAGCCAAGCTCCGGCGTCCGTCGACGCGGGGGAAGTTCGTCGGCCCACGCTTGCATGGTGACGAGAGCCCGAGCGCAGCACAACTCGTCCCGATTGTGGATTTTGACGACGCACCTTTTCTTTTGGAGAAAGGTCATGATGGGCACGTTGCCCGGGACGGCTTCCTTTCGACGACCGCTACCCCGTCCGGGATCCTTGATGGTGGTGATTTGCACTTGGAAACGATCGTCGGCTTTGAAGTGTTCGTTGGAGTTTAATTTCTCCGCCATTTTTTGCAAGAGAAGGGTGACCCGTGGACTCTGCTCGCGCCATTCCTTCACCGGCACGTGAAACGATTGAAAGGCCTGCAGAAGGCTGGGATGTTGCATGGTAAACAACACGTGATCGTCGTCGGCTAATCGTTCCTCCTCCAATTCGCGATCGATCGCACGACGCAACGCCTCTTCCACTTCGTAGCCCACGTCGTATTGTGGGGGATGTACGAGATCCGTGCGATGGTGGAGGGTGGCATCGAACACGCGACGTCGTAACCCAAACTTTTTTACACGTCGATCCGTGCCCGGGGTGAGTCGAAACTCGAAGAGGTGGCCCCGGTTGTTCTCTTCGATGTCTTCCATGGCCTCCAACAAGTCGTCATCGTCCAATTCCTCGGGATCGTCTTCGCGGTCGGCCATTTTGAAGGAGAAAAAATACTAGACAAAGTGTTCATTGACAAAGAAAGTGCCTTTTTGAGTTCTTTCGAGGTTGAACAGCGTTTTTACAGCCACGGCACAAAAAAACGAGTTGGTTAGGTTTCACTCTGCACTCTTTTTTATACCCTCGAGGAGAAGGACGTTGCATGCTGGGGAGGAACGGGGTACCCATGGGGGGGTATGGGTATTTTGTTTCTGTCACCCTAGGCGTTGCGTGACATTTCTCTGAGGTTTATGATTTGCCGATACAACCAAACGGTTCATTCTGTGCTTGACGACCCTCGTTCACCATGCCGTTGACCAAAGCCGAGAAGGTGAAACTGTGGAAACAGAGAAATCCCGACAAAGTGCGAGACCAACATCGAAGGTATCGCGCGAGAAACCCGGGATACCACGATTGGCGGAGACAGGAACGATCCAAGACAAACGAAACCGCCCTGCGCACCTATCGGGCTTATTTGGCGAGAAAACAACGTCAAAGGAGACGTCGCTCGGCCCTGAGACGCGCGGATTATCTCAAACCGCACTCGCTGCGCGTGGTGTTGGTGCCCCTTCAACGCATGGCACAGTTTCGATCCCGCCCCTTTGAACGATGTCGTGAACAATTACAACGCCTGCAACGACAATCCAATAGGAGGGCGGTTGCTCTCTTTCGTCGCTTGCATGGCCGCCAACAAGACGTCATCGTCCAAATCCTCGGGATCCTCCTCGAGGTCGGCCATTGAATGGGTTGACGCAACTACTTTGTTTGACGCCATCTTTGTTGGGTGTCGCTCGTAAGAACTGAGTGAGGCGTGAAAAAAGGTCGGATCCCTGCTCTTATCATGCCCTCGAGGAGAATTTCAAAGCATGCTGGGAACGGGATACCCATGGGGGTATGGGTATTTGCTTTTTTTTTTTCCATTTTGTCACGTGACATTTCTCTCAGTTTTATAATTTGCTGACGCGGCAAAATGGTTCATTTTGTTTTATTTTTGACAGGAATTAAAGCAAATGACTTGAAATCTTGCATGCAACACTCTGAGTATGTCTTGTTAATGGAAACGAAAGGGGAGGTCTGTATCTGTTACCGTTCACAATTCAGGTCTAATTTCTTGTTAGCTCATTTGCATAAACATACGGCTTTTTGGACCTGAAACAGTGAGAATTCAAGGAAATCACTTGAAAACTTCCAGAAAGTGGACCGAGCATGTGCACATGTAGGAAATCACAGGGGAAGTCTGTGTGTGTGTGTCACCTTTGAGACTAGATGTGAAAACACAATGACATTTTTAGTTAGACCAAATGATACGGTTGGGACAGACTTTTTTTTTTGGACCTCATAAGCCAGGAATTGAAGCAAATGACTTGTAATCTTGCATGGAACACACTGAGTATGGCTAGTTAATGGAAACGAAAGGGAAGGTCTGTATCTGTTACCGTTTGCAATTCAGGTCTGAAAAGAGAATGACATTTTGACCTATTTCTTGTAAGCTCATTTGCATAAACATAGCTTTTTGGACCTGAAACAGTGAGAATTCTAGGAAATCACTTGAAAACTTCCAGAAAGTGGACTGAGCATGTGCACATGTAGGAAACCACAGGGGAAGTCTGTGTGTGTCACCTTTGAGACTTAAGATGTGAAAACACAATGACATTTTTAGTCTGACCTAATGATACAGTTGGGATACACAGACTTTTTTTGGACCTCATAAGCCAGGAATTGAAGCAAATGACTTGAAATCTTGCATGGAACACTCTGAGTATGGCTAGTTAATGGAAACGAAAGGGGAGGTCTGCATCTGTTACCGTTCACAATTCAGGTCTGAAAAGAGAATGACATTTTGACCTATTTCTTGTAAGCTCATTTGCATAAAAATAGCTTTTTTGGACCTGAAACAGTGAGAATTCAAGGAAATCACTTGAAAACTTCCAGAAAATGGACTGAGCATGTGCACATGTAGGAAACCACAGGGGAAGTCTGCGTGTGTCACCTTTGAGACTTTAGATGTGAAAACACAATGGCATTTTTAGTCCGACCGGTAATGATACAGTTGGGACACACAGACTTGTTTTGGACCTCATAAGCCAGGAATTGAATCCAATGACTTGAAACCTTGCATGGAACACTCTTAGTATGGCTAGTTAATGGAAACGAAAGGGGAGGTCTGTATCTGTTACCGTTCGCAATTCAGGTCTGAAAAGAGAATGACATTTTGACCTATTTCTTGTAAGCTCATTTGCATAAACATAGCTTTTTTGGACCTGAAACAGTGAGAATTCAAGGAAATCACTTGAAAACTTCCAGAAAGTGGACTGAGCATGTGCACATGTAGGAAACCACAGGGGAAGTCTGCGTGTGTCACCTTTGAGACTTTAGATGTGAAAACACAATGGCATTTTTAGTCCAACCGGTAATGATACAGTTGGGACACACAGACATTTTTGGACCTCATAAGCCAGGAATTGAAGCAAATGACTTGAAATCTTGCATGGAACACTCTTAGTATGGCTAGTTAATGGAAACGAAAGGGGAGGTCTGTATCTGTTACCGTTCGCAATTCAGGTCTGAAAAGAGAATGACATTTTGACCTATTTCTTGTAAGCTCATTTGCATAAACATAGCTTTTTTGGACCTGAAACAGTGAGAATTCAAGGAAATCACTTGAAAACTTCCAGAAAGTGGACTGAGCATGTGCACATGTAGGAAACCACAGGGGAAGTCTGCGTGTGTCACCTTTGAGACTTTAGGTGTGAAAACACAATGACATTTTATAGTCCAACCTTATGATACAGTTGGGACACACAGACTTTTTTTGGACATCATAGCAAATGACTTGAAATCTTGCATGGAACACCCTGAGTATGGCTAGTTAATGGAAACGAAAGGGTAAGTCTGTTTCTGTCACCGTTCGCAATTCAGGTCTGAAAAGAGAATGACATGTTGACGTCTTTCTTCTTAGCTAATTTGCATAAACATAGATTTTTGGACCTGAAACACTGGGAATTCAACGAAATCACTTGAAATATTACAGACAACACTGTGAGCTAGTATGTGCAAATAATCAATCAATCAATCAATCGATCGTTTATTTACCTTTTTTTTCAAAACTAATTACAAGAGTTACATGGTAGATTAAGCTAAGGCAGGACCTCTCAGCAAACGCTTTAGGGCTTTTCGAGGAGAGCCTCTGTTTAATTAATTGCACAATAGATCCTTTACATGAACATGGCTTTGATATCACCTACTGCATTAGGGATTTTGTATCATTTTTTTATGTATGTTGTATCCATTTCAATATTAATGCTACCGTATTTTTATTTTATTTTTCTTTTGGAGGAGAAAATGATTAGCTTATTTTTTAAGCTTTTTCTTGAATTAGTGAAACGTTTTAATTTCTTTTATAGATTTTGGTTATTCATTGTGTGGTTCCAGAAAAAATCATCGGCTTTAATGTTTTTGTTTTTGCCTTGAGTTTGCTAGCGCTTCAATTCCCCGAAGAACGATGTGTCTTTGGAACAAAGCAGCATCGAGAGTCAAAATGGCGGACAAAACAGGAGAGAAACTCGTCCCCAGACTCCCAGCGCTGTCACGTTTTCACTTCCGTTTTATTTCATGACACAAGCGATTTGCGTAAAATTGCATAAAATTTCCACTAAGTAGTTGTTTTTATTTTTACGTCAAAGTTCCGTCACTTGTAGAAGTAGTTTCTCAAAACTTCGCGGTGCCAGGGTCTTGTCGTTCCCATTTCTTGCTCAACCTTCAGAAGGCTCGGCTGCTCAGCTAGTAAAATTCGTGACGATTGCTCACGAAATCGGCATATTAGCAGATTGCAAGACAAAATTTGTAGAAAAATGAAAAGACAGAAAGGAACCCTGTAAGTTTCAACTATTATTTACTATTATCGTCTGCAAGTGTTGTTAGTGAGCTTTAGCGTACGCTAGCTTTAAACGCTTTTAAATGACGGAGTAAAATAAGGTTATTAAAACACTCGGTTGAAACTTTGAAACATAATTTTTTTACACACTATCGATGAACAACGTAGAACATTTCAAACTGTATAGCTGAAGATGCGAATAATAACAAAGCATTGTTTAAAATGAATACAGAGTTTATACGTGTGGTCATAATAAAATGCTTTAATGTTCACGTAACTGAGTAAGTCTTTTAGTGCAAAGCCATTTAAATTTTCCGAGGGGGAGGAGGGGTCCATGTTTAAAAATACTGGAAATTCCTGGGGAGGGGTAGGGGTTGGGGGGTGCAATCCAAGAAACCTTCCGTGGGGGTATGGATATTTTCTGGAACCACACATTCCATATCATATTGTCTTTGTATTTTACTGAGTATTTCATATAATTGGTACGTAATTGGGGTTTATGAATATTTGAGGATGATCTTGTATTATAAATTAGTAATAATCATAGATTAGTAAGGTGCGTTCAATCTGTAGTACAAATAATATTTTTTATTGTATTGATTACCCAGAAATACTCAGAGAAAGTGGTGTTTTTGGGATGCTTTCATGTGGTGTAATAAACCAGTTGCAAAGTTTAACACAACAATAATCTTTAATAATATAACCGGGTTGAGTTATTTTTTGGCAACCGATGGAAATGACGATAATCCAATCGATTCCATAATACATCCTCAGGGTGTTGTAGAATTTCCATCCATTCCAAATCGCACAGGCTTTGAATCACCTTTTGCGAATCTTGTCTGGTAATCATGTTTTTTCACACTTCCCACGGTTTGCGACGACCGCTATAATGACCCGTCACACCCGTCGCACCCATCCTTTTGTAGGATTTCAATTTTCCCAGCTGGAATCCCAGTTTGGCCTCTGAGGCTAGCACGGAAAAGACCCCTCCGCCACTGAGAGGCTTCCTCTCAGGACGCGTGTTTCTCTTTCGAGTAGCACGTTTGACTCACTTTCCTCGAACCATACTGTCATTTGTGGTTTCTTCGAAAAAAAACAAAAACACTCCCCCTTTTCATGGTAAGAAGCCGTGTTTTACGGCCTCGAAGCATGTTAACAAGCCGTGTAACACATCCTCGAAGCATGTTAACAAGCCGTGTTTTACGGCCTCGAAGCATATTTAACAAGCCGTGTTTTACGGACAATAATACAGTGTTTTGTATGAAAATAAAACACACGAGACGTCTTTTTTTTCAACCACTTGTTTGTTTTCTTTTTTAACAACAACTTTTTTCCCTTTAATTACACGTTGAAATAACACTGTCTTGTTCTCGTGAAAGTTCGCGCTACATTGAGGATCGGGTACAGCATTGTCCACTTCGCTCAGTTCTTCTGGGATCAAGGATTGGACCATTGCGCCACTTTCATATCGTTTGACACCAGGTCGTGATGGAAGTCGATGACCATGTAGGCATTTATTCGGTGGAAATGGAAGAGAAGAGGGAGAGAACTGAAGAGAGAAAGAAAGAGAAAGAGGAGGACCGGAAGTGCGTCATCTGCCTGGAAGAGCAAAAACTAACCATCCGGGAATGGATAAAGACAGACGGGAGGGTGTTATTTTGGTGTAGCGGCTGGTGCCACAACGCATGTTTACTGGAATGGGTGAAGGAAAATGGCCGATTGTTGCTCATATTCAAGTGTCCTCAGTGCCGCAACCATTTCGACGGCGCGGATGTTCATCGATAGTGTGTAAAAAAATTATGTTTCAAAGTTTCAACCGAGTGTTTTAATAACCTTATTTTACTCCGTCATTTAAAAGCGTTTAAAGCTAGCGTACGCTAAAGCTCACTAACAACACTTGCAGACGATAATAGTAAATAATAGTTGAAACTTACAGGGTTCCTTTCTGTCTTTTCATTTTTCTACAAATTTTGTCTTGCAATCTGCTAATATGCCGATTTCGTGAGCAATCGTCACGAATTTTACTAGCTGAGCAGCCGAGCCTTCTGAAGGTTGAGCAAGAAATGGGAACGACAAGACCCTGGCACCGCGAAGTTTTGAGAAACTACTTCTACAAGTGACGGAACTTTGACGTAAAAATAAAAACAACTACTTAGTGGAAATTTTATGCAATTTTACGCAAATCGCTTGTGTCATGAAATAAAACGGAAGTGAAAACGTGACAGCGCTGGGAGTCTGGGGACGAGTTTCTCTCCTGTTTTGTCCGCCATTTTGACTCTCGATGCTGCTTTGTTCCAAAGACACATCGTTCTTCGGGGAATTGAAGCGCTAGCAAACTCAAGGCAAAAACAAAAACATTAAAGCCGATGATTTTTTCTGGAACCACACAATGAATAACCAAAATCTATAAAAGAAATTAAAACGTTTCACTAATTCAAGAAAAAGCTTAAAAAATAAGCTAATCATTTTCTCCTCCAAAAGAAAAATAAAATAAAAATACGGTAGCATTAATATTGAAATGGATACAACATACATAAAAAAATGATACAAAATCCCTAATGCAGTAGGTGATATCAAAGCCATGTTCATGTAAAGGATCTATTGTGCAATTAATTAAACAGAGGCTCTCCTCGAAAAGCCCTAAAGCGTTTGCTGAGAGGTCCTGCCTTAGCTTAATCTACCATGTAACTCTTGTAATTAGTTTTGAAAAAAAAGGTAAATAAACGATCGATTGATTGATTGATTGATTATTTGCACATACTAGCTCACAGTGTTGTCTGTAATATTTCAAGTGATTTCGTTGAATTCCCAGTGTTTCAGGTCCAAAAATCTATGTTTATGCAAATTAGCTAAGAAGAAAGACGTCAACATGTCATTCTCTTTTCAGACCTGAATTGCGAACGGTGACAGAAACAGACTTACCCTTTCGTTTCCATTAACTAGCCATACTCAGGGTGTTCCATGCAAGATTTCAAGTCATTTGCTATGATGTCCAAAAAAAGTCTGTGTGTCCCAACTGTATCATAAGGTTGGACTATAAAATGTCATTGTGTTTTCACACCTAAAGTCTCAAAGGTGACACACGCAGACTTCCCCTGTGGTTTCCTACATGTGCACATGCTCAGTCCACTTTCTGGAAGTTTTCAAGTGATTTCCTTGAATTCTCACTGTTTCAGGTCCAAAAAAGCTATGTTTATGCAAATGAGCTTACAAGAAATAGGTCAAAATGTCATTCTCTTTTCAGACCTGAATTGCGAACGGTAACAGATACAGACCTCCCCTTTCGTTTCCATTAACTAGCCATACTAAGAGTGTTCCATGCAAGATTTCAAGTCATTTGCTTCAATTCCTGGCTTATGAGGTCCAAAAATGTCTGTGTGTCCCAACTGTATCATTACCGGTTGGACTAAAAATGCCATTGTGTTTTCACATCTAAAGTCTCAAAGGTGACACACGCAGACTTCCCCTGTGGTTTCCTACATGTGCACATGCTCAGTCCACTTTCTGGAAGTTTTCAAGTGATTTCCTTGAATTCTCACTGTTTCAGGTCCAAAAAAGCTATGTTTATGCAAATGAGCTTACAAGAAATAGGTCAAAATGTCATTCTCTTTTCAGACCTGAATTGCGAACGGTAACAGATACAGACCTCCCCTTTCGTTTCCATTAACTAGCCATACTAAGAGTGTTCCATGCAAGGTTTCAAGTCATTGGATTCAATTCCTGGCTTATGAGGTCCAAAACAAGTCTGTGTGTCCCAACTGTATCATTACCGGTCGGACTAAAAATGCCATTGTGTTTTCACATCTAAAGTCTCAAAGGTGACACACGCAGACTTCCCCTGTGGTTTCCTACATGTGCACATGCTCAGTCCATTTTCTGGAAGTTTTCAAGTGATTTCCTTGAATTCTCACTGTTTCAGGTCCAAAAAAGCTATTTTTATGCAAATGAGCTTACAAGAAATAGGTCAAAATGTCATTCTCTTTTCAGACCTGAATTGTGAACGGTAACAGATGCAGACCTCCCCTTTCGTTTCCATTAACTAGCCATACTCAGAGTGTTCCATGCAAGATTTCAAGTCATTTGCTTCAATTCCTGGCTTATGAGGTCCAAAAAAAGTCTGTGTATCCCAACTGTATCATTAGGTCAGACTAAAAATGTCATTGTGTTTTCACATCTTAAGTCTCAAAGGTGACACACACAGACTTCCCCTGTGGTTTCCTACATGTGCACATGCTCAGTCCACTTTCTGGAAGTTTTCAAGTGATTTCCTAGAATTCTCACTGTTTCAGGTCCAAAAAGCTATGTTTATGCAAATGAGCTTACAAGAAATAGGTCAAAATGTCATTCTCTTTTCAGACCTGAATTGCAAACGGTAACAGATACAGACCTTCCCTTTCGTTTCCATTAACTAGCCATACTCAGTGTGTTCCATGCAAGATTACAAGTCATTTGCTTCAATTCCTGGCTTATGAGGTCCAAAAAAAAAAGTCTGTCCCAACCGTATCATTTGGTCTAACTAAAAATGTCATTGTGTTTTCACATCTAGTCTCAAAGGTGACACACACACACAGACTTCCCCTGTGATTTCCTACATGTGCACATGCTCAGTCCACTTTCTGGAAGTTTTCAAGTGATTTCCTTGAATTCTCACTGTTTCAGGTCCAAAAAGCCGTATGTTTATGCAAATGAGCTAACAAGAAATTAGACCTGAATTGTGAACGGTAACAGATACAGACCTCCCCTTTCGTTTCCATTAACAAGACATACTCAGTGTTGCATGCAAGATTTCAAGTCATTTGCTTTAATTCCTGTCAAAAATAAAACAAAATGAACCATTTTGCCGCGTCAGCAAATTATAAAACTGAGAGAAATGTCACGTGACAAAATGGAAAAAAAAAAAGCAAATACCCCTACCCCCATGGGTATCCCGTTCCCAGCATGCTTTGAAATTCTCCTCGAGGGCATGATAAGAGCAGGGATCCGACCTTTTTTCACGCCTCACTCAGTTCTTACGAGCGACACCCAACAAAGATGGCGTCAAACAAAGTAGTTGCGTCAACCCATTCAATGGCCGACCTCGAGGAGGATCCCGAGGATTTGGACGATGACGTCTTGTTGGCGGCCATGCAAGCGACGAAAGAGAGCAACCGCCCTCCTATTGGATTGTCGTTGCAGGCGTTGTAATTGTTCACGACATCGTTCAAAGGGGCGGGATCGAAACTGTGCCATGCGTTGAAGGGGCACCAACACCACGCGCAGCGAGTGCGGTTTGAGATAATCCGCGCGTCTCAGGGCCGAGCGACGTCTCCTTTGACGTTGTTTTCTCGCCAAATAAGCCCGATAGGTGCGCAGGGCGGTTTCGTTTGTCTTGGATCGTTCCTGTCTCCGCCAATCGTGGTATCCCGGGTTTCTCGCGCGATACCTTCGATGTTGGTCTCGCACTTTGTCGGGATTTCTCTGTTTCCACAGTTTCACCTTCTCGGCTTTGGTCAACGGCATGGTGAACGAGGGTCGTCAAGCACAGAATGAACCGTTTGGTTGTATCGGCAAATCATAAACCTCAGAGAAATGTCACGCAACGCCTAGGGTGACAGAAACAAAATACCCATACCCCCCCATGGGTACCCCGTTCCTCCCCAGCATGCAACGTCCTTCTCCTCGAGGGTATAAAAAAGAGTGCAGAGTGAAACCTAACCAACTCGTTTTTTTGTGCCGTGGCTGTAAAAACGCTGTTCAACCTCGAAAGAACTCAAAAAGGCACTTTCTTTGTCAATGAACACTTTGTCTAGTATTTTTTCTCCTTCAAAATGGCCGACCGCGAAGACGATCCCGAGGAATTGGACGATGACGACTTGTTGGAGGCCATGGAAGACATCGAAGAGAACAACCGGGGCCACCTCTTCGAGTTTCGACTCACCCCGGGCACGGATCGACGTGTAAAAAAGTTTGGGTTACGACGTCGCGTGTTCGATGCCACCCTCCACCATCGCACGGATCTCGTACATCCCCCACAATACGACGTGGGCTACGAAGTGGAAGAGGCGTTGCGTCGTGCGATCGATCGCGAATTGGAGGAGGAACGATTAGCCGACGACGATCACGTGTTGTTTACCATGCAACATCCCAGCCTTCTGCAGGCCTTTCAATCGTTTCACGTGCCGGTGAAGGAATGGCGCGAGCAGAGTCCACGGGTCACCCTTCTCTTGCAAAAAATGGCGGAGAAATTAAACTCCAACGAACACTTCAAAGCCGACGATCGTTTCCAAGTGCAAATCACCACCATCAAGGATCCCGGACGGGGTAGCGGTCGTCGAAAGGAAGCCGTCCCGGGCAACGTGCCCATCATGACCTTTCTCCAAAAGAAAAGGTGCGTCGTCAAAATCCACAATCGGGACGAGTTGTGCTGCGCTCGGGCTCTCGTCACCATGCAAGCGTGGGCCGACGAACTTCCCCCGCGTCGACGGACGCCGGAGCTTGGCTACGTATCCTTGAAAAAAGGTGGTCCGGGTCAAACCCGATTGGCCAAGGCCTTGCACGCGTTGGCTCGCGTTCCCGAAGGGCCTTGCGGGTTGGGGGCCCTCGAACAATTCCAAATCGTGCTGCCGGACTATTACATCAAAGTCTTCAGCGCCGAGATGAATTACCAAGTGATCTTTGGACGAGGCGAGAAACGCGCCGATCAACGTTACCTGTTTCTCTTGAAGCACGACGATCATTATTACGGGTTGACCTCCATTCCCGCCATACTCGGACGTAGTTACTATTGCCACTTGTGCGAGAAAGGGTACGACCACGAGGATTTTTCGCGTCATCCCTGCGTGAAACGACGTTGCGTGGCCTGCAAACAGAAAGACTGTCGCGATTACCTGGCAATTCTCCCGGGCGATAGCAAACCCCCGCGACCGACGCAACGTCCCTGCCCGGACTGTCGACGCTGTTTCTACGGAGACCGTTGCTACGAGAATCACCGGGTGTTTTCCCCCAACGGACAAGGGGCCGACACCCTGGATCATTCCGTCTGCGCCAATCTCCAAACGTGCGAGAATTGCCACAAATCCCTCGATTGGTGGAAAAATCGACGCAAACGTCAACGTCCCCACAAGTGCGAGGAATATTTTTGCAAGACCTGCAAGGATTATGCGGACGTCACCACCCACCGTTGTTATATCCAGCCGGTGCACGATCCAAACCCGGAGGAGGTGGAAGCAGCAGCAGCAGGACCGCCCCCCGCCAAACGCGCCAGACCTGCCCCGCGTCACGCTGCCCACGCCGTCCGCTTCCTAGCCGCCAACGAGCCCGAGTCTGGGGAAGAAGAGAACGAGGAGGAGGAGGAGGAGGAGACTCGGGCCCGATTACCGCCCTATTTCGTGTATGCGGATTACGAATGCACGCAGGACCACCGATTGCACGTACCCATCCTCATCTGCGCCAAAGGGGAAGACCATCTCGACACCGTCCCCGCCCTGGCGTTCTACGGTCGCGATTGCACCGGGCAATTTTACGATTGGCTGCTGACCAAAACGGAGGTGCTGGACGAACCGCGGGAAGTCATCGTGATCTTTCACAATTTCAAAGGTTACGACGGGATGTTCGTCCTCCAGTACCTCTACGACCATCGCATCGACGTCAAAGATCAAATTTGCGTGGGATCGAAAATCTTGAGCCTTAGAGCCGGACGCTTGACGTTCAAGGACAGTCTGTGTTTCCTCCCCTTTCCCCTCTCCGCCTTTGCCTCCACGTTCAATCTGACGGAAAGCAAGAAAGGCTTCTTTCCGCATTTCTTCAACACCGAGGCCCATCAAGAGTACGTGGGACCTTGGCCCGAGGCGCACCATTACGACCCCGAGGGTATGAAACCGGACGTGCGAAAAGACTTTGACAAATGGTACCTGACCGTGCAACATCTCGAGTTCAATTTGCACGAGGAAATGCTAGCCTACTGTCGATCGGATGTGCAAGTGCTCAAAGCCGGTTGCGAAATTTTTCAGCGGGAATTTGCCGCCAAAGCCGATTTCAATCCCATGGAGAAATGCGTCACCATCGCCTCGGCCTGCATGCGGTATTACCGCAAAAAACATTTGCCTCCCCAGACCCTGGCCTTGGAACTCCCCTGCGGATGGAATGGAAAAAAGGGGCATCAATCCCTGAAAGCCTACCAATGGTTGGAGTGGCAGAATTCCCAACAAACCCAAGGGGTCATTGCGCACGCGTTCAACGGGGGCGAATGCACTCTCCAAGTCGGGGACCGTCGCTATCAAGTGGACGGGTTCAACGAGACAACCCGCACCGTGTACGAATTTCACGGGTGTTTGTGGCACGGATGTCCCGTCTGTTTCCAGGGGAGCATGACCAAGCCAACCCGTCTCCACCCCGATCGCACCAAGTGGGAAATGCACGAAGCCACGTTGCAAAAACAACGGCAATTGGAAGCCGGCGGCTACCGCGTGGTCGTCATCTGGGAATGCGGTTGGAAAAAATTGTGTGAACGAACCGACGTCGCCGCCTTTCTCGAGTCGCGCCCGTTCACCGTCCCTTCGCTCGACCCACGCGACGCGTTCTTCGGGGCCGCACCAATGCCGTGCGACTATGGGACGAGATCGACGAAACGCAGGGGGAAGAAATTCGGTACGTGGATGTGACGTCACTGTACCCCACCGTTAACAAGTACGACCAATACCCCATCGGGCACCCCGTCATCGTCACCCACCCGGTGCAAGACATCTTCCAATACTTTGGCATCGCCGACTGCACCGTCTTGCCGCCCGAGGGGTTGTTTCATCCCGTGTTGCCGTACCGGTGCAAAAAGAAAATCACGTTTCCCCTCTGTCGAGCCTGCGTGGAAGAAGAGATCCCCAAACGCATGACCGAACGAACCTGGCTGTGCGAACACACGGCGAGTCAACGCTGCATCCGAGGGACGTGGTGCACCCCCGAACTCGTCAAAGCCGTGGAGAAAGGGTACCGCATTCTCCAAATTCACGAAGTGTACCACTTTCCCCCCGCGCAACGACGTACCGGGCTGTTCGAGGATTACGTCAACACTTGGCTGAAAGGAAAAACGGAAGCCTCCGGGTGGCCGCCCAATGCCGACGGGAGTCTCAAAACACCCGAGCAGCAAACGTTCTTCCTGAACGATTATTGGGGGCGGGAAAGGATCCGCCTTAATCGGGCCAACATGAAATCCAACAAGGGAAAAAAAGCCACCAGCAAACTGGCCCTCAATTCCTTCTGGGGAAAATTCGGCGAGCGGGAAAACAAGCGGAAGATCGAGCAAATCACCGTGCTCGCCTCCCTGCACGAAATCACGAGGGACGAAACGAACGTCCTCCACGATGTCCGCATCCTGAACGAGGAGTGCCTCGAGATCGCCTACGACAAAATCAACGACGACGCCCCCGGCGGTCAAACCACCAACGTGTTCGTGGCCGCTTTCACCACCTGTTGGGCCCGGTTACGTCTCTACCATCACCTGGATCGCGTGGGAGACAATGCCCTGTATTTCGACACGGATTCCGTGGTCTACAAATGGAAACCTGGCGAACCCGAGATCCCCCTGGGCAATTTCCTCGGCGAGATGACGGATGAATTGGATGACAAGAAAGGCAATCGCGACGTCATCGTCGAATTCGTATCCTGCGGCCCGAAAAACTATGCCTACAAGACGCGCTTGGGAAAGATGGAGGAGAAAATTCGCGGGTTCACCCAGAACATGCGCGGTAAACAGCATCTTCATTTCCAAGCCATGAAAGACACCCTGTTCCTCGAACTGCGATCGCCTCTCTCCAAACCCCGCACCATCAACGTACCCAACCCGCATTTCATCCAGAGAGACAAGCGCACCAAGACGTTGACCACCGTCCGCAGGGACAAACGATGGGGGGTGGTCTACGACAAACGCGTCATCGCCGACGAATTCAGCTTCATGACTCTCCCTTACGGTTACAGTTGGCTTCGACCCGACGAGGATCTCACCGATTAATTAAAAGGGGCGAGCGCGAAGAAAAACTCGGACACGAATCCAGGTCACGTGACTTTTGAGCCGACGAACTATCAAAGGGGCGTTCTCCCAGTCGGGGATGGAACCCATGTCCCCGCTTGTAAAAATAGTATTTTGTTTTGTTTTCGTTGTGTGACTACTAAAAAAAAAAAAAAAGGGGCGTTCTCCCATTCGGGGGTGAACCCATGTCCCCGCTTGTAAAACTAGGTTGTTGTTGTTGTTTTCGTTGTGTGACTATTAAAATACCTTTTTGTGTGTTATTTTTTTGTCTCTATGGCCGAGCGGGATCTGGGACCCACCCCGCGTGCGGAACCAGTGCGACCCGCACCATCCCCGAACCATTCCCGAACGATTCCGAGCCAAACCCCGAGGGATCCCGAGTGGAATCTGGAACCCTCGACACATCCGGGTTGTTTGAGACAACTACTTCCGGTGTTGCTGTTGTCTGGGACCATCACCCACCATCATCACGACCTTTAAGAACCTTTAAGTCACCTTTAAGGTCACTTCCGGTGAGATAAACGCCCCCCTACCCCTCCCCCCAATTTTTTTTGCCTCACTTTCATGCAAACCATGATGTCATCCTTTTCCACTCGGCCTCTGATTGACTACGCGCTCCATTTTCGGGTCACGTGTCCTAAATCCTGGCTTCTGATTGGTCCGGCAAGTCGTGAGCGTCCTATACTACTGGTGTATTACGACTTTAACGGTTACAGCGTGTATGCTCCGACTTATTATCCGTAGTATACGTTTAACTTGTTATACCCTTCTACCCAAGACAGAAATTATAAAGGTCTCTGGTGTTGCTATGTAATGTATTCACTTGAATCCGCAGTATACTCGTAACTCCTTATACACGCTAGGAATAGATAGAAAATTACTCAAAATTCCTCCTTCTTCAAACAATGAGATGTTGAACTTTTTATTTCAGTGCCAAGTGTATAAAGGGTGTAACGTGCACAGCGTATTTCTAAAGAATAATTTTCCCTTCCCGTGAACAGTACGGACCGTATTATGTTTGTTCCCTTTGGACGCCTGGTTTAAAAGCAAAAGCATAATGTGAATTGATCTTTAGCTTTTTTGCTACTTACCCTTTGAGTTATAACAAGAGGCTCCAAGCAGCCTTTACTCATGCGCATGCGTAAGAAAATTTTATGATATATTTTAAACATGATAAGAAGATGTCCGACATGGAGAAGAGTTACTCCTTTTCATTCAGTCATCGTTCCTGAAAACCACGTTGTTTACTATTGAATGTTGTGGACATGAAAGCTGTACCACAATGAAGCCAGTGATTTTTCTAAGTCTTATATATACCAAACGTGAACATAGTAATGTATGTAGGCATTCTCGTCCCCAGAGCCGCTTGGCCCTCTTAACCGCCGGAACCTGAGTACGAGAGCCAAGGGGCTCTGGGGACACAGGATTTGATTGGCTAGTTTCAAAACAATAACATCTAAAACGGAAGTAAAAAATCTGGATTAGTTGCCGGGAAATGGGTCAAGAAATCGCAAATGTAACTTGCCTTTAAAGACTTTAAACTGTCAGAAGGTATTGGCTTGGGACGCTTATACTTGGGAATCACTATGATGATTTTCAACGACAAAGACTGCGTGTTTCAAATACTAGATTTTGTTAATTAGAGCAAGAAGTTCGATCGAGGATTCCTTTGGCTGAGCGTAGCCAACATGGCCTGGTCACGTTAACAAAACTTCACCGTCCCACCAGGGATTATCAATTACGGCCAGTATCTGGAGAAACTATTTTGTGGATCAGAACATATCAGTGAATCGCCTGAGCATGCAGCAGTTCACGACGAGTAACAAGCAGCTGCATCGCAGGTCTGGTTTACTAACTGTGGCATGTGCATTTATAAATATCAAAGGTACTGGATTATTTCTACCAAAATCCACATTTCGTGATAAAATTTGTCACCCTTTTTGAATTCCAGTATATTACGTGTAGCTGTTCATTTATGGATATTATATCTGGCTTCACGATTTCATTACATTCCACTGCATTTTATCAGATTTGTCAGTTGGCTATTCCCCGAGCTAGGGTGACCGCTTAATAGAGGCTTCACTGAATATTTTTTAGATAACATTCCTTTAACCATCATGATCAGGTATGGACTGTCTTGTGACCCTTTAATTCCACTGTATTATTACGAAGGTGAAATAAACGTTATGATGGTTCACTTCACTTTTCTAATTAATTTGTTGTTTTTATAACAGTAATCCATATATTGCAATTTTTTTGTTTATTTTTTATGGAAAATATAATTTGGGCAATAGACCATTTTACAGTTGTGTGCTTGGTGACCTGGCCTTTGAATGGAAGTGAGGCTGGAGTTGACCTTGTTGTGATACAGAACTTAGTGCTTTTCATATGTAAATTCAGCTATTTAGCATGAGAAAAACATTATTAACATATGAAAAGCACTAAGGTCTGTATCAAAACAAGGTCACCTCCAGCCTCGCTTCCATTCAAAGGCCAGGTCACCGAACACACAACTGTAAAATGGTCTATTATCATACTCAATGGCTTCACACTAGGGCTTCCAAGTTTATCCTAAGTGCCCTTGAAACCAAGTTTGAATGTGAAAGAGTAAATTGCGCATACTTGAACCCTTCTTTGTGATCATGGAAATGTGTCTGGTTATGTCTGGTAGTATGCAAAGAAAATCCATTGCAAGTACTCTTTTCTCAGTTTCCTTGCCTTTCCCTGCACATCTATTCCAGTAACTGACTGTTTGTAACAGGCTAACAGAATGCTGATCAGGACATGTGGTGCAGCTATCTGCCAACTTGTTTTCTTTTTTTTTTTTTTTTTTTTTTTTTCCGACTTTATTATTTTATTCTACTACCAATAGTAAATACAAAGTTTTACAATATATTGAAAGAGAAAACAAAAAAGAAATAATAATACAATACATATACAAAAATACATTACAATACATATGCAAAAAAAGTAAAAAAATAAATTAAAAAGTACAATGTAGGTTAAAAGAATATATCTTAAGTGGGTTGCACTAACATTCACTTAGTTAAAGAAGTTTGGACCATGTTTTTTTGAAGTCCTTTAAGCGGTTAGATTTAAAAGCTATGGTGCGTAGAATATCAATTTTGTTATTAAGACACAAAAGAAAACTGTCGAAATCTAGGATGCCGCTGCGTACACTTGTTGCAAAAACATGATATTTGGCGACAATCAAACAGTAGTTGAGAACTTTCCAATTGTTTGACTCTTTGTGCCAGCCGTATAAAATAGTTTGTTCAGGTAAGGTCAGTTTTTCATTAAATTTTTCTCGCCACCAGTTAGAAAAGCAAGTCCAAAACGACGAGGATACACTGCAAGTAATTAGCATGTGTCTCAGAGATTGATTCTCAAGGTTACACAAAGGACAGACTTCACTATCAGTTATGCATGCGCGAAAAAGGCTGGATTGAGTAGGTAAAATATTGTGAGTAACTTTAACTTGGAACATAATCAATTTCGGTTCTTTCAAGATTTTGAACGGAAGCATGTAGATGTCGCGAATTGTGTCTGGTGAACCCATAACTTAAAATTCTGCTTCAGCAGTGGGTGCTGAGAAGCTTTCTTCACGCATGGCAGAGTAGGCTTCTTTTGTGGAGAACAGCTTAAAACTTGTTTCGTTTTGAGATTCACCGAGTTCACTTACCGTAGCACGAAGAGCCTTTTTCCATTCAGTTGGTATGCCAACTTGCTTTCTGCTACAGAAACTGTCTATGTGGGCCATACATGTATGTGTTTTGGGGGAAATAGTTTAAAACAGGGACAGATCCAGGAATTTCTGAAAGGGGGGGGTCTGGGTGCATGCCCCTCGGAAAACGTTTCTGATTTTACCCTCTAAAATGCCACTTCCAACATTTCTTAGACTTGAAAAGCGTTTGTTGAGTCAAAAACTTGACAATCAGTCAATCGGTGGAAGTGAAACAACTAGGTATAAAACAATTTTATTCTATTATTTTTAAGAACCATATGGGAGACACAGGTCTGGTAGGGGAAGGGGGTGGATCCAGACCCCCCCCCCCCCCGACCCTCCCCCTGGATCCGCCACTGTAAAATACCCTTGTTTGGTAATGAGGACAAGATAGTTGTTGGTGTACCAACTGCTCTTGCTTTTTTCTTAAAATAATAAAGCTCAGCCTTTTTTAAATGGTGCTTTAAGCATCCAGCACACTAAGTATTTCCTCATTGACAAATTATCTGTGAAACTGCTAACACGGTAGTACATGGATACCCTCCATGCCTGGCCCAAATTCAGGTGACAAGGCTTACTAATCTCATACTGGCACCAATAAAAGACATGCTTTACTAGGATGTCATCTGAATTTAAATATGCAAGTTCACTCTGAAACATATGCCTCTTTAATTTTGTTTTAAAATCCAGGGTGGATACAGTGGGGGGGGGGGGGGGGGGGGGTGGGGGGGGGTGGGGGGGGGGGGGTGGGGGGGTCCTTTAGACATTCAGTTTTAACAGTTTTCTTTTTAATTGCAACAATGAAAAATTTTATTGACCTAGGCAAATACCCGTAGCCCGCCCCCATAAAAAAATCCTGGATCCGCCTCTGAAATCATTATGACAGTGCTACATCATGTGGCACAAGAACAGATAGATGATTTCCAGTTCCTGGTAGGTTCCCTGGGGGAGGGGAGTACTTCCCTTCTGCCGGATGGGGTCGTGTTTTCACAACTGGATTGACTATAATGGGGTTACATTTTCAACAGAGTATGGGGTCGCACATTTTTGGGATTTTTAGAGTAAGAAAATTATGGCAATTTCCTTTTTTTTTGGGGGGGGGGGGGGGTATTTTTGTTCTAGGATGGATTTGGGGGATTAAAAACAAAGTGACTAAGTTTGGATCACAAAGTTTACATTTTCACAAAAGTGACAAATATGGGGTCAATAATTGGCCACAGAATAGACTATTTAATAATTGGATTATGAGCTTGAGATTTCTATCTCGTGATAGTTGATGAGTTTTTATTGAATAGCAACTGCCACTGACGACTGCACATACTCACTTTCTACAACAGGTTAGATAGTGAGTAGAATAGCCAATAAGAGAACAGCATTCATGATAGAATGCTAGTAGATTTGTACTAAAATGGAGTAGGGGCTTTGAGAGGCCAGCAGCAAATACCCTGGCAGTGGAAGTTGATCCAAGCACCCCCCTGGGGTAAAACATTGGCATTAGTTCATATACAAACTTTTACTGACTGGATTTTTGAGGATGAAATATTAACAAGCTTCTTTAAAAATATCTGAAGATGATGATGATGGATCTTGTTATCTGTCTTGAAAGCCTTTTATCTCTGCAGAGGCTCAAATGGAGTTTGTGGAAAGGGAGAATCTGTTGAGCGAAGCAAGTGCATGCACAAAGGAACCAAGAAGACAGATGCTGGAGCTCAATCAGTCTTCATGTCTTTTGCATCTGCACACATCTTGTTTATCTAAATCACCCTAATCCCTCTGAGCTGATGAGATGATCTAAAGCCAAAAAAGAAATTGTGTTTACAGAAACAGAGAACAGTGGCCTTCAGCAGCCAAATTTAATACAGTGATTAGAAGTGACATATTTCAGTAGTAGTAAAATATATCACTGATTGATTCACCTGCAAGCTTCTTTGACTTTTGGGATACTTGTAGATCTCCCTTGACCTTTGCAATACTAGTGGAAATGCTCTGCCTGAGCAAAGAAGTCATATGTAGATGCTAAGAGTGATTTTATTTGACGAGTTGCGCAGAATGCCACAACACATTTTCAACATTTCATAAGAGATAATTTTAATTCTCCTTATTTTTTCCCTGTTCTGTCTTAGATTAATTCAAAATGTCTGGCTAAGCTTGTACAAAAGGGAAATATTGTACAAGTTTGAAATGTCCAAAAGATGTCATTAGTGAAGTCAAAGATTTGAGTATTAAAACACCATTGATATGTGGCCGTAAGTAACATGAAATAATTTACATATCATTGTCAGCACCTGCATATAAATCCACCTTCACATTTCAAACAGATTCCTAGAATAGCCCAGAAATTTCTAAATGTAGTCTTAAATTATTATCTATACCTTGACTTCTGGATGCAAAAATCTCGGAATCGGCGAGACTAGCCATAAATTGATGATAAGTTTAAAAGTCAGCCAGAGTCAGCTGATGTATTAAAGCTTATTCAGCGGGTATTCATAAGCCAAAAATCCTCCAACTATCTGATCGCGACGATTGTTACCATATTCACGACTCGGAAACTGCCGAAAGTTTAACGATAACATCTAACTACTCCTCGCGAAAGATAAACGTCCAACTTCTGAAATGAGACAGCCAGAATCCTGCCTTTTCTTGCACCGTCTTCATATTGAAGCACGTCCGCCATCTTGAAAAAAACTCTGAGCATGAGCAGAACCAACCGGAAGTCCTAGATTCTAGCCAATCAAATCCTGTGTCCCCAGAGCCCCTTGACTCTCGTACTCAGGCTCCGGCGGTTAAGAGGGTCAAGCGGCTCTGGGGACGAGAATGTGTATGTAGGGTTGTAGGAGATTCTGTCGTGACACCTAAGTAACGCTCTTTTACCGGAAGTGAGAATAGCCGGAAGTCACTAAACAGGAAGTGTAAATGGAAAAGACGTCAACCGGAAGTGCACAATTTAAAATATGCGTGCATAAATTTGCATGCAAAATCGTGACACAAAAAATAAAAATAACAAGAAAAACGGAGTCGAAACCTTACCTCATGCCACTTCGCGCATGAGTAAAAAGGCACATCAATGGACGGCATCATTCACAGACATTTTCGACAAAGCGACGCATTTCACATCGCAAAAGATCGCAAAAGAAAGAGGAACAACAATTTTGGGAAACGATCTTTCTTTCTTTCTTTCTTTCTTTCTCTTATTAGTCCTAGTAGTATATAATACAGTATTTAGTAGGTGGCTACGAAAAGTCATTTCTAGTACCGATTTAAATGGCTGGTTAGCCCTAATCTATTTCGAGGAACAGAGTACAGAGATTACAGTAATACTAGCAATTGTTGTAATTCGTTTTTCTTAATCTCTTTTCTTAAAAGCTCGTAACTTTTCTTCGAAATGCTCGTGAGTTCTAGAAATGCACGGACACATTTACAGTCGAATCTCTCGTAAACGGACACCATTACGACCAAAAAAAGTGTCTGCTGATAAAGAGAGATGTACATATATGGGATTAAAAAAATGTAGTGCTTGTATGTGGCTAGGACTATGACCAAGTGACTGCTTATGAGACATGTCCACCTACGGGAAGTGTCCGTTAGTGGAGGTTCGACTGTATGATAAATATGTGTCTTTTTGGTAGCCACTTTAATAAAGAGGGTAAGAATATGAGAAAATAAGATAGTGTGTACATGGTACTTTCAAATTGTTCTGTACAGCATTGATCATTTTGTTTTATCTCGGGCTTTTTTTTAACAGCATGTCTAAAGCCATGTAATTGTACCCTATCCACATGGGGTAGATCCTTTATAGATGTCTCGTGTGCAGGGATGCAGCTGACAACTGTTCCAGGACTATTGCCGGAGAATACTACTATACTGTAAGTGCCACCCCTCTACTAGACAAGCAGCCAACAAACATAAAGTGTTCTATCTGGAATAATAAATATTAAACAAAGTTATGTTAGGTTTGACTTTCAATGAAAGTAATTATGTATACCGTCTTTTAGCTTGACTACTGACTTTGCCACGCATAGGCTAGCCAAAATATGATAAAAAAAAATTCACAGAAATTTTGTACCCAATGAATGCCTGTCCTGTTGAACAGTAAATGTTGTTTTGGATTGCCAAAAGGTCTTAAAAGCAAGAGATAAGTAAGAATTCTTGTTTACTTGTTCACTTGTTTAAATTCAAAGCTATCAAATTCAAAGATATCTTTTGGCAGTTTCAACTGCCATCGTTAGTCACGAAATAACTGAGGTGAAGAATTAAATTATAAATTAAATATATAACACTAATTATAAATGCTAATAAAAAGTAACATGAAAAATGTTTAATAATGTAGAGAATTTTTTGTAAAATAAAATCCCGTAAGTTTGTTTCAAAATTGAAGGCAACTTTTTTGAGTATTAACAATAGGTATTATTACTTAACCCTCGGATGTACACGCAAACTTATACCCCCGCCGTGGTACAAAGGGGGGGGGGGGGAGGGGGGTTGTTGCAACCCTTCTTGGGTTTTTGCGATGATGCAATATTTCGGAAATATTTTACGTCTAATAGATAGCTATTGATGTGCTCTACCAGATGAGGTAAATATTATGGGTTGTGGCGCTGCTGGGGGTCCGTGACGTCATCCAAAATTACCACCAAGATAGCCGCCATCTTGGATTTTACTATTAAAACATTCAAATTAATCAGAAAAATGCGGAAATTGCAAATACTTTTTGCTAGAGTTGCAAAATAACATACAATTGAACATTTTGATGCTTTTGGTAGCATTTTATATGTTTTTTTCACCGAACAACGGTGAAAAACACGCATTTTTATTAAAAATGGCTTGACTTCATGCTACTTATGACGTCATATCTCGCTACCATAGCAACTGGTTGTCGCCAAACTTCACCAAAACTCTCAAGGACAAACGAACAGCTGCTAAAGACGACATGCGCTAATTTTAAATGGTCATGAAAATATCGGAGAAACTATCCCCTCCCCCCTTGTACGTCCGTGGGTAAAGAGTTCTATACATGTTGGTATATATTCAATGTAAAAGGAGAGATTTGGAAAACGATTTTATCATAAAATTAAACGCCAAAAGATTTAAAACAACGTTTTAAGAGCAGTTCTCTGTAAGAAGCGAGAAAAGTGGGAAATGAAAATTTTTGACCCCCCTTCATATTTTGCATGCAACTAGGTCTTCAGGGGGGGTGTTCAAAAATGACCTTTGTTAAGGTCGTTTCTTCTTTGTTGCCATGGTAACACTGGATGTTTGTTGGTGCCACTAAACGCAATTTTCACCTCAGAAACCTCCTTAAAAAGTGCAAAATGTAAGGCATTGTTTCTCCAGTCCATTAATACTGAACAAATCAAGACTTTTACCAGATGTAAAACCTTTATTCTAGTTTACATTCATGCATGTGTCATTTTGTAACATCAACTGCACATGAACTGAACGGTCAAACAACTTGATGGTGTTTCAGCCATTTTAGTTGACGAGTAAAACTAGCAATACCTTTTCTTGAATTTTTCCAAAAGTACGCCGATTCTAGAGCTCAAACTACGTGGCTAGTTTAAATAGGTACTCTAGTTACTAAATCTATAAAAATCTCTGCAGGGCGGGTTAATTTTGGACTTTAGTTCACTGAGGAAAAACCTTCAAAAATAATTTGTTGTAAACTTTGGTGAAATTAACATTACGTTCATTCGACAGAAATCCTTTAAGAAAACTCAATCGGTCCTCAGACTTAAAGAATAGCATGCACTCTATCCATGTCTGGTGAAATCGTCTGTTAATAGCCGTTATTTTTTGAACAATCTCAATCCAAATAAAGCTTACTTTACTGTTTTCTGCAGTTCTCAACTTGCGAAGAACGAGTCCGCTCTTTCTGCACAGGATACAGTTTCTGCACAAAATGATTCGGATATCTAAACCATCTCTTGTGACTGAGCATGCTGTTTGTCTTCAGTGGAGGTCCATTAACCCATCACAGTGCAAATAACAACAGCTTTTGTAGTACCCGGAAGGTCACCGAAGCAAGCCATCATCGGAAACTTTGTTCGTCTACGAACATTTCTAATCTGGATTTACGGTATATTTATCCGTCACATGTCATCATTCGCTCCAAAAGGAGATAAAACGGTTTTCTGATTAATAGATTAACGATCAATTACATTGAGCTTAACATTTTACCGTCTTTCTTTCGTCTTTCTTTCGTAGTTCAGGCCACCAGTCGGCCACCAGTTCAGGCAAAAACATCTCTGGTCAGCGGTATAACTAGAATACGATTTGACTTCATAAAATGGCAACATGCCGTCCGCATCATATTGAGGTGCCAGAAAGTATTGGAATTGGAATGCCAGAACTCTTCTTCTGTTAGATTTTATTTCTATTTACAGTAGATTACATTTCCCGTACATTTCTTTGCTGATAAAACGAAAACGTGAACAAAAGGCGAACGACTGGATGCTTTGTTCTGATATTATAACTCTTGCTCTCTTCTGTAGCTGACTTTCGTACAATATTTTCGTTTTTGGTAAATGTCTGTTCTGTGACTCGGTGAGCTGCTTCTTTTCTTTATTTATTTTTTCTTTTGCTGCAAAGCAAGGAAAGTACGAGCAGGTTTGCCGTCTCCTTAGGAATACTTCAAATGTAAACAACCGAATTTTTGCGTCTAACTTTTCACGGCATTTTCTTTGTTACCGCTTCGATCGCTCGTCCTCTTTTAGTTGATTTTTCTCTATGCAAAAACTTGCTTTCAAGAAAGAACTTTTGATTTTCGCTGAATCTACTTTCATCTGTTAATGGCCACCCGACCATCAAAACAAATTAGTTCAAGCGCGCTCGCCGCTCAAAGCTGCGGCTGTTGCGTTCCGTTTGTCTTCCTAACTTGCATATTTAATTTTTGCCACGAGTAACTTTGCATCACGAACGTAAGTGACGTAGTTACAGTGTTTTCTGAAGTGCATAGTATCCAACAAAATAAATTTGTACACACACTTTCTAGGGGAAGGGGAGTATATATTTGAAGTAAACACAAGCAGTTCACCACTCTTTTTATACTCATAAAATTACAATAGGTTCCCACAACTTAATTTCCAAGATGCGGATGTCACTCAGATCTCAATGTCGGAAAATGGAAAAACTGGAAGAGCACACTCTAGTCTGTTTCTTCCTAGTTTTTTTGCTATACCGAATCACAACCATCAGAGCGTTTCTCATCATGAATTCGTACTCAGATTGGTACGGTTAAAAAAAAATGTATCGGTACCGATAAGATAAACGGGAGACCAACAAAACAGACGAACTTGATGGGAACTTTTGAACCTCTGTAAAAGTAAACTGTGCTCATGCAGTTAAATGAGGAATATCGTATTTGTAGGTGGTTTTCGCATTTTCTGATTAATGCAAAACTCAATAAAATACAGTCTGCGGCTATAATTTCGTTTTCCGACGTCATTTGATGATCACTTTTACGACTGAAAGTTTGCTTCTTCCATTGAAAAATAGCTGTCAAAGTACAAAGAACGCTCGCCAAACGGCAAACTTTTCTTCAAACTGTTTATTATATTTCCTACCATTTTCTTGCCGGTAGTTGCTCTTGAGCTGATTGTCTCCTAATACTTAAGATAGTTTTATGCGTCTCCGTATGTTTTTTCAGCGGACACGTGATTCCGGCCGGGGTTCTTTCAGACATGATTCACCGGCTATGATTCGCTCATCATGAATCGCTTATCATGATCAGACAACTGTGAATAAAATTCACTCATAAACTGAGTTCACAGAGTAAATACTGACTTCCTGAAATAAGTCCATCGCATGGATACCGCCAAAAAATAAAAATAAAGGCAATACCCATGCCTATTGTTTGGTATTTTATTTTGTTCACGTGTCTACGTATCAGAAAACAAAAGAATGGGAATATGTACCGTTAGGCTGCTCAACTTAAACACGATAGAATCACAGTCAGTGACAATGTAATAAGATGAGGACGCCACGTTAAACACTTTGCGAAGTAACGTTGTATTTTAGATGCTACCGCTGACCAGCAGGGCTTTGCCTGAACTGGTGGCCTGGACTTCGAGAGACGTATAAAGAACGGAGAAAAAAGGGGTAAAATGCCTCGCTTAATGTGATTGACTGTAAAAGATTAATCAGAAAATCGTTTTATCTTCTTTTGGAGCGAATGATGACATGTGACGGAGAAATATGCGGTAAATCAAGAGCAGAATTGTACGTGGACGAACAAAGTTTCCGATGATGGCTTGCTTCGGTTACCTTCCGGGTACTACAAAAGCTGTTGTTATTTGTACTGTGATAGGTTAATGGACCTCCACTGAAGACAAACAGCATGCTCAGTCACAAGAGATGGTTTAGATATCCGAATTTTGTGCAGAAACTGTATGCTGTGCAGAACGAACCGACTCGACTCGACAGTAAAGTAAGCTTTACTTGGATTGAGATTGTTCAAAAAATAACGGCTATTAACAGACGATTTCACCAGACATTGATAGAGTGCATGCTATTCTTTAAGTCTGAGGACCGATTGAGTTTTCTTAAAGGATTTCTGTCGAATGAACGTAATGTTAATTTCACCAAAGTTTACAACAAATGATTTTTAAAGGATTTTCCTCAGTGAACCAAAGTTTAAAATTAACCCGCCCCGCAGAGATTTTTATAGATTTGGTAACTAGAGTATCTATTTAAACTAGCCACGTAGTTTGAGTTCTAGAATCGGCGTACTTTTGGAAAAATTCAAGAAAAGGTATTGCTAGTTTTACTCGTCAACTAAAATGGCTGAAACACCATCGAGTTGTTTGACCGTTCAGTTCATGTGCAGTTGATGTAACAAAATGACACATGCATAAATGTAAACTAGAATAAAGGTTTTACATCTGGTAAAAGTCTTGATTTGTTCAGTATTAATGGACTGGAGAAACAATGCCTTACATTTTGCACTTTTTAAGGAGGTTTCTGAGGTGAAAATTGCGTTTAGTGGCACCATCAAACATCCGGTGTTACCATGGCAACAAAGAAGAAACGACCTTAACAAAGGTCATTTTTGAACATCCCCCCTGAAGACCTATCTGCTTGCAAAATATGAAGGGGGGTCAAAAATTTTCATTTTCCACTTTTCTCGATTCTTACAGAGAACTGCTCTTAAAACTTTAAAAAACCGACGACGTTTCGACGCTACTTCACGTCATTATCATTATATGAGGTAAAACAATAGAGAAATATTTAGTGGTCCTATGGGTATAATAGGTAAAATATAAAACTACTTGTGCAATTCTAATTAAAAAGTAAAAAGAAGTGTCAATTAAACAGTTTTGCGCGAATTGAGTCAGCTTGGGTGTTAAGCTTGATGTCCTTTATAAACAACATTTCATAAATCAGGCAATCGAACTTGCTTCAATCGGTGCTTTTCCACGCAATCCATGTTTCGTTTCAACATGTTTCCCGACGGCAGAATAGCGATGCTCCCAAATGCGTTGATGAAAGTGTCGGGCAGTACACCCGACATAATTTGCATCACACAAATTACATTCAAATAAATACACAACGCATTGCTTGTTTAAGATCGGGGGGCTTGTTTTCTTTTACGCTCAGAATTTGCGATAATTTTCTGCTTGTAAAGACGGGTTTTACGTTAACATCAATCATGGATACCAGAGAATGGATTTCTTTCGCTCGTGGCTCTCTATCAGGTTCCTGGCTGAATCTTTGTATTGTAGAATCAACCAATGTTCTCGGAAAGCGCAGTTTTGAAAACATGGTGCATAATTTGTCACTGATTCTGTCGAAAAAGCTTCTTTGTTTGAGGATAGGCGGTATGGACGATCAACCATCGTGTTGACTAAGCCTTTTTTTAATATCCAATGACATTGATATAGATGAACACATCAACAATATTTCGTCATGTCATTTATCATTCTTTGGAAAACTTATCCTGTGCAGAGGTCTCACATTCTCCCTTACTCAGCACTGCGTCAGCAACGATATCCAAGCCAGCTTCGAAAAAGCGTTTTGGCGATTAGATCCTCTCATTAAAGACCCCAAGAAAAAAGATCTGGCAGCTGCCAACCTGCGCTCAATCGCACTCAACTATATCGCAAGGAAAGGCACTAACCCTCCAAAAGCGCTGCAAAGAGCCCTCAACAACCTTAAAAGAAGAGATGATATTATCATTTTCAAACCGGATAAAGGCTCTGGTGTTGTCGTGATGGTTAAAGACAAGCATCTTCGTCTATTATGTGAGGCCGTGATTAACTAATCTACGAAGTTTGCCCACATTGACCAACACCGTCCAAAATCTAGAGGGAGACCTCCGAAACATTTCCATCCTCTTTTAGAGGAAGAAATGTAGAGGAAGAAAAAACAGCGAGAAAGTACACCAGGTTCTACCCAAAGCTACAGCCGACCATCTTTACCCTAACGGCTCCAGACTTGCGCACCTCAGTGTATGGCCTCCCCAAAACTCACAAAGCAAAGCTATGCATGAGACCTATATTCTGTCCGCTTCTAGCACGTACAATTATCCACTGGCGAAATGGCTAGAGGAGAAGTTAAAGCCACTATCCACCAACAAATATTGTATCCACGATATTTGTGGCATCCTCGTCTCCTATGATGTGTCCGCATTATTTACCAATGTTCCTTTGAAGGAAACTAGAGACATTCTCGTTGACAAAGCTTTCGAAGATGGCTGGTTCAATAAGACACACAATATGCAACTCCAAAAGCATCAACTGAAGGAGCTATTAGAAATCGCTACTACTACGGTGAATTGTACGAGAAAACAGACGGTGTAGCCATGAGCTCGCAACTTGGCCCAATATTGGCTTATGTTCTCATGTGCCATAAAGAGAACCAACTGGAACAAAGGAACATGATCCCGTCCTTCTATCGAAGATATGTTGATGACACTCTCGCCACAATGCCCAACAGAGAATCAGCGACAGCTTTTCTCCAAGTGCTCAACAACGACCATCCTAGCTTGTCTTTCGCCATAGTACTTAAACATGAGGGCTCTATTCCATTCCTCGGTACAGTAATCACAAGATCTAGTAGCACACTAACAATGCAGAAATATTTCTGTATTGTTTTACCTCATATATATATATATATATATCCATGTTTCAATTTTACCTCTTTTGACTTTATAATGACGTGTAGTGTCGAAACGTCGTCGGTTTTTTAAAGTTTTAAAATGTTTTTAAAAATCTTTTAGCGTTTAATCTTATGAAGAAAATATACATTCTAGAGTAAAATATATTCTTCTTCTAAATGCTAAACCTAAAATAATGTAAGAATAGACTTGAAGTAATGACACCATAATAGTAACGTGTGTTGTGAATGATTCGGTTTTTCCAAGACGATCACTAAATACGCACTAGACAATAATGTGTTTATTGCTTAAGATTGAAAGCAGATCATATATCAGGGGCATTAAGTAACTGTCTGTTTGGTCACGCGCGAGGCATCTCGTTACACCTCAGAATATAGCATGAGGGAATACAAGAAGCATAGCATGAGGGAATACAAGAAGGTATTTCTGCAGTCATTTCGTGACTGCGAATTCAATGTGGGGAGAAAAGTGACTATTTTGTGAGTGTACGGTAATCTTACATATTCGATAACGATACAATGTCTATCGGTGTAAGAAGTTATGTCTGCTAACCCTTGTCTCCGACGAAAAGCTATAAGACCGAAAAAAAAAAAGACAGGGCTACAAAAATGTTTGATAACGGAAGCCTAAAACTCACAATAATGCGAAAAGGTAATACTCTATAAAACAACCTTAACGGCAAGGCTGTTTGTAATTGTTTAATTACAAACCTACTGATAACTTCAACGATTTTTAAATGCACTTAATATTGCGCTTATAAACAACGATCTTGTTTACGATCGATTTTAGGGATCTGTCAAATAACAAAATACAACACCTGCCTACAGAAGTTTTCAGCAATACCACTAAACTGCGAAGACTGTAAGTAGCCCGCCTTCTTGTTGTAGATTTGCTAAACTATTTCCACGGAATTCTGAAGTACACAAAGATGGCTTAAAAATTTTGATAATTGTTTTAAAAGCAATAAACCTGTTTATCGATGTCAAGTTAACCTGCGAACTTGCGAATTTTTTTGTAAAAATCTGCCTTAAACGCAATGTTTACAAAGAAATGTATGTAGTTAAGATGGTACATTAAAATAATCACTCAATAGACCCAATTTTAAGTTGCCATGTTAACTGTGGCCCATAATGCCTAGTGCTACAATTTTAATTTCCCATAATGCAACTGATGACTAGTGGCCTTAATCCCACTTCAAGCTGATTAGTAGTTGAAATTAGGAATTTTACTTACCTCTATAGCATTGCTTTACATATTTTAGCCAAATCTGGACAAAAGCAAAAAAGAAAGGAAGATATTGATTCTTGGGAAAATTATCAGTTGATTCTTGGGAAAATATATTAAATATCTTTTATTTAAAAAAAAAAAACTTAAACAGTATTTATTGTCGAAACAGATATACCATCCAAACCCAGTCGTCTTCTAATTTTTGCTATATTTTGCTATTTGTGTGCAGTGTTTGTGTTTATGTGTTTGTAATAGATGTCTACATTTGAATTGATACTACACAAGACTAGTGTCTAACTAGAAAACTGTATGGTTTACTTAAACGCTAGGCATTTCCTCACACGGTATTTATATTTAGTTATTCGCCTTAATGTCTTAGTAATTTTAGTTTAGCTAAAACCGTAAACAAAATAGCTTGGGACACTTAAGAAAATACTACACGATGACAATTTTTTTTCGAAGAGAGAAACTAGCGTTCCATATCCTGGTCACCCCTCTCCCCCCCCCCCCCCCCCCCCCCAATACAAAGCTAAGACATTGTGGCTTGGTTATATGCATAAAACTCAATATTGTATTGGGGGTGAGGAGGGGGAGGTAACGACAAAGACAATTTGTCGGGAAAAAGGTGAAGTGTCCCAAAACTTCTGACCAGGATTGTCGGAATGTGTTTCGGATTTTTGTTGCAAGAAACCCCAAAAAAGGAAAAGACTCACTATTTTTTGTCTCTATGAGCCTAAATTTACGCTTCAATTGAAAGAGTTTCGTTTTCTTTGATACAAAGCTTACCGGAAATTTGAAACCGGAGTAAAAGTCAGGCACATCATGTGTCATTCATCACAAGCCTGAGGGTCGATTTTTATGCACGCATTGGGGGTCCACATTAACCTAAAATTAATTAAAGTGAATAGATGGATGATTAAATCCACATCAAAAATAAAAAAAATATAGCGAAAATTATTGAAAAAACGGTGAAAAACAAGAGAAAATCTACAAATATCTTAAAATGTCTGTCAAAATGTAGTTACCATGGTAACGTCACTTCCTATTCACTAAAAATGCCCACAATCAAACAAAATGAAAAAATATGGATGATTAAATCCACTAGAACTGATAAAATACAACGAACACTTTTGAAAAATAAAACTCAAAATATGGCAAGGTCAAGTTGTATTTACTAAAAGCTGTCACACCAAAATAATCCCAAATACATTTATGCCTTCTCTCCCTGCCCCCGAACCAAATCCCTTAGTGCTGCTCTGCCTGAGCTCTGTTTACTGGTCAATAATAAACAATACCAAATTTGGACTAATATGGCTATGGACAAAAGGTCCATAGCCGCTTTTATTGAAGTATTAAATCCATGAATAAATTCTGATACCATAGGTTTGCCCAGTAAAGGTGCGGGCCAAGAAAAACGCCAAAAGCAAATGCGCTGAAGGCGCATATGCTGCCCCACCCCAGGCAAGAGCAGCAACAAGAGAAGAGGAGCAACGATTCACGTTATAATCCAAAGCTAACAAAGCTCAATTAGGAGGACAGGCGACCATGCTAATGTCCCTACAGGCGACCATGCTAATGTCCCTAATCAATTCAATTTGTGCCTCGTATAAAAACAAATTAAAGTGTATAGGCTGGAAAAAATCGGTGACATGCAAACATGTTCCTCGAATCAACCAGGAAACGTAGTCCTCAGATTTAAACAGTCGCCCACGCAAATTAAATACCTCAACTAGTCCAACAAGGTGGGACAGCCGCCCATGCAAGCATGACCCAGTTGGTTGACCATTGAGAAGACAAACATATAAGCCCATGCTAATTGCCCTAATCAATTCAATCTGTGCATTGAACAAAAACAAGTGTATAACCTGGAAAAATTTGGTGAGGCAGTCGCCCATGCAAACATGACCCACCGAATCAACCAGGAAGCTAATCCTTTGATTTGAACAGTTGCCTACACAAAGGGGAAGAAAATAATTAAAATTAAATACCTTAACTGATCCAACAAGGTGGGACAGCCGCCCATGCAAGCATGACCCAGCTAGTTTACCGTCCTTGTTGACCACTTAAAACTTGTTGACCACTTAAAACTAATAAATTAGAAGTGTCTTAATGCCTGAATATTAACTCTTTCACCACCACTGGCTGGTTTACCGGCCAAAGAGAAAAGTCCATGTAACCCCAGTGGCTGGTTTTCCGGCCAAACAAACAAGTTCTCAAGTTTGGTGAGAGTTATGCAGCATTTTCACTGATTTTGTAAATGTGTTGGACGAAATACACGTTACTGTTTTAATGCATTTGTTTCCTATGAAATTACCTTTACAGTGATGTATTTTTTAGTTAGATAAGAAGTTTGCAATGCGCACTACCCTCATTTGAAAAACTTGTATGCTATTTCTTGCTGAAACACTCGCCATTTTCAAAACCGCTGGTGTTCTGGGCACTTTTTGTTAAAAGTGTGTGGCGGTGAAAGGGTTAAAAATCTGTCGTAAAGAGATGTAACATAACAATTTGGCCGGTCAGCCGCCCATGCAAACATAACCCACCAAAATGGCTAACACAGTAGCAGACAAAAGGTACCGTACACGAAACCAGTTATAAACCTATCAGTAACTGAGTCTGGATACTCCACTGTATTTTAAAAAGGCATTTGACTTCCAACGGCCCAACATTTGGATTTGAGCATCAGAATACCCCCTATCTGCTGCATAGGATGCCGCCCCAATTCGAAAACTGTGACCCTTATAATAGGATGGGTCCAAGCCACAGAAAGTTGGTTGAAAAAATTGGACCCTTCCCCTGAAATAAAAATGGCCCCTGGTTTGGAGCCCCACAAGGCTAAATACTTTGACAACAAATCCACAGGACAAGAATGGGGCTGTCAAGAAACAACCACCGAAAAGGGGCATTCATTATAACTATGCTTATAATCACCAAAAGTGACTTTAAAGGCTACCAATTCCCCTGCTGGCTACATTAATTTTGTAAGCTGGTGCAAGTGGAAGGGAGGGTTCGCCCCACCTTTCTTCACCAATGTGATTTCACCTATTCTTAAGAAGGCATAATAAAAAAATGCCAAAGAACACATAGCCTGAAATTGACTTATTTGGTAGGTAGACCCTTGTAGAGAAGGAGCTACTGATATCAACTGGTCCAAAATGGGAAGCGTAATTGGAAGGCGGCTATCCAAACGGAAGCCCACCTTACTATAACCTTTGCGGATTTGCAAAACATAAAAAACTTTAGTAGGATCAGAGAAACCTAAGAGCTTATGAGAATAACCAAGGGCAGAAATGTATGTGTTAACAGTGAACCGAAAGGAAGAACGAACGCCCATTAAAACCCCAAGAGAAACTCCTGCCAAACTAACAGATCACAAGCAAAATTGAGTAGACCTGTTAAGGATTAAATTTCTTGGAGAGTAACTTTGTGACACCTAACACCTGCTGAAAACCCGTATCCGGGCATAAGAGAAACCCAATCCGCAGAATAATTCGTAAACTACATGTACAAGAAAAGAGGAGCAAACTATGCACCTGTTACGATCCAAAGCGAACAATTAGCTCAATTAGGAAGACAGTCGCCCATGCTAACTGCCATAATCATTCAATCTGTGCCTCGTACAAAAACAAAAATTAAACAATCCATGTATGTATAAGCTGGAAAAGTCGGTGAGACAGGTCCGGTTATTATTATAGTCGCCCGTGCAAACTGGATAAGAAAAATAGTAAAATGTCAACTGATCTAACCAGATGGAACAGCCGTCCATGCAAACACGACCCAGCTGGTTGCCAATTTAGAAGGACAAACACAGGGGCGGATCCAGCATTTTGAAATGGGTGGTGAAATTTTAATAAAATATTAATAAAACATTATTTACTTGAGAAATACTTTAGAAAAAAGAAAGAAAGGGTCTCAGAAAAGAGGGGTGAAAATTCACCCATTTCACCCCCGCCCTGGATCCGCCCCTGAAACAATAATGGGGTGCCAATGCTAAATGAATTCTTTTAAGATGAGAATTGTGAATATTAAGCTATGGGACCAACAAGTTGGGGCAGCCGCCCATGCAAACCGAACCCCTCTTTAAAAATAAAAATTTAGAAGTGACCTTAGTGTTAAACATGAAGCAGTCGTCCGTGCAAACTGAAGTGCAAAATTATAAATCTGTCATAAAAAAAATTAACATGACAATATTGTCAGTTTAAAATAAAACACAAATAATATTGCTTATTTCATATCCCCTCAGGTATAGGCTTAAAACAATTGGATAATACTCTCAAATGACAATATTGCAATGAGCCCAACACCTAGGTCATTTACACCGGTAGTGGCTGGTACATTCGCACCCTGAACCGGAATGTTGCCTCTTCTCCTGGATATTAGTGGGGAAGCCACAAATGCCTCCAAGGCCTGACTGGAGGGGGGTTTCTGCCATTGTGAACGTCTTGGAGGCATCTGAAAAATACAAATGAAACAAACGGCAGAAAAACAGGCACTGACAGTCTAAATACAGCTGTTCAACTCCTTGAATAGCAGATCTGAGGAGAAACATACCCTTTTAAAAATAGAATATGGATGGGCAGGGACAAGCCTGACGGGCATGGGGCAAGCAAGGCTAACATTAATGTCGCCGCAACTGCAAGCCCCTTAACTGCCCCAAATAGCAACTGAACTGAGGACCATGTCCTAATAACAATAATCAGACGGGGCCTGGCTAACATTCTGTTGCCGCAGCAGTGAGCCCCATAACTGCCCTAAATAAAATTGGGGGGGGGGGGGGGGACTTAGGAACATGGCCCCATAGACAATTGACCCATAACTGCCCTAAATAATAAGTGAAGCAAAAAACATGATCTCATATAAACAGTGAAAAATTAACTTCATAACAGTAAATTGATAGGCAGGGACAAGCTTGACGGGCATGGGGCAAGCAAGGCTAACATTTATGTTCGCACAACTGCAAGCCCCTTAACTGCCCCAAATAGCAACGGGCATGGGGCAAGCAAGGCTAACATTTAGGTTGCCACAACTGCAAGCCCCTTAACTGCCCCAAATAGCAACAGGCATGGGGCAAGCAAAGCTAACATTTATGTTGCCACAACTGCAAGCCCCTTAACTGCCCCAAATAGCAACGGGCATGGGGCAAGCAAGGCTAACATTTAGGTTGCCACAACTGCAAGCCCCTTAACTGCCCCAAATAGCAACAGGCATGGGGCAAGCAAAGCTAACATTTATGTTGCCACAACTGCAAGCCCCTTAACTGCCCCAAATAGCAACGGGCATGGGGCAAGCAAGGCTAACATTTATGTTGCCACAACTGCAAGCCCTTTAACTGCCCCAAATAGCAACTAAACTGAATAATAATAATAATAATAATAATAATAATAATAATGACGAATATTTAAAAAACACTGTTATCAATGGGGTCCTGTAAGTAAATAAATATAACTAAACAACTAAAAGATAAAGTTATAAGATACAATAAAAACTATAACTATAAGATAAAAAGCTAAAAGACTATAACTACAATTGCGATTAAAAAGATTAACGTTTCATAAAATTAATTAAAATGTGCTTTAAGTGCTTTCTTAAATAAAAATTTTTGAAGTTAAGGATCGAAGTTCAATTGGTAGTTCGTTAAAAAGCTTGAACCATGTCCTTATAACAATAATCAAACGGGCATGGCTAACATTCTGTTGCCGCAGTAGTGAACCCCATAACTGCCCTAAATAATAAGTAAAGCGAAAAACATGATCTCATACAAACAGTGAAAAATTAACTTCATAACAGTAAATGAACTAAAGAAGCAACATACATATGAAATCGTGACAGAAAATAAACTAAGAAGCAAATTAGGGACGAACAACTAACCAACTAACCAAACAATCTACAAGGAAGGTGACAAAGATGAAAGCATGCGAACAGCTTCCAAAAATTATGGCGCCCCGATAGCTGCGGTGCAAACTATATTGCCCCAAGGGTTCGCATGAACTCCATCGGGCAAATAAAACGTTAGGGATGTGATCCAAACCTCCACGAAGATAATGGTTGAGTACCGATGCAGCAGCGTTGAAGAACGGCGCTTGGGCATTGGACACGAGGGATCACCTCACACACACCGATGACTCGGACAAAGGTCAACGCGGAGCCTTCGAAAAAAAGAATGACCTAAAACAAGGGCTGTAGGAGGAGAGGAAGCCATCCAAAAGAACAATAAACCACAAAAGAACAAAATATGCCACAATTATAAAACAATCAGTTGGTTTTCCGCTGCTCGTACGATGTTGTGTCCATTTGCGAGACCTGGCTCAACGATACAGTGCTATCATCTGAAATACTAACTGGGTATAATATCTACCGTAAGGACAGATCAGGAAAGACTGGAGAAGGAGTGCTGATTGCTGTTAGACATGACATCCAGTTTAACCGCCGTTCTGACCTCGAAAGAGATCAAATCGAACTAGTAGCTGTCGAGCTGTTTAAGGATAGCTGTAAACCTGTTATCCTTTACACATTTTATCATCCAGATCCTGGTCCTGATGACCTGAATCTGCTGAACCACTCTCTTCAACAAAATCCCGAAACGGCCTGCATTGTCTTAGTTGGCGATTTCAATCTTCCATCAATTAAATGGTCGCTGGACGAGTCTACCCTAACTAACTTAGGTGGAACAGCAGAAGAGGAAGCTTTTTCCATCCTTATGGAGGATAATTTTTTTCCGTCAGTTTATCAAAGGTCCAACGCATATTGCCGGAAACAAACTTGATCTGCTTTAATGTAACTTCTCCGAAGTCATAGACCATGTTTCCACTACTACTCCTTCGCAAAATGATTTCCCTTCTGATCATTATTTGGTGGACTTTTTTATTCGACTGAAATTCAAGCGATCAAAGCGTGTGCGACGTAAAACGTACGACTACAAAAGGGCAGATTTTGACGATCTGCAAAGTCGTCTACAACTGTTACCCCCTGATATGTCGCACTCCGATGATGTTGACTTGTACTGGTCTCAGTGGAAAGATTTATTTCTAGCAGCAGTTGCTGAATGTGTCCCAATGAAGACTATCAGAGACACAAACTCTCCTCCTTGGATAAACAGGGAAGTTAAGCTTGCTTTACGCAGAAAATACCGCGCCCTGAGAAAATATCGTGAAAACAAAACTGTGGAACGGAAGTTAAAGCTAAGATCTCTAAGCAATGAAATCAAGAAACTTGTCCGACATAAACATCGCGATTATCTCCTTAAAATTGAAGGCTCTTTAAAGGAAAACCCTAAACTATTTTGGAACTACCATAAAGCTATCCTACACCATCGTTCAGGCTCGAATACTGCGATCACCTTTAACGGGAAAACAGCAAAAACTGCAGCCGAAAAGGCTGAGCTCTTTAACGCTTATTTCTGCTCTGTGTTTACATCATCCAAGCAGGATAAAGCGCGTAGTTTGCAATCTTATCCCATGAGAATGAATATGGAAATTTCTGAGATCACATTATCCATTAACGAGGTGAGAGATTGTTTGTCTAATTTGGATCCGTCAAAAGCCACTGGCCCTGATGGAATTCCTGCGCGCATTCTTAAAGAGTGCAGCGAGCAGATCGCGCCAAGTCTTTGTGCCCTATTCAATCTCTCTTTATGTTCTGGGCGGTTTCCGTCAGATTGGAAATCAGCTGATGTTACTCCAGTTCATAAAAAAGATCTTTTGGAGCCAGCTGAAAATTATAGACCAATTTCACTACTTCCAATTGTGAGTAAAGTTATGGAACGCTGCGTCTGTAACAGGCTTTATTCCCACGTCTCGCAATCAATCACATCTCTACAACACGGATTCATTCGTTCCCGTTCGTAGTCTTCGCAACTTTTTTCCGTTCTCCATTCAATTGGGGAGGCACTTGACAAAAACAATCAGACGGATATCTTGTACCTTGATTTTGCCAAGGCTTTCGACACAGTTGATCACGTCATTCTTATTGAAAAGCTGAAATGGTACGGTGCCACAGGTCAACTGATAGATTGGTTTTCCGACTACCTGAAGGATAGATCACAAAGAGTTGTGATTGACGGCACAGCCTCTGAGCGTCTACTGGTCACTTCCGGTGTACCCCAGGGTAGTCTTGTCGGCCCACTCCTCTTTGTGATATTTATTAATGATCTTCCTGATGCCATTCATGAGCAAACCAGGATTGCCTTGTATGCCGATGATACCAAGCTGCACCGTACTTGACGGTCAAGGAATGTGATATTCTCCAGCAGGATCTGACAAGTTTGAATACCTGGAGCCATAAATCAAATATGAAGTTTAACGCCTCTAAATGCAAAGTGTTAACAGTTACACGAAAGAAAACTCCTGTGTCTCATGAATATTACCTTGGTATATAATCTTACAACGCGTTCTGGAAGAAAAAGATCTGGGTGTTACCATATCTAGCACTCTATCGTGGGACTCGCATGTTATGCGTATTGTACTTAAGGCTAACAGAATGCTGGGTCTCTTAAAGAGAAGTTGCCCACTTATCACTGACATCAAAGTCAGGCGGACACTTAATCTATCTCTCGTGAAGTCACAGCTCTCTTATGCGACAGAGGTATGGTCTCCTGCTAGTGTCAAATTGAGGACGATCTTGGAAAGGGTCCAGAGGCGTGCAACCCGTTGGATATTAAGAACTAGGTTTGGCGAGATGTCCTATAAACAACGTCTGCTGACTCTTCGCTTATTACCACTAACTTATGATAGGGAACTCAGAGATCTTGCCTTTCTCTATAATTGCATTTCCGGATATACCGACTTAAATATTGATCGGTATGTTACTTTTGTCACACATGGCCGATCTCGCTCTAAGAACCCTACCCTTGTATTAAAACCTGCTTACTGTAAAGCTGCAACTTTTCAGGCCTCATTTTTTAATAGAATTATTAAACCCTGGAACACTATCTGTAATCTCGCCTCTCATGACAATTTTTCGAGTCCAAGTATTTTTAAAAATTTTCTGCGCGTCACTTATTTTACTTTACTGGTCACTACTTATAATATTGACATGCCCTGCACCTGGTTCCTCTCCCGTAACTGCCCTTGCCACCGTTCTTCATTTTTATCTGTCTGATTCTATTTGCACCTTACTGTGCACTATTAGTAACTAAATTAGATTATAGTTAAATTACGTAAATTAAATTTTAGTTTTCTTATGATATATATATATATATATATATATATATATATATATATAAGTGGTCTGCTATTCAATGTAGTCTTTGTCTAGCGGAGAAGTTATGCATCCTGACCGCTGATGAGCAGTCCTTACTTAACAAGAGATCAGAGCTTATTTCAAAATGCAGGCATGAAAACAAGTTTTATGCAGAAAACATCAAGTTCCAGCCGTCCTCACAAGCTATTACTTAGCAACTGAAAGTTAATTAGGATCGAACTGATTAGGGATTGCCCCGACTCTTAGAACTTTAAATTCAAATTCTTAACGATATGTTTGTATACGTCATTTGATACGCGCGCGCGAACTGCTTTTTTAACGCCTTTTAACGACCTTTTTATTCAGTCTGATGATCGCCACCGAGCGTGAAACTCGAGTTACTGTTTTGTAACATCACATCGTGTGAAAATATATATATATATATACATATATTTTTAAATTGTGGGTTGCGCCTCGCATGGGATTTTTTTTTATTTCCCGTTCGCGCAATCCTATTTGGTCCTCTCATTTATCTCCGTTTTAATTTTTTTTATATAATTATGTATTAATTTTTTTTTAATTTATGAGACCAATAAAGTTGAAAGAAACGTCAATCAACCTCGTTATGTTATGTTATGTTATGTTATGTTATGTTATTGTTATTGAGTCGATAACAAAGACAACACTGATTACGGGAAAAACGGCCTGAGAATAGCAACGAAACGATGGAATTGCTAAAAGGTCGCAAAATAAACCTTAAAGTAGATAAATATGTGGCTGAAAGAGGGATTAAAGGCACGAAATAGTTAAACTTACCACGCAGCAAGTCAAAACAAATTTCTTCACCGCAATCAACCGAGGTGAATGACAAGCACATGGCCTGCTTGGTCACGTGACCCCACGCACAACCTGGGAGGGGGGGTTCGCAAAATTTTCCTCCCCAAGACCCAGTGCCACTCGTCTATATGACACAAGGCATGAGAGAGAAGACATAAAAATCCTATTTGCTGGCAAATATTTTATTTTAGAAAAAGTAATCAAGTTTGATGGGTCGTCACGTTTTGTGGGTCGTTGAGTTTGGTGGCCATCGATGAAACAGTTTTAAAGTTAGAAACGTTCAAAGTCAGCGCGGGCACTTTTTGCCCCCCTGTCTGTATAGGATTAATCGTTTTAAAATAAAAAGAGTTCGATAAACCAGTCATGATGTGCCAATGTTACGATATTAGTTGGCCTATGAACAGCCTCCTTATTGGGTATTGAGTTAAAAGAAAATTGGCGAGCGGAGCAAACCGAACTAGGTCTAGGTAGAGGAAAGGGGCCCAATTTTCATCTCTCTCGATGCCCCACCCCTAAAAAGAACGTGTCCACAGGATAGATAACAGCGCTTCAAATCGACCTATGCCATTATTTTATACTTATTTGTAGTACCATATTTCATGATCTGGAGCATAATTTTTGCATAATTTCGGGAACCACTGTTAGGAGCATTATATGCTATTTTTACAAACAAAATGGAAAACATGAAGCACAAACGTTAACGGCTATTACGAGCAAATCAATAAAATCAATCAGCTTCTTGGACGCTAATTTATAAGTGGTAAGCAAGTGATTGGAAGTATAATCTTTCCCAACGCAAGACTACCTCCCGGCAGTTTATTCCCCGGACCCATTTGTACACCTCAGTGGAGGGAGACAAAGAAAGTTTCTTTTAAAAGAAAACACGCATCACGAATGGCAATATAACATTGTAACATCCGCTACATGCGTCCCTCCAGTAGACTCGACCTATGTGTCGTACATTTTCCAATTCCCCTTCTGTGTTTCTTTAGCAGATTTGCTGGTTCATTGCTTGAGTACTTGTCTTTCTGTTAAGGTCACTCGTCGCCGTATTAGTTGTATTTAACTATCGCACTCAGCTTTTTGCTGCTTTCTGGCCATGGTGCCGTCACTGTTCGAACCTTCCTTTCAGACATTGATTAGAGTGGACTTACACATTTTACTTATAACCTGTTCTGGCAACAAAAATAGGGGCCATCAAAGTCCTTCCCACTTTTATTACTGCTTGGAGCTCTCCTCAACGTTGGTTCGTCGGTTTGGATTCCAAACATTTATCGCTACCGGGGGCCAAACACCCTTGCATTCCCTTCCCTCTTTACAGCTCCCAATCACACTTGTCTTCATTGCTTGTGATAAGAACATAAAACCGCCGGCCGGGCCAGCCTCGCTTTGTTTTGTTTAACTTGGAACGCTAGTCTCCATTTTTAAGTCGTGAATACGACTAATTGCGTTTACTGGAGAAAAGTCACTCGCTCATCGTTTAACTTTATACTAAATTTATATTAAATTGTTGATATGCTACACTTCGGTAACAGCATACATGGAGTAAATGGGAGTAACCCGAGTCCGCCATTACGGTCATTGTATTTACGAATGCTCGATGAGCTGAAACGTCGGTTTAGGAAAACGTTGGGGGTATTTTACTTGTTGTTATTGTTTGGCAAGGATATCTGACATTAATAATGAAGGAAAAGGTAAGTTTGTCCCGTAATTTTCATTTTCGCTAGTAAACACATTCCTTCGTGTGAGGCTGACAAACATTGCCGAGCTGAGATTGTGCAGTACGGACTGTAATTCATCTTTAAAGCATTGTTGATAAAAATCACAGCGGATTTTACTTGCCACGTGTTTGCTATACGCTCTGGAGAATAACCCAGGACTCCCTCAGGTACGTACACACGCGCGCGAAGGTTTTAGAGCTCTTTCTTCTGTTTGGTAAAATATATTGGTACGTGGATCTGCAACATAAGGGAAGTATAGTCATAACATGTCAATCTAAGAGGACCCACCTTGTGTAGGGTAGGAAAAGGTCCGATGGTTGTTTCATATTCACGACTTGGCTCGCAAGGAGCTTTTGATAGTTTTGCATGGCAGATTCCGTATATTTGCAGTATTGACCTCCTGCCTGTTTCGCCTATAAGGGTCTGCTATCATCCCGGTCTATTTCCTCCATCTTTACCGTTTACTTCCCTTTTCATTCCACTGTTTCTTGACCATTATGATACGCAACTTATGTACTATCCCCATTTGGTGGAGACGGTTTCCATAGGAACCGCCCAACCACTTTCCTTAGTCGCGACGGGTTTCAGAATACTCGTTCATTTCCTTCCTTCTTTGCGCTCTCCAGCCACACCTGTCATTGGTTCCGATTCGAACATTACAAAGGCAAGAACAGCTTATCTATTGCGCATGCTTTACGCGTGTCTCACTTGATTGACTGATTTCTTTGTTCCTGCAGTAATATTAACCTGAGATCAAAAGTAAATGCTGGCCTCTCCTGCTGACCTCAGTGTAAATATACGCATTTTAAACGTTCTCATTTTGTGCCAGTTACAATGTCCGCGAAGGTATTAATTATTGAAACGAAGGCCCGGATCGCACTTGCGGACAACTTTGAATTTTCCGTGACAATTTGTACAGAAATCGACGTACAAAAGTCTCAGAGACAATTTGGCAATTTCTGATCATACATTTGAAAGACAATAAGAAAAGTGTACATTCTGTTCAAAAATAATTATTTTCGTAGTCATTGAACCGAAAAACGCGCACGTGGCTTTTAATCTCATTAGTATGGTTTTTATGCGGTATGAAGCTTGCTTGTTTTTCCCGCTTTTTTGATATTACTCAGTACCGTTAAACCCGGTAAACAAAATCCGATACCAAAATAACACAAAGCACGCCGGGAATTTTTTGCTCTGAAAGCGGCCAACAGCTTATGTGGGGGCGTGATAAGATGCATGAATTCTCGAGGCTATAACTTTGGTTATATTTATGGTATCAAATTAAAATTGACACATACCATACTGCCAGGTTAGAGAAATATTTTGCACTTGAAGTTGCCATGGTTACTGGTCACGTGACTATTTACAGACCAAAATTAATTTTGAAAAGTTTTCTCCTTCTTCAATATGAAGCCTACAATCAAGATATCTTGCATGAATGCAGTACACTAAAATCGGAAAAACTTGTCCGATTTAGAATCTCAAATTTTAATTTTATGACGTCACAATCAATGACGTCATAAAATGGGAATTTTCAGCCTTTCGCCGTACTGATCTAAAAAATACATAAATGTTATCACCTTGTAGAGCAAAATACACAACTGAAAGCTGTATTTCAATATCACTTATAGTTTGAGATATTGTCAACATTCCATGCATACCATATATAAAGTATTTAATTGTGACGTCACAATTGTGATATTTGAGATTCTAAATCGGACAAGTTGTCCCGATTTTTGTGTCCTACATTCATGCAAGATATCTTGATTGTAGGCTTAATATTGAAGAAGGAGAAAACTCTAAGAGTTTTCAAAGTTAATTTTGCTCTGTATATGGTCACGTGACCAGTAACCATGGCAACTTCAAGTGCAAAATATTTCTCTAACCGGGCAATATGGTATGTGTCAATTTTAATCTCATACCATAAATATAACCAAAGTTATAACCTCGAGAATTCATGCATCCTATCACGCCCCCACATAAGCTGTTGGCCGCTTTCAAAGCAAAAAATTCCCGGCGTGAAGTATTTTTATTTCTATGGTTCTTTTCTTCCTTTTGTGATTCAAAACACTTTGCTTGTTTTTGTACACTGCCATTCACCGTGGTACAAGAGGGGGGCGGGGGGGGGGGTGTTGCAACCACCCCCTTAGGTTTTTTTTTGCGATTTTACAATATTTCGAAGTATTTTAAATCTAATAGATAGCCTGTCCTCCAAGGAAAAGGCACATATTATGGGTTGCGGGTCCGTAACGTCATCCGAAATTTTCTTGGAAAAATGCGGAAATTGCAAATATTTTTTGCTATAGTTGAATTGCTAAATATCATGCGCTTAAAAAAGGTGAAAAACACGTCTTTTTTTAAAAACATTTATTGACTTCATGCTATTTATGACGTCATATCTCTTTACCATAGCAACCGGTTGTCACAAAACCGTAGCAAAGTATGTTACAAGGATAAATGAACAGCTACTGAAGACGGTGTGTGCTAAGAATGAATGGTCTTGAAAAAATCGGAGAAAAACCTTCCGACGGTTGGCATCCCCCCCGCCCCCTTGTACATCCGAGGATTAATCAAGAAGGCATTGTTATCTGGATTCAGTCATTGCGTTAAAGTCTAACGGACAGGCCTGTTTTTCGGGACAACTACTTCATGTAAGCGTAGAGCAGCATAGTAAACAAAGATGGCGGACGGTAAACAGTACGCGAACCCTCGAAAGGACCTTCTGCTGATGTTTTTATGCTCCATGTCATTGCATAAACCTGAGATTCATTAACTACACAATGCTGTGGCTGCGCGAAGTTTGCTGGGAAGAACTGACAAAACATAATGTGCCATTTTTTGGCCACAGAAGTGGCCGTTTATTTTTTATAACAATTAACTTTTTACTCCGAAAAACATTAAACAATCAAAATAATTCCCAGCAAAGGTGGGAGAGTACCCGCCATAAACAAATATTTGAGAACCCCACTGTCTATACCGAGGGTGGGTGGGTGGGAAATTGCGAACTGTGTGGAGAGCACGAGTTTTTGGAAAAGAGGACAGTAACCTGGCCTGATCTGCTTAAATATTGGATTTTCTAAGACCCGGATGACCCCCCAACCATATCCTGGGAGACTGGCACTAACAAGCAACATAAAATCATTTATTCCCCCTGTGGGATGAATAAATCTCCTTTATGCTCCATGTCATTGCATAAACCTGAGATTCATTAACTACACAATGCTGTGGCTGCGCGAAGTTTGCTGGGAAGAACTGACAAAACATAATGTGCCATTTTTTGGCCACAGAAGTGGCCGTTTATTTTTTATAACAATTAACTTTTTACTCCGAAAAACATTAAATAATCAAAATAATTCCCAGCAAAGGTGGGGGAGTACCCGCCAAAGCCCTGAAAGGGCCCCCCACACAAAGCCACAGCATTGCATCAAGTAATGTTGATTGACATGCTTTGAATTCAAATGCCACAAAACGTTGCATGGCCACCTGGGCCTCTGGTTAACGATTAAAAGTTCTGCACTCTAAATGAGTTGAACTATTAACAACATCCAGCCCCACACTCTGCTCCTGCTAGAGTGTGGGTAAAATATAGTATGAAAGTAACATCACAATCCCGTAATTGTCATAATCAATAGTGCTTGAACCTTTGGCCCCTGCGCATAAGGTCCACTCTAAATTACTTAAAACATTAACTAAATGACCACAGCTAACTTTTGTGAGCTTTAACCTTGGCCCTTGCTCAAAGGTTAAACTCTGACATAACTTATTGCTTGAACCTTTGGCCCCTGCTCAAAAGGTCCAACTAATTAACCTAAAACATTAAATAAATGCTACAGCTAGCCATACATGCTTGGAACTGCGAGTCCTACCCGAAGGTCTTATAAACTGGGGCCTGCTGCCCGTCAGGAAAAACCCCCTGTTTTAGGGGGAAACCTGATCCCTCCCGAATGCAGAGCCAGGCACATGACACCCTGAGGGAGAAGGGTTGTCAAAAAGACTTAAAGAAACTCTTGAACCTTTGGCCCCTGCTCAAAAGGTCAAAAGATTAAGTAATAGAACCGTTCACTAAATAGCTGACTCGTGCAATAAATACATTGAACCCTTGGCCCCTGCTCAAAGGGGGGGGGGGGGGGGGGAAATCCACCTTACTGTAAGCTTTAATTAGACTTCCTTTAAGGCTATAGCTTCAACTCCAATTTCCTTACATCCTTAATCAATTATCTGTTCCTGCTACTTCCTACATAGATAAAGGTTTCCGCACACTTGGCCCCTGCTCAAAATGTGTTGAACCCTTAACTTAAGTCAAACAGTTACTATAAGATGTGAGACCACCAGGCATAATGGGTAGGCTATCCTTGTTAAGTCATGACTATGTCCTTAAGGTTAGTATGTCCTGCTCGTTTCTAGTTTTGCTGGCAGCGGGTTTCTTCCAAGTTTTCCTACCAGGCGGCGTTTACTCTTAGCTCCCCTTGTGCTGGTGGGTGATACGACCCTGTTGAACTCTGTGGAGTGTCTGCTCCAGCTGAATGGACAGTTAACTGACTCAGGTGAGGATATTTTCCTCCCCTGTCTTCTTTGGGCCACTCGGGCTGCATAACTGGCTTCCCTTTTTGGTGGCATACTGTTAACAGATGTTGACAATGTTTAATGTAGCATCATGGTGTTCTGATATCCACCCTGCCAAAGCCTGTTCAGGCCTTGGTTATACATGTATTATCCCCAGAAGCTGGGAAACCCCTGTCCAAGAGGGATCTACTGTCAGTCTACTGTTGACTTTTCAAGTCACCTTAAAATTTTTTATTCCTCTAGCAGCACTGTAATTGCATGATTGGCTCGAGGCAAACAGCCACTGCCAAAAAGGTATCATGCCAGACACCGCGCACTTGTACTATGTATGTAAATTAATCTTCTATAATTTAAAAATATAACTAACTATTAAAGAAAAGTAAACTAAAATAAAGCCTGTTTTACATGAATGCCGTTTCGGAATTAATTAAGAATTCATTAAGAATTTATTAAGAACCCAGCGGCACTGCAATTGCATGATTGGCTCGAGGCAAAAAGCCACTGCCGAAAAGTTATCATGCCAGACACAGCGCACTTGTACATTAAATTGGGGGCATAGCACCCACCTGAGCCCTCCCCCAACCATTGGTATCCCAATGAACAATAACATTTTGGGACACAGTCTCACAATACCCAGTACCACAGGAGATTAAGGGTAACACAGGGCAATGAAAAAATAACATTCTGAGACGCAGTCTCACGGTACACAGTACCACGGGAGATAAAGGGTAACATAGTACCCTAAAAACAATAACATTCTGAGACACAGTCTCACGGTACACAGTACCACGGGAGATAAAGGGTAACATAGTACCCTAAAAACAACATTCTAAGACACAGTCTCACGGTACACAGTACCACGGGAGATAAAGGGCAACATAGTACCCTAAAAACAATAACATTCTGAGACACAGTCTCACGGTACACAGTACCACGGGAGATAAAGGGTAACATAGTACCCTAAAAACAATAACATTCTGAGACACAGTCTCACGGTACACAGTACCACGGGAGATAAAGGGTAACATAGTACCCTAAAAACAATAACATTCTGAGACACAGTCTCACGGTACACAGTACCACGGGAAATAAAATGGGGGGGGGGGAGGGTTGGGAAGGGGGGGGGGAGGGGGGTGTAACACAGATCATCTTTATTTAAAAAACACGGTAAATACATCAGGCATTAACAATTTAATATAAACTACAACTTAATAAAAACAAACTATGTATGTAAATTAATCTTCTATAAGTTAAAAATATAACTAACTATTAAAGAAAAGTAAACTAAAATAAAGCCTGTTTTACATGAATGCCGTTTCGGAATTAATTAAAAATTCATTAAGAATTCATTAAGAACCCAGCGGCACTGCAATTGCATGATTGGCTCGAGGCAAAAAGCCACTGCCGAAAAGTTATCATGCCAGACGCCGCGCACTTGTACATTAAATTGGGGGCATATCACCCATCAGAGCTCTCCCCCAACCAATGGTACCCTAATGAACGATAACATTCTGAGACACAGTCTCACAGTACCATGGGAGATGAAGACACCGCGCACTTGTACATTAAATTGGGGGCATAGCACTCATCTGAGCCCTCCCCCAACCATTGGTACCCTAATGAGAGAGAGATAATAGGGGGGAGGGGGGGGGGGGGGTAGCAACCGTACCCTAAATAAGCAATAACATTCTGGGACAATAAATATTGCCCCTAAGACATGGTAATACAACACTGTAATAGCAATAATAATCTTAATAACACTAATCATCTTTCCCTATAACAAAAAGGGGGTGGGGATCTTTATACTATACAGTAAGCCTAATTTGGTTTGCACCAACTAAACAGACATTCAAGGTAAGAGCAACAAGAACAACAACTCTTTGAGTAGTGAAGTCGCGCTTAAGAAGCCTCTTAGGGGCCTGTACTGTAAGCGCCCCAAGGCACGAGAATTAACACAACACAGTCATTGCTACAACTTGTTTTACAAGTACATGTACAGTCGCTTTTCCGGTCACTCTAGGTGATCTGCCACGAACATTACTATACTGCACTCCACTAGAAACCCTTTATCAGTCTTTTGCAATCACACATGCATGAAAGGTTAATTCAATACTACCATATCTGTTGCTTGAAAAGAAAGAAAACAACAATGCCAATCGAATGGAACTCTCGCCAACCAAACCCGGCAATAATGTAATTTCCTTTGACTCGATATGTTTCGCTTCGCCATTTTCCTTTTTCTTACGCAGCAAACAAATCCAATCATCCATGAGCCTAAATCTGCTATATAAAGACATTAAAGGAGATATGAAACACACTTGTCAACTGATAAATAAAATAACAAACATAAATAAACAACAATTAACGAAGGAGAAGGAAGTTAAAGTGGATAGCAAGACAGTAAGTGATAACATTGAAATTGTCAATAGATTTACTGATTACTTTGTTAACGTGGCTCCAAACCTTGCTAAACAGATAAAGTGCGAAATACACTGTAGACAGAACCTTTCAATATTATCTTAAAGGAAGTTGTTTAGAATCCATGATGTTATTTCCAACATGTGCACAAGTAGAAAGGAGCTTAAAATTTTAGATTCTTCAAAAAGTGGTTGGCATGACAATATCACGCCAAGAGTAGTGAAACAACTTTATCACATATTATAAATCTTACTTTTATAACAGGAAAAATACCTGACAGCTTGAAAACCTGAATTATTGTTCTAATCTACAAGGCAGGAGATTCTCAAGAATTTAATAATAATAGACCTATCTCACTGCTACTATGCTTTTCCAAAATACTAGAAAAGATTATGTACAAGAGGTTAATAGACTATGTCAACAAAGCAAAAATTCTAACGGATAATAATAATAATAATAATAATAATAATAATAATATTAATAATAATAATAATAATAATAATAATAATCAACTTTATTTATCGAGGGTAACACTTGACAGTATAAAATACTGATAAACTCGTGGCCCTCTAGACAAACTAAAAATGAACACATACTAAAGAATAATGAAGTAATTAAAAATTAGCCTATAAACAATTAAAATAATTATGATATATCTAAGAATTAATAAAATATTAAGAATATAAAAAGAATAACCTGTGATATGGTAAAATGATGTACATCTTTATAGGACTATAAAAAAAATACTTATATAGAGACTTCTTCAAAATATCTAAACTAATGCTACTCTTAATTTCATTGGGGAGTGAATTCCAAAACGTAATAGTTGATACTTGAAAGGTCCTAGCACCTTCTGATTCTCTTTTATACTTTGGACAAATTAAATTCAAAGACCCATATCTAGTTGTCTTTCACTAGGACATAATTATGTCGATATTTCGTTTGAGTAATTCTAGCATATAATTGTGACATATCCCATTTAAACGCTTGTAATATGGTTTCAGAAAAAATCACTCAACAAATCGTAGACAACATATCTAAATAATTAGATCAGAGAGAAATTACTATTGGGATTTTCCTTGATCCATCTAAGGCTTTTGACACTGTTAATCATCACATATTACTTCAAAAGTTAGAACACTATGGTATTGGAGGAATTGTTTTGGAATGGTTCAAAAACTATCTAATAGATAGTAAACAAAGCGTAAGATATGGCCACAGTATTTCAAATCAAAAGGTGATCAAATGTGGAGTTCCACAAGGATCTATATTAGGACCATTACCGTTCCTAATATACATAAACGATATTTGTGTACGTTCCGAACTGATCTCTTTCATACTATTTGCAGATGACCCAAACTTGTTTATGTCTAACAAAGATTTTAATACCCTAGTAACACAGTTGAATGAGGAACTAGAAAAAAGAATTCTCTGGTTAAAATTGAACACATTATCCCTTAATCTTTCTAAAACACATTTCATACTCTTTAGCTCTACCAAAAACAGATGAAATAGAAAAATATCTTTAAAACTCGAAGAACAGAATATTGCTCAAGTAAAGTACACAAAATTTCTTGGTGTACTTATTGATGAAAATCTAAGCTGGAGGGTACATATCAATATAGTAGCCAACAAAATTCTAGGCTAATTGGAATTAATGTATGTCTCTAGAACACTAGTTATATCAATTTACTACGCTTTGATATATCCCAGTCTGTTCTATGGTAACATAGTCTGGGTGAATAGTGCGGCTAATGTCTTTTAAAGACTACAACCACAAATCCAAACCTTTATTTCTTGACATGAATATATTAGATATTTATCAGATAAATAATTTTGTCATTGGATGTTTTACGTATCAATTCTAGCTGCATAATCAGCTCCCTGGAGCTTTATCGGACATTTATAGGAAAAACAATCAAATACATAATCACAATACACGAACAAGTAACCATTTACACAAACCATCTAGCAAAACAAATGTAAGGAAATTTACTGTTACTAGTAAATGAGTAGACATAAACAATGGCTTGACAGACAACATTAGAGATAGTAGTTCTATGTTTACATTATTTAAGCGAAAATTTTTTAAATATTTGATTCTTGGAAACTAACATAGATACTGTATTCAGCCACTGGAATATACATGTAACTTCATAATCAGCAATGTAATAATATAGAGAATGAAACTAGCCGATATCCGTCCTGACATTGTAATAATTATGATTGATGTAACCGGACAGGGAGTTTCCTCGATAAGCCTAGCAAGGCTTCCGAAACTTCCTGCTTAACATTAAGTATGCTATTGATCAAAAGTAGGATCTTGTAAACTTGTTGATATTGGGCAAATAAACAACAACAACAACAACAGTCAATGCATATGACGTCGCTAACACTTCGCCTCCGGCTATAAACCACTTGATAATAGAGTCGGTCGCCTTGGCTCAGAACCAAGGCACGACTAAAAAACTGAAATACTACATGTAGCCCTATAGTAACTGAGCTATGACGATATTTAGTTGTAACACGTAAGGTCAAGCTCATCTCTACCAGTTCAGCGCGATTGTAAATAAAACTTTATCTTTTTGTCCACTGTTCTCTCCCCAATACCGATCGCTTTGATGTGCTATCTACACTTTGATGTGCTATTTACATGTGCTAACTAAACAGAATGTTTGTGAATAAAGATCGTTCGATGAATTCGACCATTCTTCGGACGAATGAATGACCAAATGGCGGCGGAATGCATGCCATCGAGTCACGTCGAACGCTTTACTGCAAGACAAAATTCATCTCTGTTAAGAACAATGTTTATACTTATCTTGTTTGGCGTCCGTTCGCCGAATTTTGAGGGCTCTCCTTTCCAGAAGTCAAGAGGACAAATTGCGAACTGTGTGGAGAGCACGGGGTTTTGGAAAAGAGGACAGTAACCTGGCCTGATCTGCTTAAATATTGGATTTTCTAAGACCCGGATGACCCCCCAACCATATCCTGGGAGACTGGCACTAACAAGCAACATAAAATCATTTATTCCCCCTGTGGGATGAATAAATCTCCTTTTGGTTTCGAAGAAGACAAAGTGGAACGGCGAAAAGCCTCATACAAACCACAAATTCCTTCTCTCTCTCCCCCTTCGCTTTACGTTTGCGGTGCACCCTCCCCCGTGGTTCTGCGAGACACGTATTTTTAGATTATTCTTGTTTATTTATTTTTACATATTTACTATTTAATTTATTGAATTTATTTCAGTTTATGGGGTGTTACGTGAGTGTTCCAGGGGTTTTTCGGGAGTGGCAATCTGCCTAACCCATGGGAACGGCTTCGGGAGGGTAGGAAGTTGGCCGCACGGGGTGGGGGTTGGTGGAGCAAAACGTTAGGAGAAGGGATGGTCGGCGAATAGTGAGCCCGTGATATGTAATGGTCACCTGCCTTACCCATGGGGACGGCGTTGGAAGGAGGGTAGGATGGAGAGTCGGACGTAGGGGGTGGGGATCGGTGTAGCAAAACGCCTAGGGATCAAAGATGTGCAGAATCTTTTTCATAGGAACCGAGGGTGGTCCGGGATGTAACAGGTATTGTTTTCTTTGGTTTTGGTTTTGCGACACTCAATTAAAATTCGCTCTATTGAGTAATCGCGAAATAATCCTAGGAATACTCAAAGTTAGTGGAGTCCCTAGTGGAGTGTGAAGAGCGCGATGCCAGGGAGTGACGTGTGACCCAGATCTTTTTACTTCTGGAGAGCAATTTGGCAAATTTTGTTTTAATCACGTGATCATGTGTCAGGAATGTGACACACGGCACATTGCACATGAAATACGTGAGTATAGTGAGTATAGTGAGTATAGTATATAATTATCTATCTTAATTCTGACTATTTTAATATACGACCACATCAGCTCCCCGGCGCTGTAATTTTTATCGTGTTTAAATAAATGCTATTATTATTATTATTATTATTATTATTATTATTATTATTATTATCATCATGTGTTCTCTATATAATTATGTGTTCTCCATGGGGGCCGGGTCCAAACCATGGACCTAGGGCACCCATGAGGCGCTGGTTGGAGGCCACACTACTTAGCATTGCAGAGAAAGGGTCTTGCGCAGGATGTTGGCTGTCCCAAGTAGTGCGGTTTTCTGAATTTCGCAGAGGTTGATGTTGCCAGGGATGCTAGTGACTATTTTTTCTATGCCTTTCTTGATCATCCCCAGTGCACCTACTACCACAGGAATGGTTTGAGTTTTCGTCTGCCACATTCTTGCTATCTCAAGTTCTAGGTCTTTGTATTTGGATGTTTTCTCAGAGACTTTGGTGGAGATGTTTTTGTCAGAGGGAATGGCTACATCGATAAGTGTGCATATCTTGTCCTTGTTGTTCTTGATGATTATGTCAGGGCGATTTGCAGGAATTTCTCTGTTTGTATGAATGGGCATATCATACAGGATGGTGATGTTGTCCTTTTCTTCTACCTGTTTTGGATTATGTTCATACCATTTGTCTGCTGTTTGTATTTCATACTCTTGACAGATGTTCCAATGTAAATAGGTTGCCACTTTGTTGTGCCGGTGTATGTATTCTGTTTTTGCTAGTTCTGGGCACCCTGAGACAATATGGTCGATGGTTTCTGGGAATTTGTTGCAAATGCGACACTGTGGGTCTGCCTCATCCTTGATAATGTAGTGGTGGTGTGCTTTGGTGGGGAGGGCTTGGTCTTGCGCAGCTACAATGAATCCCTCCGTTTCAGCCTTGAGACCAGAAGATTTGAGCCATTGGTTTGTTGCTTTCATATCAACATCAGCTTCTGTAAGTCGTGATGGGTACCCTCCATGCAATGCTTTTCCTTCCCAATTTGTTTGCAGTTGTTGAAGAGCCTGGTGTTTTGCGGCTGTCTTCACTCTCTTTGCGTACAGTGTTGCTGCCTCCTCGTCTTCAGGTGGCATCTCTTTGAGGTCAAATTCCTTTTTGAATTTTGCAGCTTCTTTTGGGATGGAATGAAGTTTCTTCTTACTCTCGTGTTGGTGGACGAAATGAAGAAGTTGATCATTGGTTGATGCCAGGTAAGCTGCCAGGCCAATGGTGGTGGTCTTGTAAGTCAACTCCACTTGGGTAAGGCCTCGACCACCTTTTTCCCTAGGTAGGTACAACCTGTCCACATCCGCTTTGGGGTGGTGCATTTTACCCATGGTCAGCAGCTTTCTGGTTTTGGTGTCTAATTTCTTGATCTCAGATAATTTCCAGTTGATGATGTTAAAGCTGTATGTAACAACTGGAAGTGCCAAGGTGTTAATGGCCTGAATTCTGTTCTTAGCATTAAGTTCACTTTTTAGTATCAGCCTGATCCTTCCGTAGTACTCTTTCCGTACCTTCTCCTTCATCTTTGCATGCTGGATACCATCTCCCTCATGTACTCCGAGGTATTTATAGGTTCCTTCTTGCTCCAGTTCCTTATTGATTTTAATCTGCCTTGACAGGATTGACCCATTACGGTGATTGAGTTGCAGAGTTGTTTTCCAAGATGTCATATTTTCAGTGATGAACTTTGTCGTAGTTGGACAGACTTTGTACATTTCAAGTGTCTTCCTTATCCAGGAGTGGGGAACGCCATCGAAGGCTTTTCGATAGTCAATCCAAGCCATGGATAAGTTTTTCTTTCGTGATTTTGCTTCCTCTATCACCATTTTATTAATAAGAAGTTGATCCTTGCATCCATAGCTTCCTCGTCTGCACCCTTTCTGCTCGGCTGGTAGCAGGTTGTTTTCTTCGAGATATTGGTATGTTCTGCTGGCGATGATAGATGTGAGGATCTTATACATTGTTGGTAGACAGGTGATGGGTCTGTAGTTCTGTGGGAGTTTAGTATCTTCTGACTTAGGGAGCAGGTAGGTGATACCTTCGGTAAGCCATGCAGGGCATCTTTGTGGGTCTTGAACAATTGTAACTGACAATGACAATGACACTGACAATGACAGAAGAACAAGGCTGATGAAACATGTCTTGCAGAATAGAAATTGTGGTTCTATTATAATAAAGTACCAGTTACAATTTTAGATCTTTCTTCATGTAGCATCCTTGTATTGGTTTAAATTAATTTTGAGTCAAGTTTGGTTAATACTGTATGGAGATCCAAGATTGTGAACTCTTGGCTGATTTGATACCATCACAATCATATGACCTATCTTAACCTTATCTTGACCTATATTAAATCTTTATTACTCATGGCATAGCCGAGGAAGAAGTTATAAATTTGGCTTTGTGCATGCATATTTTTGTCTCACTGATCTAATTAAGGTGATTCCTCAGAAATAAAAGTTGTCGAACGATTTTTTTTTAATTTTCCCTAACAGCTCCCTACCATAAGTTGTTTCGAAAAATTCAATAAAAAAGATAGGTCACCATGCTCGGTAAAGAGATATAATGGACCAATGTTGCCCCATTTATGCCTCTAGCAATACCGATCACGAACGTCATTATTTCATCGGTTCATGTTTCTTTTCCCGGTAACCCGTGAAAGCAAAGTTTACAATTCTTCCAAAAAACGTGATAGGTTAAAGTCTCCACCATATGGGAACACTTTAAAATAACATTTATAAAAACGTCACACAACTTCAAATGACACGGACTCAAAACGTTCCTCGCGTCCATGTTTTCAAGGTCATCAATTTGCTCCCACGAGTAACTGATTTAGGTCACCATGCTCGTTAGAGAGAAAAAGACAGTCGTATTTTCTAACGAGCTTGCGGGCCTTTGATAAAAAACATTCCATCCTCCAAAATGTGCGCGCGCTCATTTTGCTCAACCGCGCACGTTCATTGCTTATAAATTATGGTAATTCTCCTTTTGAAAAATACTCGTAAGACAATTAAATTTCCAGCTGCATGTTTTAAAAACCGTTCACTAAAAAGAGTGTTGTTATCAACTGACTGCCAAGAAAGGACTATTACGTGTGTTATGCGCAGTACAGGATGCGCAGTGCAATACTGAGGAATCACCTTAATTGACAATTGAGGCCTTGTGATCTTGTGGCCTCATGTGTGTTAACTTGAGAAGCAGAAAGAAGAATAACAGCATGATACAAGTTTTTAAGACAATGTGGGGCATTCATGGATGGATAGGACTGTTTGATATTGTGTTCACCGCTTATTGCCACATGGGAATTTTGTTCCAGCAAGTTTTGTGTTTTATATAACTTTGCATTTCAGTTAGCGATGGTGGTTTCCAGTGTCAGCTACTGAATGTAGTCTTACTTTTTAGACACAATTTTATGTTTCTCTAGAAAAGCACTCAAAACATTTGGGAATCAAATACTGCAATGGGTTAAGTTAAAGACACCACAAGTTCAAGCTGTGTACAGCTTCTTGTTTAATTATACCATCCAAGTTTCATTGTCACAGCTCTAATACTATTGATGTTACATGGGAGGACAGAGGGAATCCCCTAATGCACAGTCCAATGAAAGGGCTCTAAGAGCCATGCATCTCATGAATATGAAACAGTGTAAGGATAATTTTAGTTGTTCTTGATGTTTTGTAATTTAGCAGTGTCACTGTGATAATTAACACATCTTAGGATGACAGAAATATCCATTGTGTGAAACGAGACAGCTGGATGAGCTGAGTAAGTAAGCAATGACATTTCCCTAAATGCTACAAATCTATCTGAAATCCACAGATTGGGTATAATTTTCCATACTAAGTTTGAAGTCCAAAAATTGAAGAACAAACAGATTTTAAAATATTTTAAACAGTTTTGCATGACAAACATGTAAGTATGCACCAAATCATACAAACTCACATGTAACATAAGTTATATAACATCCGCTCACATGTACACTCTACATGTACTACATGAATATTAAACTCACATGCTTTACATTCATTTGTGTCTCTTTCGAAATCTAATTATTTCTACCAGCTGCTTCTAAAAATATTGTAGAAAGAACTCTGAGTTATAACACATGCTGCAAGATTGGGCATTATTAAATAAATAAATTGAAGAACAGATTATGGCTCCATCAATTCCAAGCCCACTTCCCCCCCCCCCCCCCCGGGCATTTGTCAGGCATGCTATAACTTTTCCTTCCCAAGGGTGGGGCATTTACCAAAACAGGTCAGCCTGGGGGTGGGGCATTGTCAAAACAACCTTATCTTTCAGATTTTAAAAGTTGACTCGTACAATGCTTATATAGTTTTTTATTTTAAATTTCTTGATTGCCCTCAAAAATACAAAAACTGAGTTGATAAACATAAACATAAACAAATCTAACCCCTGATCGGTATGAAAGAAAAATGCTACAGAAAAACTGCCAACGCCATTGGTAAGAGGTTAGATAAAAACCACTTATGCAGATTTTTTTATAGTTCTAAACTGAAAAGTCGCTGAACAGGATCAGGAAAGGATGGATTTTCAAGGTCTTCCAACGTGTAAAACTTTTTTTCGTCACCTTCATTTTTACTAGAGGAGTAATAATCGCCTTTTTTATACACAAAAATAACATAATTTTAACCTGGTCGGAAAAACGGAGATTTATTTAAGTTAATAAAAATGTTTGATGGCTCCAAAAAGTTCCAAAAATCAGTCAACTTCCGAGCGTTCTAGTCACGTGTTTCATGACGTCATACTGATGACATTCATAAAGAACTTATTTTTAGACTTATATCTACCAACCTACGAAATTTGTAAACTTTGCATTCCACCCTTACAAAGATACATGTACACAAAGATACTTGTCCCCAGTCCCCTATTTGCTCATGTGTATAGCCCCCTTAATTTTAAAAATCCAGAACCATACCGGGCATGACGAAATGATGCAAGTGAATGCCTTCCTTGCCACCTTGGCTGTATTTGCATTCATCGAAGCATGTTCCTAAAAAACGTTGAAAGGCACTTGAGGGTATAGTCACGTGACTGATGACGTCATCGCACTTAGTCAATTCAGATAGGTATTTATGGTAGTTGCAAATAGCATGTGGTGTAGTATCTTCATACACTCAAAATTGACAGAGTTATTTGGCATCGAAAATTTTCTGGTGCAAAGGGTGCTGGGAAGGTTTTTATTGTAATTATAATATATTATTTAATTAGTAACTAACACGATACAGTGTCCAACATAAGAAAGTACTGATCGCCAACGTAGCGTGTTGTTTGACATTCCTGGTAAGAAATATATAGTGTCAGGAGAGCAATTTGGCGGAATCAGTACGAAAAAAGGGACAAAAGTTGTTAACAAAATTTTGTGGACTTTTGTCCGGAGGGGGGGGGGGGGGGGGTTCTTCTTTCTTCTTTATAGAAGCTATATTAGGGCATTGAGGATATGGTTGGTTAAAGCGGTTAGGATTTCAAGAAGGGCGTCACATACCGTCACTAAAATTTTTGAGGAACACCCCCAGTCCTATTGTTAATTTCCCTAGGGTATTGAAATGTCATGAACTTGTCATGTCTTACGTTACGTCACCACAAAGGTATTAAAAAGGTATAATTAAAAATTTTCTGTGTATGAATTTTTTTTCGGCCTGAGTTTCCTGCAGGATTTTTTTTTTTGGGGGGGGGGGGAGGTGCAAGCCTGCAGGTTTTTTTTTTCTGATATCATCTTTATAAATGTGTGCAAGCTCCAATTTTTTTTTATACTTGGCCCAATCCATTTTTGGTATTAAACGCTGGAGAGTAGATTTAAGTCAGACTGTGCAACTTTTGCATAAAAAAATGGGGAGAAATAAGAATTGGGGGGCATGCCCCTCCAGAAAATTTTGAAATCTTGATGCTCTGAAACTCCATTTCTAGTGTTCTGAGACAACAATTTCTGTCAAAAATGTTTGGCAAATTGATGTGGCTTCTCGTCACTTTGCGTCTCCTTGTGTGGCTCCACATACAAGTACTCGATTTCATTTTATATTTCTTGCTGTCTCTTTAGTTTATCTGGATATCAGATTTAATAATACGCAATTTCGTCTTTTTGTATAGTAAGTATTATGAGAATTTGACGAAGAACTGGACGTCAAAATCGGGATTTTTCCTATCCCGATCACATTAGTCAGGATTCGGGATTTTCAAGCAAAATCGGGGTAATCTCGACGAAATCTGGATGGTTGGACAATCTGTCGGCCGTTCATGCAAAATTATTCCCCAACCGTGGCACACTTTTTCGAAAATATTTCAACTTTAATAGATAGCATGTGATGCGCGCTATAAGATAAGGTAAATATAATGGGTTATAATACTGCTGAAGATCAGTGACGTCATCCAAAATGGCCGACATCTAGGCCACCATCTTGGATTTTACTAAAAATTCAAATATATCGTAAAATGCGAAAAATGAAACTATTTTTCGCGACAGTTGCAAAATATTATATTATTAAACATTTTGCTATCCGAAAAACGCGCACGTGGGTTTAGATCTCATTAGTATGTATTTTATGCGGTATAAAGGTTGCTTGTTTTTCTCGCTTTTTCGTAATTACTCAATACCGTCACTGAACACCGCTAAACATGATTCGATACCAAAATAACACAGTATCTTTATTTCTAAGCCTTTTTAAGGGTGTATTCTGCCTTTAGTGGTTAAAAAAAAACTTTGCTTGTTTTTTGTTACACTACCACGCGCCCTGATAAATTTGAATTAAGTAATGCTTCACATAAGAACTATAGTAAACGTCATTGTTCCGCGGCATTGGCTCTTTCCCACATAGAATATCTTTGATTTTAAGAATAGAGAAGGGGCTGATGGTTCATAATTATATATTTCATTATAAAAATACAGAAAATCTATTTGCGTCAAATGTATTTTAGGAAATGTTCGTGCTTGACCAATCAGAATAGCAGAAGACAATAGCTACTAAATTTGCTTGTTTGATGAAGTTCCCCAAATACAATATCTTTTAAAAATTACATGTTGTGCGATTGGGTCTCAAAATACTTGAAACCTTAAAAAAAGTAGGCTTTATGCACCTTGAACCTTAACTTTTTAGCGGTTTTTGGGTCTAGGCCAATGAGATCACTAGTTGTAACGATGAAAATAGTTGACATTCCATCGTGCATTGCCGTTCAGCACTATCCTTCTTATGCGGATAATTACTTAAAATAAAAGGAATGTGCTGCATATTTATTTGTTTTTCTCAAGGAAGAGCACAATGGTTAACCCTCGAACGTACACGCAAACCCCACCGTGGTACATGGGGAGGTGTGGGGGTGTTGTTGTAACTCCTACCTTGTGTTTTTGCGATGTTACAATATTTCGGACGTATTTTACATCTAATAGATAGCCTGTGACGTGCTCTACAAGAAAAGGTAAATATTTTGGGTTGTGGCGATGCTGGGGTCCGTGACGTCATCCAAAATGGCCGCCAAGATGATCGCTATCTTGGATTTCACTAAAAATTCAAATTTATCGGACAATGCAGAAAAAAGCAAATATTTTTAGTCCCCCCCCCCCCCTTTGTACGTCCGAGGGTTAATCAAGAAGGTACTGTTATCTGGATTCAGCCAGTGCGTTGCAACGTGCCTGACAGGCATGTGATCTGCGACAATTACTCATGTAAGCATAGAGGAGCATAGTAAACGAAGGTGGCGGGCGGTAAACGGTTCGCGAACCATCGAAAGGACCTTTTACCAATGTTTTTGGTTTCGAAGAAGACATAGTGTAACGGCGAAAAGCCTCATGCGAAACAGAAATTCCATCTCTCCCTCCCCCGTCACTAAACTTTTGCGGTGCACCCTCCTCCGATCTTCGCGAGATCCTTTACTATTTTATTTATTTATTTTTATTTCAGTTTCTGGGGTGTTCCGAGGGTGTTCCTGTGGTTTTTCTGGAATGGTCATCTGCCTTACCCATGTGGACAGCTTTGGATGGAGGGGAGGGGAGGGAGTTGGACGCAGGGGGTGGGGGTTGGTGGAGTAAAACTTCAGATGAAGGGATGGTCGGCGAACATTCAGCCTACGATATGTAATAATTGGACGCAAGGGGAGGGGGGCGGTGCAGCAAATCCCCTAGGATATGATGTGCAGAGTCTTTTTCATAGGAGCCGAGGGTGTTCCGGGGGTGTTCCGGGGTGGTCCGGGGTGGCCTGGGGGTGGTCCGGGTCAATTCCTGGTTTTACAGTCACCCCACTTAAATAAACTGAAATCCGCAGAAAATGTACAAAATTGTCCCAATTGCTATCTGGACGGAAAGAAAAGACAATTCGGCGAGTTATCGTAATCTGGGTTTTCACAGCTGACAACATTCTGTTGTTACCTTTTGTGTTACTGAACCTCGCAATAAGTTCAATGACAGGGTGGTTATTTAAATTTTGGCACGAAAACGCTGATAGTCTAACACGATCAACATAGGCCGGTGGTGATCGATGGTTAGTTGAACTCTCCGGTGTTAAAGGAAGATAAGGTTTGGGAAGTGGAGGCTTCCCCTTCTCAACGTTTTTGGAATTTTCCTAAGCGCTTACCATTTTGGAAGGCCAAAGCAATCGATAGCTGTTTGATGACAGTTTAGTTTTACGTAAGACATGTGACGTTGCCTCGACAACCAAATTTTGAAATCAGTTTCGACGAAAGTATTGAGTTTTTTTTCATCTTCTCAAATTCTTTGTTTTAAAAGTTGCTCTGATGCTTTCACTTTTCCAGTCTATTATAGTATTCTGTTATTTACTTGGAATAATTTTAGTTTAATTTTCGAAAAGAAAGAAAGAATCGAAATGGTGGTTCTAATCAAAGCGCAACACCTCTTGTTGAATAGGACACGATGAGTTAAGGTAACACATGAAGAATAGGAGAAACTGAAACTTCATTTCCCACATTCGTTCATTAATTCAGAATAAATTCTGCTATAAACTGAACTGAAATGGGCTTTCAACTAAGTGACATAAAGTTAAACAAGTTTTGTACATCCTTTTACTGTGAATAATTCATTTTGGGAATAAATAAACCAAAAACAATATACTGATGAAATGCAAGCGAGATCCCACGATAGAATTTGGATGCAGCTGTCACCAATTTTAATTGGGCATTGACGTCTCTGTCAATAAACCACCAAATCAGCACGGTGTGCACTGTAAATTTTGCATTGTACACTGTACACTAAAGCTGTAAAGTATGATATAATGACACATGTTGCTGGTTTTTGTTGGCATTACATATGGCTTGACATCATGATACTTATGACGTCATACCTCGTTTCCATTATAACCCGTCATCAACGAACTAATGGACAAAATGTGTGTAAGGGATGAACGAAAAACCACTGAAAAGAAATAGTCTTGAGAAAAATCTGAAGGGGGTGGGGGTGGAGGGGGGGGGGGGGGGTGGCGTAGATCAATCTATCTCACTCCTGAGGCAGTGTTGATAAGGCCGCAGCATCGTGGTTCAAAGCACTCCTGTTATTTACTAGCGCTCCTGCTCTATTCTACTCTTGTCAACCTAAATTCTTCCCTCTGCTTCCATCTAGCCTTCTTCAAAGTCTTGATATTGGCTTCTTGTATCCCTCCATGCAAACAGTACCATCCACCATCCAGTCAATGGAAGATCCCAGGAATCACCTAACCAATTTAAGTCGTGAGCCTTGTTTCTTTCTTCTTCTTCTGTTGACTTTGATGTCTCGTTATTAACTTGTATTTCTTGCTCTAATAGACCCTTTACAGTTGAAACCCACTGACTAGAAGAGAAGCATGTTCCCCAAAATGCTTTTGGCATTCAATACCTTTAATCTGAGTTTACTATACTGTCAAGCCATCAAAATAGCTCTATCTTAAACACGAAGTTCCGGTATAAAAGGCTTAGCTCCTCCCCCATTTCACACCTTTTGGGTGTGAAATGCAAATTTAGGCGTCTTTCAGTCACAAAACGTGGTTAACTTGCACGTCCTTTGAACATAATTTGCTTCAAAAATCTGATAAAACCATGATTTTACCTAAGCTAAAAAAGAAATAGAAGTTCAAAAAGACTTCTGATATAGCTTTCATAAAGTTTTTCCAAATTGTGTTAGCAATGGTCTTAGTAATGACGCATGTTATTTGTCAGTTGTTTATGCTTCAGTGGTTGATTGACGACTGGAGGTGAGAATGGCCAGGTCAGGCTTCTTTTATACCGGAACTTCGTCTTTAAAGGCCCATCGTCACTTACCGTGATGCACCGCGCATTGTTTATTTTGATTTGGATCCAGAAAAATGCGATCTCTCGCGAAGTGAAATTTTGGCCTCTCATCTCCAGGAAGAAATGAACACTGAGTTTGAAATTTCGTTCGACATTGATTTTAAAATTTATTAGTCCAAAGAAGCGGTCCTGTTAAATATCAAAAGTCCATATAACATGTCTCGCATTTTGTCTGGGGCCGCTCAACCCGCCTTTGTGTAGCTCCAGTCGCTGAGGTAGTTTCCAAAGCTTCGAAAGTTCGCATCGAAAACATTTTCACGTGGTGGGACGCAGAAAACCTCCTGCTAAAACGAAACCTCCAGCTTGTATTTTGTGGGCTGTTCTGTCGGTTATCTGATTTGCATCGGGCATAATTAATTAACTCCGCTGGCGGAGGACGTTTTCCCGGCTTCAGAAGTTTGCATCAAAAAAAGATTCGACGGCTAGGGACGGGGAAAACCTCCTTCAACTTCCATGAAATATTTCACATAGATGCTGGCAAAAACGACTCCGCCGGCGAGCCGAGACGTTTTGAGCTTTTTCTGTTGTTTACATTTCCAGGGAGCATTATTCGTTATGGTCGACCGGTCATGCATCAACAGTAATAATATTCAAATGTCAACTGACAATATCTGTATGTGGGAAACGAATGCTGTAAAAAATTACAATGAAAAGATTCGAAGATAAATCTTCACCATTAGGCAATCTAATATACTTACTTGTTATCCACGGACGACCAAATTTCTGAGCTCAACCTTCTGAAGGATTTCGTTTCTTGTCAGCCGCCTCGAGCCTTCGGCGGCGTTGCTTAGAAAACATATCAGTAACGATGGAAAATAAAAGAACAAATAAAAAATCAAGATGCAATGCCCTGAATATGAACTAAATATTTGAACGAAATCATCTTGAAGTTAATAGACCATTCAAATTCCCCGATGTAAACGGATCATTTTAGGAATCAAACTTTTTCGCCACAAAATTGATTTTCGTGGCCCCAGAAATTCTAGAACGCCCGCAATGCATCACGGTAAGTGACGATGGGCCTTTAAGCTCCGGTCAAAGAGAAGCATTTAACGCACCATACAATGCAAACACAACAGTGCTACATGTTGTTGTAACAATATAGCTAATAAACTGAACATGTTACGACAAACTTGTCAAAAAATCGCTTTTAAAATGCATTTACTTTGATGCCCTTAATTTTCTACTCTCAACCTCTTTCTACCTCGATTTCCCATTCTATTTTATGGCTTCAATCTTGCTCTTGATAAGCTGAGCCAAATTGGACAAACTTTCTCCAGCTGAGTTTGACTATTCTTGATCAGTTTAATTTCTCATTCATGAGCTCAAAGACCAATTACTTTTTTGCTTCATTCGTCATGTGTACGAACATGAGTCCTTATGCCCAATATCCACACTGTTTTGAATGTAAACAAGAACAACAACTCGTCGAGTAGTAAAGTCGTGCTTTAAGAAGCTTTATGGGTCTTGTAAGTGCCCTTAGGTACGAGAATTAATTCAATATTGTTATGATTTGTTTTACATGTACAGTCGCTTTTCCGGTCGCAAAGGTGATCTGTCACGAACGTTATTACACTGTACGTCATTTGAAACCTTTAATCAGTCTTTCGCAAATCACTCGTGAATGAAAGGTCAACTTAATACTTCCATATATCTGTTGCTCGAAAAGAAAAAAAAAACGAAATCGTTATGGAATGGAAGTCTCGCCAAACCCGGCAATAATGTAAGTTCCTTTTAGTTGATATGTTAATTTCGTTTCGTCATTTTCCTTTTTCTTATGTTGCAAATAAATCCAATCATCCATAAGCTTGAAGTTGCTATATTAACGATAGAACGTCACTAACAATTCGCCTCAGGCTATAAACCACTTGAAAAATCTGAACTTTTTCACAAATTGCACCCCATTTTATAGAGTTAGTCGCCTTGGCTCAGAGCCAAGGCACGACTCAAATACGCACATTTTGAAATATAACCAATATATTGAACGACATGGATTCGACTTCCGTTGGGACGCTCAGACGTTTTTCGTTTTGTAAGTCGTCTTGAGAGCAAGTAGCCCTTTTAATGGTATACTACATACAGGCTTAGCTTGGGATTCCTTGGGATTAGCTTGGGATACCTTGGGATTCCTTGGGTATCAGATGCTAGCTAGCACTGCAATATCATTACTGCGACCAAACAAATCAATATCCAACCTCGTGCCCAGGGCCTTCTCCGCTTTCAAAATGGCGGAGCGAGCGCGGAAACCCCTGCATGCCGCTGACAAAACAAAAATCATGGAGCATTTTATCGCGTAAAATATGATGAAATGTCTTCGTTTCGTTTGAACAACGGTTTCAGATTACCAGAAAACAAACATGGCTGCCAATCGCTGAAAAGAACCTCCGAGAACGCAATTTCATTGCGTGTCACGTGTCAAAATACTGCACGATTTTTGGAGTATTTTGGCAGCTTTATCCGGGCCCGGGGCTTCTACGCCCGGTCCGCCATTTTGAAAGCGGATAAGGCCCTGGGGATGAGGTTGATCAATATCCACATTCTTGGACAAAACTGTTGAGGCAGCTCTAAGTGATTTTTATCGAGTGGCATGGTTACCAATCGATATTGTAGTCATCAAATTCCTATCGTTATTTCCGTGAGCTTTCGTATGGTTTCGTTTATTTTCAAAAGATCTTCATTATTCCCAAGAGAAAAAAGTCGTTCTAACATCGAGTTTTGTCGAAGGCAGTTTCCAAACGCAGCGGAAGCTACCATGCGCTGATGCAACAGGAAATATTTACTTTCGCTGTTTTATCCAACATAGAATTTGTGTACGTTGTGGCTAAAGAGATTTTCAAGGTGAGGCGTATGCGCGAATAAATTTTACATACAGTTAAAAGACAAGAAATGTTTACGTTGCTTGCAAGGACCATTTCTGTTATTTCAACATATTTATTGGCGAAGTTTGCCCTGAGAGTTACAACGGTCAAAGCTCACTAAGGACTCTTGACTCATTCGTTTAGATTTGATATTCCGTGCCTTATTACAATTTGCGCTTATAAGCGCCATTTCAAACTTTTAGTTTTCACTTCGCTACCTTTTTTACTTTTATGTTACTGAGCCTCACAATAAGTTCAGTGACTGGGGGATTATTTAAATTTTGGCACGAGCACGCTGGCAGTCTAGCATGATATGATCAAAATAGGTGGCAAATTAGGGGATATTTTGATAGTAAGTTGCACTCTCGGGTGTTAAAGTAAGAGGAGAGTTGGGATGTGGAGGCTATCCCCTCTCAGCGTCGTCAAAGTGTGTCATTCTCCGAACCTCACTCCACTGTGCTTCGTGCATGTATGAGCATTGTTTCCTAGTACAAAGAAGGACTGGACCGGTGAAAGGTGAACTTTTAACCTTTGCCATGCATTTTTCATGTTTTTTTTCATCACTTACCGCAAGCGTTGAAAAAACAGGAGATTGTTCAGAATTGTTGCAACTAGTTCTAGCTCTAGTTGTAGAAAACACAAGACGTGTTCAGGGAAAATCGGAATTTGGAGAAATTTCAATTTATGTTCCATTTTTCCCACTTCGTGCACATGGGAATGACTTTCGTCAGTCTGAGTTTTTATTTTGCGATCAATTTGCAGCCATGGTGTATCTCGCTTTGACTACTTTGGTAAAATTAGAGCATGCATCTCTTCCTGGTATAAATCTGATTTTTTTAAATAAATATACGCTAAATGCAGCAAGGATCCGAAAATGGGGCAATTTTGAAGTGATGAAAGGTCGATCAGTTAGGATCTCCAGTGGCAATGACATTCGCGGTTCAAAATCTCACGTCTTTTTAGTTATAGAAACAAAAGGACTGAATTTTTATTATGTGTAAACCATGTGTTGTGTAGAATTTTTGAAGGGAATGGAAATTGCAATCGAATTTGAGTGGTCGAATATTATGCGGACCGCCTCTTAATCCACTTTGCTAATCACGCCACATTAAATGTGTTAGCCATCTTATTTACTCCTTGTGCAATACGCCTTTACTAAATGTAGGACCCCTGAAGAACCGTAACAAAGTTGAAAAGTCCTATAAATAAATCCGGTAAATAGCTGTATTTAGGCTGGGGTCTAATACTTTTTCAAATTATAAGAAAAAAAATGATTCATCTTAGAGCTAAAGCTGTGTGTCATTTCGTTTTGTCAGATTCTTAAATAACAACAAGCTGAAAGAATTACCTCCAGGAGTCTTTAAATATAATGCGCAGCTGGTGTTGCTGTAAGTTAAACATTTCAATAGTCATTATTAACAAATAAACTGCATTTCGCCGTGCGTCTGTTTGGTTATAGATCCCTGATGAAGTCAAAACGTAGCAAAAAAAGAACGACCCGGTGATGATGAAGTCGAGTGCATCAATTATGTTTGTTATCATACCATGACAAATCAAGTTTGTGACCTATAACTGAACAGGACCACGGGAAAATAGAAAGTGCAAAGCAGCACACGCACAACTTTATACTCCAGGCTTCAAACTTTGGACACGATGATTTAATCCTTAAACAAGAGGCTCCTAGCAGCCTATACTCATGCGCATGCGTAAGTTAGTTTTATGATATATTTTAAACATGATAAGAAGATGTCCGACATGGCGAAGAGTACTCCTTTCATTCAGTCAGCGCTCCTGCAAACCACGTTGTTTACTATTGATTGTTGTGGAAATGAAGGCTGTACCACAATGAAGGGAATGATTCTTCTAAGTCTTATATATACCAAACATGAACATTGCTAATGTAAATAGGGTTGTAGGAGAGGCTGCCGTGACACATGAGTAACGCTCTTTTACCGGAAGTGAGAGTAGTTGGAAGTCACTAAACAGGAAGTGTAGTGGCAAAGCTATGAACCGGAAGTGAACAATTTAAAATATGCGTGCATAAATTTGCATGCAAAATCGTGACACAAAAAATAAAAGTAATAATGAAAATAATAACAAGAAAAACGGAGCCGAAACCTTACCTCATGCCGCTACGCGCATGAGTAAAAAGACTTTTTAAGTGACAAATTATTCATTTGCCTTGTTCGTATTCTCATTCCTTTAAGTGTTAGTATTTTGTTCGCCCACACCTTGTATAATTACTGATTTCTAACTTCTTTTTACTTTGCTATAAATTGTCGAATACTCACACACCCGCCCACTCGCACCCACAATACCTCCCCAGCACAGCCATTACCCGCTTTATTCATGTTGGAATTATTGTTTGGAGATATAAACAATTTCTGTAACAATTACTATTGAAACCTAAAAGTAGTACTAAACCGTCGCGGAAACCATTCCATGTTTTAACCCTCGGACGGTACGCTCACGGCAACATTATTCCCCAACGTGGCACACTTTTTCGAAAAGATTTCAACTTTAATAGATAGCATGTGGATGCGGTTAAGCCTAAAGAATACCGTTCAGAAGGACGTCGGACACCTTATTGAAACCTATATAACGGAGTAACTGGTTAGCTTTCAGTTGATGTTATGGGTAGCAGTTTATAATAGTTAAATTTAGGCCTGAATAACCCGAGAAGCTAGGTGGTACAGTGGTACGGTAGGCTATCTAAGCCTAAGCCTAGCTGAGATCACAGGTTCAATCCTGAGTGGGGGATTTTAGATTTTCTTTTTTACACTTAAAAATTTATTGAAAATGAAATTCTTAACTGTCGACATTACGTTATATAAGTCTTAATAAGGTGTCCGACGTCCCTCTAAACGGTATTCTTTAGGCACAACCATGTGATGCGCTCTACAAGATAAGGAAAATAAAATCGGTTATAATTCTGCTGACGTCATCCAAAATGGCCGCCATCTTGGCCATCATCTTGGATTTTACTAAAAATTCAAATGTATCGGAAAATGCGAAAAATAAACTATTTTTCACTACAGTTGCAAAATATTATGTTATTAAACATTTAGCTGTCCGATGGTTAAAATGCAGTTTCCTTACCGCATTTTCGGTAAATGATAAATCTAGTGACCATTGACCGTCAAAGACTCAAACATATCTCACGGGTTGAAATTATAATAACAATAAGTATTAAAAAACACGCGAAAAGCAACAAAAACTTTGGACTTGCTCTTCGTGCAATTTTCTATGCTGAACCCGTGAGGTATGTTTGAGTCTTTGACGTCACTTTCTCCCATTCGCAACCAAGCGTTGGAACAAGGTTGATTTGTGGCGGCCGTAAATTCTCGGAAATAAATGTAAAAATTAAATGACTTCTGTTGTTCGCAATGGATTGAAATTTGGCAAGATGAGTAAGAAAGTCTAATAGTATACGAAAATCTAAAAGTTTACTAGCTACACACGAAGGTTTTAGAGGTCCTTCTTTTATAAAAGATATTAGTACGTGGATCTGCAACTTACATAAGGGAAGTAGTCATAACATGTACGATCTAAAAGGACCTACATTGTGTAGGGTAGGAAAAGGTCCGATGGTTGTTTCATATTCACGACTTGGCTCGCAAGGCCGGAGCCTATGATTTTATTTCCTTTCCATCAGTACGATAACAGACTATCTAGATCTTTATGAAACATTATGCGAGAAAGGAAAAATCAGTCTAATATCCGCCACGATGCCCCTAAAAGATATTACAATGCAACTAGTATTGCAAACATTTGTCAAACGTTACACACCGCAACTGGGGCCAGTTGCATAAAACTTGACGCCAGACGTAACAGCTAACGTCAGACGTTCAGCCCAGTCAAAGTTACTATTTTAACGTCAGACGTTAGCAGTTACGTCCGACGTTAAGTTTTATGCAACTGGCCTCTGATGTTTTCATTTTCTCTTAATTGATACTTGTCATTAATCTTACTGTGTGTTTGGGTTGCCTGTGGTTTGTGAGACTATTTTCCGCGCTCGTGAATTCATGGCTCGATAATACTGGAGAAGGAGTAGTCTCTGTTAACGTGCCCCTTGAGATCAAATGTTTGATGTTCATTTTTTCGACATTTTGGTAGAATTAGGCTTTCTTACTCATCTTGCCAAATTTCAATTCATTACGAACATCAGAAGTCATTTTATTTTAACATTTATTTCCGAGAATTTATGGCCGCCATTAATCAACCTTGTTACAAGGCTTGGTTGCGAATGGGAGAAGGTGGCGTCAAAGACTCAAACATATTTCACGGGTTTAAATTATAATAACAATAAGTATTGAAAAACACGCGAAAAGCAACAAAAACTTTGGACTTGTTCTTCGTGCAATTTTCTATGCTGAACCCGCGAGGTATGTTTGAGTCCTTGACGTCACTTTCTCCCATTCGCAACCAAGCTGCTTTCTGCCAGCCTTACTTCAGATTCATGTCATGCCCTACTTCAGAACCATTTGGGCTAATAGTTGATTAATCCAGTGTCGGTGTCAAACTAAGTGAACCTAGTAAGTATTTTTAGACAGCAGCAAATTTAGCTGAAAACAAGAAAATGTCTGGAAATTGAGGAATTTACTAAGTTCAGTAAGTAATCGCCAATTCTCGAGAATAAAAAAAAAAGTTCTCTAGAAGAAAAACCCAGCATCACCTTGAAGTTGGAAGTCACGCTCTAGAGTGCGAAACTTGGTGCTTTTTGATTAGGCAATGACTTCATATGCTACAAAACCAGAACAGGCCGATGTTGAACAGAAACTGTTAATGATCAAACGGAAAACACGGAAACACCCCAGGCTTTAGATTCTCATGGAAGAGATGACCATCCAACCCCCGATCACGATATGATACGCATAATATGTGTGAATTAGTTGCTTGCTCTAAGCTTGCAAAGTTCTCTGTACAGATGCTTGAGGACATATGCAACTTTTTTTCAGCTTGACATTCCGTCCATAAACATTAAGGCTGAAGACGTTAGTTGTCAAGAAAGTAGTTACAACTACGTCGAAGTAAGTTCTATGGCGGATCTAGGGAAGCGGCCCCCTCCCCTTATTTAGCGAAGAAATTAAGGGGAGGGGAGGAACTTTTTTATTTTATTCTGAACAAGAGAACGAGACTGAGGAGAGGTAACCTGCAGTGCAAGTTTCCTCGGTCCTCACGTGACTTGCGCTCCGCGGTCGTTGCTCACTCCTTGCGCCCGCACACCGCAAAAGCATCTGTTTCGCTTCACACCTTTTGCGCGAGCTTTGGAGAAAAAATACCCGGTTGTTTCGAAATCTAAAGAAACGAGAACAGAGCAGCTTATATATGTAAGATGACTCACGTATCGTTTCAAAAGAGAGGACCTTGACTCTCCGGCCTGGTTAGAAGGTGCAATCAGAAAAAAAAAACAATGGAATGCAGGGAACGCGTAATTGTGCGCGAGTCCACCAAAAAGCGAAGCAGCAAAGACGGATGCATGGGGCTGATTAAGTTTCGAGTGAGCGTGGATACGGAGAAGCAAAACTGCGAAAAAGCGTTAAAAATCGTTGATCGCGAGAGTTGCCGCTTTACGCCTGCCTTTGCGAGCATCAGCGCTTCGAACCTCCCCTGCGCGCTTTCGAAGAAAAAAGAACGGCTGCTTTGCAATCTTAGAAAACTAGAACTGAGCATTCTATGTTTCAAATGCCCCACCCATACTTTAACGGAATATCACTCTTAAAACACTATTAGTAAAAAAAAACAGAGCACACTTCATGATATTATATTATGCTATGCCCAATCAAGAAATTACAGTTAGCTTCTCCTTTCCCCTACGCTTTCCCCACCGTTGATAAGAAGGTTTCCCGGATCATAAGCTTGCACAGGGCAACCTTATAATCTGGAAACCGGAAATCGGAATTCGAAATCCTTTTTCAAGCCTCTTTGTAATAAAAAGCCGAATATCACTGATTATTTCTTAATTAATTCGCCAAATTTAATCGCCAAAGTTTGGCAAGAACACGCTGCTAGTCGGGCACGATCAGCATAGGTAATAGATAGTTGGAACTCTCGGGGGATAAAGGAAGAAGTGTCCGGTTGGGATTTACAGGCTACCCCTTCTCAACGTTTTTGGAAAATTGCTAAGCGCTTATCATTTTGGGAGGCCAAAGCAATCGATAGCTGTTTGCTGACAGTTTGCCTCGACAACCAAATTTTGAAATCAGTTGCGACGAAAGTATTGAGTTTTTTTTTTCATCTTCTCACATTCTTTGCTTTAAAAGTTGCTTTGATGTTTTCACTTTTCCAGTCTATTATAGCATTCTGTTATTGACTTGTTGGCATAATTTTTAGTTTAATTGAGGTAATGGAGATAATGTGTGTAAGGGATGAACGAAAAGCCACTGCAAAGAAATAGCCTTGAGAAAAATCTTAATGGGGTGGGGGGGGCATACATCAACCTATATATCTCACTCCTGAGGCAGTGTTGATAAGGTCTCAGCATCGTGGTTCAAAGCCCTCCTGTTATTTGCTAGCGCTCTTGCTCTGTTCTACTCTTGTCAACCTAAATTCTTGCCTCTGCTTCCATCTAGCCTTCTTCCAAGTCTTGATATTGGCTTCTTTTATCCCTCCATGCAAACAGTACCATCCACCATCCAGTCAATGGAAGATCCCAGGAATCACTTAACCAATTTAAGTCGTGAGCCATGCTTCTTTCTTCTTCTTCTGTTGACTTTGATGTCTCGTTATTAACTTGTATTTCTTGCTCTAATAGACCTTTTACAGTTTAAACCCACTGACTAGAAGAGAAGCATGTTCCCCAAAATGCTTTTGGCATTCAATACCTTTAATCTGAGTTTTCTATACTGTCAAGCCATCAAAATAGCATACTATTCGCGACAGTCCCTTTACGCTTGCTTAATAAGAGATAGAGATATGCGACCGTGCTTGAGAGAGTAGGAAGTGAAAACGGATAGGGAAAGGGACGGAGGGGAAAGAAAAGCACGGAGGCATAGGAGGCAAGCGCAAAAGAGACAGATAACAAGTACGGCTGCCAACAACTGGAGGATTCTTACTTGAACTGGGCCGAAATTAGATGCACAGCTCTTATTTATACTCGCTCTGTAAGGGACTGGAGCGAATAGCATACTATTCGCGACAGTCCCTTTACGCTTGCTTAATAAGAGATGGAGATATGCGACCGTGCCCAGACGTCAAACGTTACAATGGCCTGACACCAAATAACCCGAGACACTTGCCAATACTCAAACCTAAAACCTCAAACCAGAAATCCCATCCAACCACCCAAATCTAAAAGAGACATGGCGAGACAGCAACTCCGATGGTCCTGTAAAACGAAGGTCTTGTGTAGCATTCATGTTATAGGATGCGGTAGGAGCAAGCATGGCACCAACCAAAATGAGCCATAGCGTCTAGAGTGAAAGCTAAAGTAATAGCCACCCCGTCTCTAAAGCTGTGCAGAGTTTACCCTCGTAAATTTGAGCGTCTTGCAGATAGTAACGGAGGCGGGACTGTAATCCTGTAAAGTAGAGTTCGCAATCTGCTTAATACGCGTGGCAGAAAACATCTTGCATCCCGGCAAAGAACTCAAAAACTAAAAAACTCCTTTTAGGGAGTCTTTGATTAGCATATGCGGAGGGCAAAGGGATGCTCTGCAATTGGTAAAGACGGCTTCTTACACGGCAAATATATACGATATAAAGGCTGCCAGCCCTTGAGTGGTGAACAGGGCATAGTGTTGGGGAAAACGCAAACGATTGTGCGCGGTAAACTAGCGAGAGACCTTATACCATGCTGGCACGTAGGGCAGCAACAAAGGACTTCCACTCCTGTCTGTTCTGGGCTAGCTTCCGGATGGTACACCAGTTATGCTAAAGTGTCTTCAACTCTCCTTCTACAGTTCTTCGCCAAGTGTTTTTGGTCTTCCTGTCCAGTGTGAGGCCACGTGTGTGATGTTATCAGGTTCCCTTTTAAGCACGTGCCCGATCCATCTCCATCGCCTTCTCATGAGAATGGATTCTTTGTTCTCTTGCTGACACTGGGCAAGCAGTTCCTCGTTCGAAATGGTGTTTGGCCAGAATATTCTTTTAATTCTTCTCAGATTCTTTATGTGGAAGACTGATAGTCTTCTTTTCAAACTTCTCAAAGAAAACAATAGGAAAACATGCATCACGATTGATAATATGACATTGCAACACCCTCTACATGCGTCCCTCCAGTGGACTCGCTGTATTATGTATTCCACTTCCACAGGACAGCCCAACACCGGCACGACCTATGTGTCGTACATTTTCCCCTTTTGTGGTTCTTTAGTAGTTTACTAGTTTACTAGTTCTTCGCTTGAGTACCTGTCTTTCTGTTAAAGTCACTCGCGCCGTATTAGCGAAGTCGCGCATTCCCCAGTTTTTGCTAATCTGCTGTATTTTACTATCGCACTCAGCTTTTTGCTGCTTTCTGGCCATGGTTCCGTCATTTTACGAGCCTTCCGTTCAGACGTTGATAAGAGTGGACTTACACATTTCACTCATAACCGGTTCTGGGAACAAAATTAGGGGCCATCAATGTTTTTCCTACTTTTATTACCTGCTTGTAGCTCTCCTCACCGTTGGTTCGTCGGTTTGGATTCCAACCATTTATCGCTCCGGGGGCCAGACACTCCTGCATTTCCTTCCCTCTTTACGGCCCCAGCCACACTTGTCGTCATTGGTACAACACAATACAATGCTTTATTTTTTTACTTATTATTCTTTGACAACTATATTTTAAAAATACCTACATAAATTTTATTAACTATGTGCTGATAATTTAAATAGTTAATATAATTTTGAGCCTGGGAGATAAATTAACGGGTGAGTTTTCTAGTTAGCCGCCAGCCACAGTTTGTTAAACATTTACAGCAGGTGAAGGAGTTAAAACAAGTGAAAATATTTACAGTGAAATAATTTAACAATATGATGTTAGAAAAACATAACAGAGGAGACAAATTATATGTGTTGTTCTGACAATTTCTTTTGTCGCTTTGGTGGCGATATTGGAACATAAAACGGTCGGCCCGGTCAGCCTCGCTTTGTTTGGTACAGCTTGGAAAGCTAGTCTCCATTTTAATTTTTCATGGCAGATTCCGTATTTTTTCAGTATTGACCTCTTTCCTGTTCTCCCTATGAGGATCTGCTATAAACCCGGTCTATTTCCTCCATCTTCAACCGTCTACTTACCTCTTAATTCCTTCCACTGGTGCTTGACCAGTGTGATACGTAACTTATGTATTGTCCCCATGTGGTGGAGACGGTTTCCATATGAACCATTCAGTCATTTTCCTGTCATTGCCTGTCTCCATTGCGTTCTCCAGCCACACCTGCCATTGGTTCCGATTCGAACATTACAGAGGCAAGAATAACTAATCTTTTGCGCATGCTTTACGCGTGTCTCAGTTGATTGACAGATTTGTTTGTCCCAGCAGTAATATTAACTGAGGTCAAACGTAAATGCTGGCCTCTCCTGCTGGCATCAGTGGAAATATACGCAATTTAAACGTTGTCTTTTTGTGCCAGTTCCAATGTCCGCGAAGGTATTAATTATTGAAACGAAGGCCCGGATCGCACTTGCGGACATTTTTGAATTGTTCGCGACAATTTGGACAGAAATTGACGTACAAACCTTTCTGAGCTTACGTTTGCAAGACAATATGAAAAGTTGAACATTATTTTCAAAAATTTATTTTTCTATTCACTGAACAGAAAAACGCGCACGTGGCTATAAATCTCATTACTAAGTATTTTATGCGGTATGAAGCTTGCTTATTTTCCCGCTTTTGTTTTTTTTTGCAATTTCTCAATACCGTCGTTGAACACCGCTTAACATGATTTGATACCAACATAACACAAAGTATTTTTATTTCTAAGCCTTTTTAAGGGTTTATTCTACCTTAAGTGATTAAAAAAAACTTTGCTTGTTTTTGTTAAACTACCATTCGCTGTGATTAAATTGAATTAAAAGGAACGTGCTGCACATGGATTTGTTTTTCTCAACGAAAAGCAAAACGGTTAACCCTCGGACGTATACGCAAACGCCCACCGTGGTTCAAAGATGAGGTGGGGGTAGGGGGGGGGTGGGGTCGGGGGTTGTTGCAACGCCTCCCTTGGGTTTTTGCGATGCTGCAATATTTCGGACATCTAATAGATAGCCTTTGATGTGCTCTATAGGGAAAGGTAAATAGTATGGGTTGTGGCAATGCTGGGGTCCGTGACGTCATCTAAAATGGCCGCCAAGATGTCCACTATCTTGGAAGACATTTATTTTTTTATCTGGATTAAGCCAGTGCGTTGCAATGTCCCTGACAGGCGTGTTATTTGCGACAACTACTTCATGTAAGCATACAGGAGCCTAGTAAACAATGATGGTAGGCGGTAAACGGTACGCGAACCATCGAAAGGACCTTCTACCAATGATTTTGGTTTTGAAGAAGACATAGTGGAAGGCGAAACGCCTCATACGAACCGGAGGTTCCAAGATCTCTCCCTCCCCCATCGCTAACATTTTGCGGTGCACCCTCCCCCGATCTTCGCGAGGTCCTGCGAGACACGTATTTCTAGTTTATTCTTGTTTATTTGTTTTTACTTATTTACTGTTTTATTTATTTATTTATTTATTTATTTCAGTTTCTGGGGTATTCCGGGGGTGTTCCTGTGTTTTTTTCTGGGATGGTCATCTGCCTTACCCATGGGGACGGCTTTGGATGGAAGGTAGGGTAGGGTGTTGGACGCAGCGGGTGGGGGATTGGTGGATAAAACTTCAGGTGAAGGGATGGTCGGAAGACCTTAGATAACAACGGCCTGGACCACCTCGGACGCCTTATTGAGACTTATATAACGGAGAAACTGGTTAGCTTTCAGTTGAGGTTGGGGTTAGCATTTTATATAGTTAAATTAGGACTAAGCAACCCGAGAAGCTAGGTGGTACAGTGGTACGGCAGGCTATGTAATCCTAAGTCTAGCTGAGGTCACAGGTTCAATCCTGAGTGGGGAGTTTGGATTTTCTTTTTTACACTTAAAATGTTTTTTGAAAATATAATTCTAAGTGTCGACATCACGTTATATAATTCTCAATAAGTGTCCGAGGTGGTCCAGACCGTTGTTATCTAAGGTCTTCCGGGATGGTCGGCGAACATTCAGCCCGCGATATGTAATGGTGACCTGGCTTACCCATGGGGAAGGGGTTGAAGGGAGGGGAGGGTGAGAGTTGGACGTAGTGGGAGGGGTTCGGTGGAGCAAAACGCTTAGGATTCGGTGAGTTATCGTAATTTGGGGTTTCACATCTGACAACATTCTTTTGTTAACTTTTATGTTACTGAACCTCGCAATAAGTTCAGCGACGGGGGGATTATTTAAATTTTGGCACGAACACGCTGGCATTCTAACATGATATGATCAAAATAGGTGGCAAATTAGGGAATATTTTGATGGTAAGTTGCACTCTTGGATGCTAAAGGAAGAGGAGGGTTGGGATGTGGAGGCCACCCCCTCTTATTGTCAAAGTGTGTCATTCTCCGAACCTCACTCTACTGTGCTTCGCGCATGTAAGAGCATTGTTTCCTAGTATCATGTGACATTTTTTGCGTCGCGTGCTATCAGTAGACTAGAGCGAAGTAAAAACGGGTTTTCTAATCTCGGGCATAATCGAAGCGAAGCGCGAAAAAGGGACAAAGACAACAACGGATAAATACTTCGACCGATATGAAGTTCAAATGCAGCGACACGAAACACTAAAGCATGTGTCAGGAATTTGTTTCATCACACACATGACACATGACATACTATCACGATAAAGTGCCAATATATACCTCTTACTAACCGAGTTCGAGGGCCGTACTGTAAATTACGGCCCGCGTTTATCCAACGAAGGGGAAAAACAAGGGCCGCAATTTACAGTACGGACCGAGATAACGAGGTTAGTAAGATATTTATTATATCTCTAAATCGGAGATAAAGGAAAACCTTTCAAGTCAAAAGATGGACGGCTTCATTTGACTGACGTACGTCACAAGAAAGCTAGCAAAGAGCAAATTTTATTGGCTTTCAAAATTAGTGTGATCGGTCCTCGATTCGGCGTGAACTTGCGTGGCTCTTGGATGAAAACTCTATAAACGAATTAATTTAATCTTCCATGTGTTCGGTAGGACGACGGAAACCTGACATAAGGTAGTTTTCTTTGAAAAGGATTCTTAGTTACTGGCGAAGACAAGCGAGGAAAAGAAGAATGAAAACGCCACGATAAAATCGCCAAAACAAACGTGTTTGTCAAACGGGAAAATGTGGCAGCACTTCGGTCTACAGCGGTGAACGAAGAAACTCTCAAACTCAAACGAAGAAACTCTCAAACTTCCTAAAAGGACACTGAAAATATCTCGTCATCAAATTAAATACTGCAAGTTGTTTTTGGCTTTTTGTGTGCTTTAGTGGCTTCATGCCGAACTTTGTGCATGGATGAGTTTGAATTTCAATCGCACCTGACAAATTTTCAGCGTAAGCTGCAGCAAGAGCGTGTTTGCGAATACGCAAAACTGTTTTCATGGACTCCACTATAAGGACAAAAATTTCGCTCACGAATCAAGGTACACTTTTAGCGTTATTTTGTAGCTTCAAGTCTGTTCTTATTAGATCCACTACCACAAACGATAACTCTGAACTTAAGTTAAAACCAGACAAAAACTTGATCAAGCTTACATGATACAGTTTGCCGATGGAAGTCGTTTCAAGTTGTTTTGCAGCTTTATGTTTTTCATAGAGACGTTTTCTTACGAAGAAAGACTGTTTTGTTAATGCTTAATTGAATTGTAAGAGTTAAACGAATTTGCCGTGTTACTCGAGTTTTTATAACTTACAGCCTAAAAGCTAAATACCAAAACAACAAAGCTTACTCGAGAAAATTGTCAATGCTTTTTGATTCGCAACTAATCAGTTTTTTGCTAAAGTTATATTTTAATTTCATCGGAGAGTTTTTGTAACCTGGCATGTTAACCCACTTAGCTCCAAACGTTTCCTCTGGATAATTTTTAATATAGAAAACAACTTTTGTAAGCGTGTGTTAGGCCCGATGCTGAGACTCTCAAATTTAGCGGGCCGTACTGAAAAATACGGCCCGCTAAATTGACCAATCACAGCGCGCGTACTAACTAAGAGATATAATATATATGTGTATATATATATATATATATATATGCAGGAGGACGTGGATTCAAATCCCACTCAGGGCAAATTTTCTTTCAAACATTTATTCAGTAAAAATATGATTATTTGGGGTGTGCAGGGTTAGGGGTTCTCTCATATATATATATATATATATATATATATATATATATATATATATAAATAGCCTGTATCCCTTGTCACTCGCTAAGTTGACTTCGGTCGTGTATCATGAATTTGATCCTTAGTTGGGTTTCAAATGGAGTTATAGGCTCCTCCTACCCTGTCACCTTGAAAGAAAAAATACCGGGAGGCCCACGTCCGGAATCACGTAAATCACATCTTAGATTGCCATATTACCAGCATGGTTGTCCTGATGGTGTAGTGGTTATCACGCCTAACTAGTATGCAGGAGGACGTGGGTTCAAATCCCACTCAGGGCAAATATTCTTTCAAACATTTATATTTATATATATATATTTATATATATTATATATTTGTGGAGGAAAGAGACAAATAAACTACCCTTTCATCCCGACAAGCCTGTTTCATGGTTGCCCACTCATCAGGGGATTTAATAAGAATATTCTTTACCATCGCTTCTTACATACAAAATAATTTACATAATCACAATAACAAACATATATCTAATCTACGAGGCGCGAAGTTTAACAGTTCAGCTGTTGTGAAGGAGGGCTTTGTTTCTATGGCGGCAAGAAGACACGAGTTCATTACGTTTGTTAAATGTAGAAAGTTTCGGTCGGCAAATGATTAGAAATTTTTCCTTTAGGCAGAGGTTGCATCTTTTGCTTGAACTGTTGTACGGTGAATGCGAAGACAGGATGCGCCATGAAATATGGTGTTCGATGCTGTTGTCTTTGAGAGTCCAGATGTACTTGCTTAGTTCAGTTGAGTTTCTGTGTTTAGTGGCGGAATGATGCGGTGTGATTTCGGTGTCTTGTTTTGAAGTCGTTTTCCGTGAGTCCGATGTATGTTTCTGTTGTGTTGTTGTCGTTGCGCGTGACTGTAGCTTGGTAGATGACTGATGATTGTAGGCAGTTTCCGTCGAGTGGGCATGTGTTCTTTTGTCGGCAGTTGCATGTCTTCTTGTCTTGAGTGGTATTAGAGTTAGCTGTGGCGGCGTCGTTGGCTTGCGTGGATGACTTTAGAATCTGCTTATTATGGTTATCAATTATCTGTTTGGCGTTATTCATGCAGCTGTAACTTATTTTTATGGTGTTGCGGTTGAAGATTTTTCGGAGCTTGTGATCATTAGGGAAGTGCTTGTCTATTAGGGCGAGGAACTTGTATCCGATGTTGGTGCTGGTGTTTTTGCTAAATGGAGGGTTGTACCAGATGATGTTGTTGCGTTGTCTGTTTTTTGTTGTTGGAGGTTCATATTGTAGCGTGTAGTGGTATCCGCTTTTGTTGAGTGCACCAACATCTATATATATATATATATATATATATATATATATATATATATATATATATATATATATATATATATATATATATACAAATATGTATAGAATGTGCCCTCCCGGTTATTACCATAATGGCTTTATGGCAACTCCTGAACTTGGGCACAGGATGTACGGTTATATATATATATATATATATATAAATTCTTGAACTTGATTTGAATGTATTTCAGAGAGCGCTCAACTCTTAGAGGAGCATTGACAATTATAATAAATTGGTTCAAGACTTCAAAGGTAGTTCATCGTTTTATTACTACAGCACTGTTTCGTATGGTCAAATGATGACCACACTCATAATATCGTTGATATTACCTGATGAGTGTGGTCATCATTTGACCATACGAAACAGTGCTGTAGTAATAAAACGATGAACTACCTTTGAAGTCTTGAACCAATTTATTATAATTATATATATATATATATATATATATACAGCAGTTTGCAAAAATTTTGACCCCCCCCCCCCCCAAATATATCATTATATCCAGATATACAGCATTGTTAGAGAGTTGGGATATAATGATATATATTGGGGGGGGGGGGGGGGTTAAAAATGTTTGCAAACTGCTGTATATACCTATATATATATATATATATATATATATATATATATATATATTCGTTATATATATATTCGTTATATATATATATATATATATATATATATATATATATATATATATATATATATGAAACTACTAATCGCTAACGTAGCTTATTATGTGGCATTCCTGGTAAGAAACATGTTGTATCATGAACAACGATATCAATCGAGCGAGCGAAATATAAACACGTGCGGAAGAGGGGAGAACGCGGGAGAAATATCACGACAACATTCGTGTAGGAACACATGTTTATGATCACCTCTCCAGTGGCTACCTTAACCGATGTTTTTTGTTGAATCTTCTTTGACTATCGAACAAAACTAACTACAGTTGTAATATACCAATAACGTGATTCACCGGTCACTTGGCTTGTTGGTTGCATGTATAAATAAAACTTGCGAACAAGCTCTCTCGGGGATAGGTGTGTGGGAGTTCCCACAATCCTAACCCCTTAGAGAGATTGCTCGCATGCTACACCTGTTTTAGGAAACGCGTAAATGCATATTCATACTAGGTGAACTTTTAATCTTTGCCATTTTCTTTTGACATCAGTTATTAGTTCATTTGAAAATGGTTTGTCATCGCTATCACTTACCGCAAGTGTTGAAAAACAAGAGTTTGTTCAAAATTGCTGCAACTAGTTCTAGTTCTAGAAAACTATGCAAATACTCTGCAAAAAAACATAAGACGTAAAACAAAGTCGCAATTTGGAGAAATTTCAATTTATGATGTTCCACTTTTCCCACTACGTGCACAAGCGAATGGCTTTCGTCAGTCTGAGTTTTTCTTTTACGATCAATTTGCCGTCATGGTGTATCTCGCTTCGACTATTGTGGTAAAATTAGAGGATGTCTCTCTTCCTGGTATAAATCTGGTTTTTTTTTTAATAAATATACCCTAAATGCAGCACAGATCCGAAAATGGGGCAATTTCGACTTGATGAAAGGTCGATCAGTGAGGGTCTCGAGTGTCAATGACATTCGCTTCAAAATCTTACGTCTTTTTAGTTATAAAAACAAAATAACTGTATTTTTATTATGTGTAAACCAAGTCTCGTGTAGAATTTTTAAAGGGAATGGAAATTGCAATCCAATTTGAGTGGTCGAATATTATGCGGACCGCCTCTTAATCCACTTTGCTAATCACTCCACATTCAATGTCTTAGCAACCTTATTTACCCCTTGTGCAATACGCCTTTACGAAGTCGGACCCCAGAAAAACCGTAACGAAGTTGCAAAGTCCTATGAATAAATCCGGGAAATAGCTGTATTTAGGCTGGAGTCTAACGATTTTCAAATTATTAGAAAAATAAAGTCATCTTAAAACTAAAGCTGTGTGTCATTTCATTTTGTCAGGTTATTGAATAACAACCAGCTAAAAGAATTACCTCCAGGAGTCTTTAAACATAATGCGCAGCTGAGATGGCTGTAAGTAAAACATTCCAATAGTCATTATTAACAAATAAACTACATTTCGTCGTGCGTCTGTTTGGTTATAGATCCCTGATGACGTCAAAACGTGGCAAAAGAATGAAACGACCCTGGGATGATCAATTGTGCATCAATTATGTTTGTTATCACACTATGAAAAATCAAGTTTGTGACCTATAACTGAACAGGACCACGGGAAAATATAAAATGCAAAGCAGCACACTCGCAACTTTATACTTCAGGCTTCAAACTTTGGACACAATGATTTAATACTTAAAAAAATTTACTAAGTGACAAATTATTCATTTGTCTTGTTCGTATTCTCATTCCTTTGTAGTGTTAGTATTTTGTTCGCCCACACCTTGTATTATTACTGATTTCTAACTTCTTTTTACTTTGCTATAAATTGTCGAATACTCACACATCCGCCCACTCCCACCCACAAACACCTCGCCACCACGGCCATGCCCGCTTTTTCATGTTGGAGTTATTGTTTGGAGATATAAACAATTACTGTAACAATTACTATTGAAACCTAAAACTAGTACTAAACCGTCGCGGAAACCATTCCATGTCTTAACCCTCGGACGTTCACGCAAAATTATTCCCCAACCGTGGCACACTTTTTCTAAAATATTTCAACTTTAATAGATAGCATGTGATGCGCTCTACAAGATAAGGTAAATATAATGGGTTATAATTCTGCTGACGTCATCCAAAATGGCCGCCATCTTGGCTATAATCTTGGATTTTACTAAAAATTCAAATGTATCGGAAAATGCGAAAAATAAACTATTTTTCACTACAGTTGCAAAATATTATGTTATTAAACATTTAGCTGTCCGATGGTTAAAATGCAGTTTCCTTACCGCATTTTCGGCAAAAGACAGATCTAGTGACCATTTAACCCTATTCAGACCGGGATTTTTTGGATCTTCTGAGACGGGGGGGCGGATTCCGCCCCCCCCCCCCCTTTGTAACTTCTACAGGAAAGTAGGTATGGACACCAAATTTTCAGGAGACATTGTATGCCCGAAATTCTATCGATCCACATAATTATGTTGTCATGACAACTTCTATGACGTCATAATTACGTCATATATTGACAGTTCATTCACAGAAAGTGTTTGCCGTACCTATCTCTAAATTGTTTTGAATAATGACAATAATGTTTTCTCTGATGATGTTGGAAAACATTTTTAATGTATATATTGGTACTTGTAACTTGTAGCAACATGATGACGTCATCATGACGTCATAAAAATATATTTGTTTTGATGTTTTAATTTTTGTAATTAAACCACAATCTAAGGGAAGTATAAATTTTTCTTACTCTGTAATTGTTTAAACATTTGTATAACAACAACTTTTTATGTTACCATGACAGTTAACGTGACGTCATCATGACGTCAATGTGACGTCAGATGTGCAAGAAAACGTCCAAAAGGCGAGAAAAATTACCCAAAATCACTCAAAATTAAAAGATTAACATTTAACTCAAGCAAAGAGTAAAAAACAAAAATAAAAAATATGCGATAAAAGGTAGAAAAAAGTGAAATTTGAAAGTACTACAAAAAAGCCTCTTTAACTACGGTTACCATGGAAACGCCTCCTTACTTTTTTAATTTTGGATCAAGGACGACAACAATGCATCGTTTGGTGTTTAAATCCATAATAAAGATCAGTGTAAAACAGAATAACAAAATAAACAGAGGAAATACTTATCTCTCAAAATGAGCAAAAAGCATCCGTCAAAATGTGGTTGCCATGGCAACGTCAAATTTTCTTTGACAACATACTTTCTGCCAAAATGTTCACAGATAAATTTTAGGAAAAGTCGAGAAGTTTCAAGGCTGTAGGCAGAAAGGCTTAGAAGTTATACACGTTCAAAGTCGGCGCGGGCACTTTCCGCCCCCCCCGGTCTGAATAGGGTTAAGTTTATAAATCCCTTCTTCGTTCTTCGTATTTTAGTCTTGGTAATAAGGTCCGATGCACACCGGTCGCGAACTGCCGGTGTAAGAGGTCACACGCACACGCAAATCTCTGTTAACGTGCCCCTGCAGAGATCAAATTTTTGATTTTCATTTTCTACATTTTCGTGTACAATTAGGCTTTCTTACTCATCTTGCCAAATTTCAATTCATTACGAACATCAGAAGTCATTTTATTTTAACATTTATTTCCGAGAATTTACGGCCGCCATTAATCAACCTTGTTACAAGGCTTAGTTGCGAATGGGAGAAAGTGACGTCAAAGATTCAAGCATATCTCACGGGTTGAATTTATAATAACAATAAGTATTGAAAAACACGCGAAAAGCAACAAAAACTTTGAACTTGTTCTTCGTGCAATTTTCTATGTTGAACCCGTGAGGTCTGTTTGAGTCTTTGACGTCACTTTCTCCCATTCTCAACCAAGCCTTGGAACAAGATTGATTAGTGGCTGCCGTAAATTCTCGGAAATAAATGTAAAAATTAAATGACTTCTGTTGTTCGCAATGGATTGAAATTTGGCAAGATGAGTAAGAAAGTCTAATAGTACACGAAAATGTAAAAAATGAAAATCAAAAATTTGATCACAGGGGCAATTTAAACTTTCGACACATTTCTGCATCACGGCATCTTATAAAGGCTATATCATTTGTCGAGTGTTCCTCGGTTTGAAGTAAACGGACAGATAAATCTTATCACTGCTTCGACAAGCGTTAAATGTACGAATATGTGGGGCCATTTGAGGCCGTGATCGTGGCAGCAGTTATTTGTGTGTTCACACAATGCTGTTCATCGGGCATTTTAGCGGGGTAGGGGTAGGCAAAGGACATCAACTTTTTACCTGATTAAGACCACTTTGTTTTTTAGCTATTTCTGTCCTTTTTTTCGTATTGTTTTTCTTTTTTTAAGTCGTGAATACGACTTATTGCGATTACCGGAGAAAAGTCACTCGCTCATCGTAAACTTTATATTAAATTTATATTAAATTGTGGATATGTTACACTTCGGTAATAGCATACATGGAGTCTGAAATGGGAGTAAACCAAAGTCCGCCATTACGGCTGTTGTGTGTTCACGAATGTTCGATGAGCTGAAACGTCGGTTTGGAAAAACGTTGGGGTTCTTTTACTTGTTATTATTGTTTGGCAAGGATATTTGACATTCATAATGAAGGAAAAGGTATGTTTGTCTCGTAATTTTCATTTTCGCTAGTAAACACAGGGGCAGCCAACGAACAATCTTTGGTAAAATGTATTATTTTATTCAAATAAATTAAAATAAATGATATAAAAGTAGTAGATAGTGATTAGATTTAACCTTGTTACGGATTAGGTGGATTAGGTGTCTATGGATTAGGTGAATTAGGTGCCTAGTCAATGACGTCACAATTTGCCTTCCCGCATACTAATTTGGATTTCCCGCACACTAATTTGGATTAGGTGCCTAGTAAGTGCCTAGGTGCCTAGGTGATGACGTCGCAATATGCCTTCCTGCATACTTATTTGGATTTCCTGCATATGTAATAAACTGTCAATACCTATACCTATTCCTTTTGTGTTATTCTGAAACAATAGAAACAATAGACCTGCCCAAACTTGCCCGCTCTATTCCAACTCACTTCAAAACAAAAAAACAACTGACGCGGATATCCTTTACAGAGATAGATCAAAACAACATATCTTTACCACTAGACCATCAAAGCTGTGGTCGATATTATAGCTGAATAAACTAATTAGAGGGTTCCGAAACATTGAAGTTTAGAAGCAATAAAATTGCACAATATAAAAAACCACTTCTTATTCGTATTTTCCGCAACATTCTCATTGCCGTTTCATCGCTAGACTCTATATCGATTTTCAGTTTCCCAGCCAACACCCACTTTAAGTTTTAATTTCTTTTCCGGTAGCTTCAATGTTCAAACTTTTAATTATGCGAACTTTCACTGAACTAAATTTGCATGAAAAATTAGCACCTCGGAAAAATAAACAAAGCAACCAATTACATGCGTTACTAAAACAATAAACCCACACTCTGTTTAAGTAAAATATATATTTAATAATAACAAAACGTATTGAGGTTTCATCAAATCATGTCAACAAAAGCTGTTTTATTTAGAACAACTCAAATCCATATACTACACAAATGATAAGGAAATCAAGAACAAAATGTTAGAATGAAATAGCTTTTCGGACGTAGCGCGAATTCACTATAAGGCCGTATTGCAGTCCTAAAGCTTTGCTGCCGTTTTTTTTCGAAAGCAATGGTTTCCTCTGAAAACGATTTTACGTTTGGTTCATCTCCGTGTTAGTAAATCCACTTTGTTTTATCGTTTGAATAATGTCTTAATTTAACTGGAGAACTCGGACGGAGGTTGTAAGGATTTTGGGAACTGATATATTTCTTTAACGCCGCGTTTTTCATCCAAGAAATTTTTATTCGAGGCTGTTTTCGCAAATCCTTGATCATATATATTAAAAGTAACTAGATATCCGTGTTTTCTGTTGTGATCAAATGATAGGGGTACAGGAGGGGTACAGGAGGGGTACAGAAAGGGTACAGGAGGGGTACAGGAGGGGCACAGGAAGGGTACAGGAGGGGTACAGGAGGGGTACAGGAAGGGTACAGGAGGGGTACAGGAGGGGTACAGAAAGGGTACAGAAAGGGTACAGGAGGGGTACAGGAGGGGTACAGAAAGGGTACAGGAGTTTTCACTACCACCACCACCACCACTCTATTATTTTCACCACCACCACCACAATATCGACCCCACATCGACCCTCCTCCTCCTCCTCCTCCTCCTCCTCCTCTTCCACAATTCTATTGTTTTTCCTCCTCCTCCGCCTCCTCCACAATTCTTTTGTTTTCCCTCCTCCTCCTCCACAGTTCTTTTCTTTTCACCTCTTCCTCCTCCTCCTCCTCCTCAAGGATCTTCAGGCTGAGAAAATGTTTGAACGAATATCTATACATATAGTCTAGGTATGTTTGGAGACCTCGACCAGAGAGGTGTTAAGACTTGATATGTCCCGTTTGTCTCCTTTTGTCCTGATAGTCCTCGTTTTGTCCTTGTCTATAAATCCACAAATACTTTTTCTTAGCCGTAGATCCTTGAGGAGGAGGAGAAGGAGGAGGTGAAAATAAAAGAACTGTGGAGGAAGAGGAGGGAAAACAAAAGAATTGTGGAGGAGGAGGAGGAGGAGGAGGAGGAGGAGGAGGAAAAACAATAGAATTGTGGAGGAAGAGGAGGATGAGGAGGAGGGTCGATGTGGGGTCGATATTGTGGTGGTGGTGGTGAAAATAATAGAATTGTGGTGGTGGTGGTAGTGAAAACTCCTGTACCCTTTCTGTACCCCTCCTGTACCCCTCCTGTACCCTTTCTGTACCCTTTCTGTACCCCTCCTGTACCCCTCCTGTACCCTTCCTGTACCCCTCCTGTACCCCTCCTGTACCCCTCCTGTACCCTTCCTGTGCCCCTCCTGTACCCCTCATGTACCCTTTCTGTACCCCTCCTGTACCCCTCCTGTACCCCTATCATTTGATCACAACAGAAAACACGGATATCTAGTTACTTTTAATATATATGATCAAGGATTTGCGAAAACAGCCTCGAATAAAAATTTCTTGGATGAAAAACGCGGCGTTAAAGAAATATATCAGTTCCCAAAATCCTTACAACCTCCGTCCGAGTTCTCCAGTTAAATTAAGACATTATTCAAACGATAAAACAAAGTGGATTTACTAACACGGAGATGAACCAAACGTAAAATCGTTTTCAGAGGAAACCATTGCTTTCGAAAAAAAAAGGCAGCAAAGCTTTAGGACTGCAATACGGCCTTATAGTGAATTCGCGCTACGTCCGAAAAGCTATTTCATTCTAACATTTTGTTCTTGATTTCCTTATCATTTGTGTAGTATATGGATTTGAGTTGTTCTAAATAAAACAGCTTTTGTTGACATGATTTGATGAAACCTCAATACGTTTTGTTATTATTAAATATATATTTTACTTAAACAGAGTGTGGGTTTATTGTTTTAGTAACGCATGTAATTGGTTGCTTTGTTTATTTTTCCGAGGTGCTAATTTTTCATGCAAATTTAGTTCAGTGAAAGTTCGCATAATTAAAAGTTTGAACATTGAAGCTACCGGAAAAGAAATTAAAACTTAAAGTGGGTGATGGCTGGGAAACTGAAAATCGATATAGAGTCTAGCGATGAAGCGGCAATGAGAATGTTGCGGAAAATACGAATAAGAAGTTTGCTTCTAAACTTCAATGTTTCGGAGCCCTCTAATTAGTTTATTCAGCTATAATATCGACCACAGCTTTGATGGTCTAGTGGTAAAGATATGTTGTTTTGATCTATCTCTGTAAAGGATATCCGTGTCAGTTGTTTTTTGTTTTGAAGTGAGTTGGAATAGAGCGGGCAAGTTTGGGCAGGTCTATTGTTTCTATTGTTTCAGAATAACACAAAAGGAATAGGTATAGGTATTGACAGATTATTACATATGCAGGAAATCCAAATTACTATGCAGGAAGGCATATTGTGACGTCATCACCTAGGCACCTAGGCACTAACTAGGCACCTAATCCAAATTAGTGTCCGGGAAATCCAAATTAGTATGCGGGAAGGCAAATTGTGACGTCATTGACTAGGCACCTAATTCACCTAATCCATAGGCACCTAATCCACCTAATCCGTAACAAGGTTAAATCTAATCACTATCTACTACTTATAAAAGCATTTCCAGGTGTTCTTCTACGTTGCCGGGAAAAATAAATCTGTTTCTTTTTCCCAGCATAACACATAGGGAAATTCCCAGCCAGCTGGATAAAAAATGTCTGTTTCCCAGCCAGCAATTAAAAAAGTGAAAAAATGAAAAAAACAATAATAACAAGTTACCAAAAGGGGCTTGGGAACTAAGGAAACATTAATGGAAAACTATTTAAAGCTTTTACTTTATTGGTTTATACAATTACTGCCGTCTCGAACTTAACCTGTTCAGATATCTCTAAGTACTGCTTAAATTTGTTACTACGGAGGTGAACCCTTTTAAGCCCAAAAGTGCTTCGATCCAGTCTCTTTTCGATCTGGTCAAGTTAGCCAGCACAGTTTGTTCTTGCGACTCCTTTCTCAAGTCAACCAGGGCAAAAATGGTAATTAAAAAAAATATGTACAGAATATTTTGCCAGCCAGCAAGAATTCCGCTTGGGGAAAAGATAAAATGATGAACAGATTCGTTGGGTGCCCCTGTAAACACATTCCGTCGTGTTAACTAGCTACTCACGAAGGTTTTAGAGGTCCTTCTTTGATAAAAGATATTGGTACTGACATAAGGGAAGTAGTCATAACATGTACGATCTAAAAGGACCCACGTTGTGTAGGGTAGGAAAAGGTCCGATGGTTGTTTCATATTCACGACTTGGCTCGCAAGGCCGGAGCCTTTGATTTTATTTCCTTTCCATCAGTACGATAGACTGTCTAGATCTTCATGAAACATTATGCGAGAAAGGAAAAATCAGTCTAATATCCGCCACGATTCCCCCACAAGATATTAACTTGCACAATGCAACTAGTAATGCAAACATTTGTCAAACGTTACACACCGCAACTGATGTTTTCTTTTTCTCATAATTGCTACTTGTCATTAAGTAATGATCCGAATAAGAAGGATAGCGCTGAACGGTAATTGAATGTCAAGCACGATGGAATGTCAAGTTTTTTCATTGTTACAACTAGTGATCTCATTGGCCTAGACTCGAAAACCGCTAAAAAGTTAAGGTTCAAGGTGCATTTTGTCTAATTTTTTTAAGGTTTCAAGTAATTTGAGACCCAATCGCACAACATACATTTTTTAAAAGATATTGTATTTGGGGAACTTCATCAAAGAAGCAAAATTATTAGCTATTGTCTTCTGCTATTCTGATTGGTTAAGCACGAACATTTCCTAAAATTTATTTGACGCAAATAGATTTTCTTTATTTTTATAGTGAAATATAATTATTAACCATCAGCTCCTCCTCTGTTATTGAAATCAAAGATATTCGATGTGGGAAAGAGCCAACGCCGCAGAACAATGAAGTTTGCTATCGTTCTTATGCGGAACATTACTTAATCTTACTAGTGTTTGTGTTGCCTGTGGTTCGTGAGACTATTTTCCGCGCTCGTGAATTACTGGCTCGATTATATATACTATGAATGGGGAGGGGGGGGGGAGTGGGGGGGGGGGTGCTTTTTGCCAGCCTTACTTCAGATTCATGTCATGCCTTACTTCAGAACCATTTGGAACTAATAGTTGATTAATCCAATGTCGGTGTCAAACTAAGTGAACCTAGTAAGTATTTTAAGACAACAGCAAATTTAGCTGAAAACAAGAAAATGTCTGGATATTGAAGAATTTACTAAGTTCAATAAGTAATCGCCAATTCTCGAGAAGAAGAAAAATAGATTCTCTAGAACAAAAAAAGAAGAAAAACCCAGCTTCACCTTGAAGTTGGAAGTCCCGCCTATGCTGTAGAGTGCGAAACTTGGTGCTTTTCGATAAGGCAATGACTTTCATATGCTACAAAACTAGAACAGGCCGGTGTTGAAACTGTTGATGATCAAACTGAAGACACGGAAACACCCCAGGCTTTAGATTCTCATGGAAGAGATGACCATCCAACCCCGGATCACGATATGATACGCATAATATGTGTGTATTAGTTGCTTGCTCTAAGCTTGCAAAGTTCTCTGTACAGATGCTCGAGGACATATGCAACGTTTTTTCAGCTTGACATTCCGTCCATAAACATTAAGGCTAAAGACGTTAGTTGTGAAGAAAGTAGTTACAACTAAGTCGAAGTAAGTTATATGGCGGATCTAGGAAGCGGCCCCCTCCCCTCCCCTTATTTAGGAAAGAAATTAAGGGGAGGGGAGGAACTTTTTTATTTTATTCTGAACAAGAGAACGAGACTGGGGAGAGGTAACCTGCAGTGCAAGTTTCCTCGGTCGTTGCTCACTCGCGCCCGCGCACCGCAAAAGCATCTGTTTCGCTTCACACCTTTTGCGCGAGCTTTGGAGGAAAAAATATGCGGTTGTTTTGAAATCTAAAGAAACGAGAACAGAGCAGCTTATATATGTAAGATGACTCACGTATCATTTCAAAAGGGAGGACCTTGACTCTCCTGGTTAGAAGGTGCATTCAGAAAAAAAAAACAATGGAATGTTCGGAACGCGTAATTGTGCGCGAGTCCACCAAAAAGCGAAGCAGCAAAGACGGATGAATGGGGCTGATAAAGTTAAGAGTGAGCGTGGATACGGAGAAGCAAGACTGCGAAAAGGCGTTAAAAATCATTTATCGCGAGAATTGGCGCTCCACGCCTGCCTTTGCGAGCATCAGCGCTTCGAACCTCCCCTGCGCGCTTTCGAAGAAAAAAGAACGGCTGCTTTGCAATCTTAGAAAACTAGAACTGAGCATTCTATGTTTCAAATGCCCCACGCATACTTTAACGGAATATCACTCTTAAAACACTATTAGTAAAGACCAATAGCAATCCTTTCTGTTTTAGAACCCTCCTATCCTTTTAAACAGAGCACACTTCATGATATTATATTATGCTATGCCCAATCAAGAAATTACAGTTAGCTTCTCCTTTCCCCTACACTTTCCCCACCGCTGACAAGAAGGTTTCCCGGATCATAAGCTTGCACAGGGCAACCTTATAATCTGGAAACCGGAATAGGAAACCGGAAATCGGAATTCGAAATCCTTTTTCAAGCCTCTTTGTAATAAAAAGCCGAATTTCACTGTTTATTTCTTAATTAATTCGCCAAATTTAATCGCCAAAGTTTGGCACGAACACGCTGCTAGTCAGGCACGATCAACATAGGTGATCGATAGTTGGAACTCTCGGGGGATAAAGGAAGAAGAGGCCGGTTGGGATGTACAGGCTACCCCTTCTCAACGTTTTTTGGAAATTTCCTAAGCGCTTATCATTTTGGGAGGCCAAAGCAATCGATAGCTGTTTCCTGACAGTTTGCCTCGACAACCAAATGTTGAAATCAGTTTCGACGAAAGTATTGAGTTTTTTTCATCTTCTCAAATTCTTTGTTTTAAAAGTTGCGTTGATGTTTTCACTCTTCCAGTCTATTATAGCATTCTGTTATTGACTTGGAATAATTTTAGTTTAATTGAGGTAATTTTCGAAAAGAAAGAAAGAATCAAAATGGTGGATCTAATACCATCCTCCATCCAGTCAATGGAAGATCCCAGGAATCACCTAACCAATTTAAGTCGTGAGCCTTGTTTCTTTCTTCTTTTTCTGTTGACTTTGATGTCTCGTTATTAACTTCTATTTCTTGCTCTAATAGACCCTTTACAGTTGAAACCCACTGACTAGAAGAGAAGCATGTTCCCCAAAATACTTTTGGCATTCAATACCTTTAATCTGAGTTTTCTATACTGTCAAGCCATCAAAATAGCTCTATCTTGAACACGAAGTTCCGGTATAAAAGGCTTAGCTCCTCCCACATTTCACACCTTTTGGGTGTGAAATGCAAATTTAGGCGTCTTACAATCACAAAACGTGGTTAACTTGCACGTCCTTTGAACATAATTTGCTTCAAATATCTGATAAAACCATGATTTTACCTAAGCTTAAAAAGAAATAGAAGTTCAAAAAGACTTTTGATATAGCTTTCATAAAGTTTTTCCAAATTGTGTTCGCAATGGTCTTAGTAATGACGCATGTTATTTGTCAGTTGTTTATGCTTCAGTGGTTGATTGACGACTGGAGATGAGAATGGCCAGGCCAGGCTCCTTTTATACCGAACCTTCGTCTTTAAAGGCCCATCGTCACTTACCGTGATGCACCGCGCATTGTTTATTTTGATTAGGATCCAAAAAAATGCGATCTCTCGCGAAAAATGAAATTTTGGCCTCTGATCTCCATGAAGAAATGAACACTGAGTTTGAAATTTCGTTCGGCATTGATTTTAAAATTTATTTGTCCAAAGAAGCGGTCCTGTTAGATATTAAAAGTCCGTATAACATGTCTCGCATTTTGTCTGGGGCCGCTCAACCCGCCTTTGTGTAGCTCCAGTCGCTGAGGTAGTTTCCTAAGCATCGAAAGTTTGCATCGAAAACATTTTCACCTGGTGGGACGCGGAAAACCTCCTGCTAAAACGAAACCTCCAGCTTGTATTTTGTGGGCTGTTCTGTCGGTTATCTGATTTGCATCGGGCATAATTAATCTTTAATCTTCGGCTTCAGAAGTTTGCATCAAAAAAGATTCGACGGCTAGGGACGGGGAAAATCTCCTTCAACTTCCTTGGAATATTTCACATAGATGCTAGTAAAAACGACTCCGCCGGCGAGTCGAGACGTTTTGAGCTTTTTCTGTTGTTTACATTTCCAGGGAGCATTATTCGTTATGGTCCACCGGTCATGCATCAACGGTAATAATATTCAAATGTCAACTGACAGTATCTGTATGTGATGATGATGATGATGATGACGATGATTTGTTTATTTATCACTCTCGCAGCCTATGGCTGAATTATAGTGTAGGTCAATAATAAATATATACTAACAAATAGATAGTTTCACAGTAAGTTACTCTATAATTTAATGTGATAAATTTAATATGCAGAAAACGAATGTTGTAAAAAATTACAATGAAAAGATTCGAAGATAAATCTTTACCATTAGGCAATCTAATATACTTACTTGTTTTCCATGGACGACCGAATTTCTGAGCCAAACCTTCTGATGGATCTCGTTTCTTGTCAGCCGCGTCGAGCCTTCAGCGGCGTTGCTTAGAAAACATATCAGTAACGATGGAAAATAAATGAAAACATAAAAAATCAAGATGCAATGCCTTGAATATGAACTAAATATTTGAACTAAATCATCTTGAAGTTAATAGACGATACAAATTCCCCGATGTAAACGGATTATTTTAGGAATCAAACTTTCTCGTCACAAAATTGATTTTCGTAGCCCCAGAAATTCTAGAACGCCCGCAATGCATCACGGTAAGTGACAATGGGCCTTTAAGCTCCGGTCAAAGAGAAGCACTTTACGCACCATATAATGCAAACACAACAGTGCTACATGTTGTTGTTACAATGTAGCTAATAAACTGGACATGTTGCGACAAACTTGTTAAAAAATCGCTTTTAAAATGCATTTACTTTGATTCCCTTAATTTTCTACTCTCAACCTCTTTCTACCTCGATTTCCCATTCTATTTTATGGCTTCAATCTTGCTCTTGATAAGCTGAGCCAAATTGGACAAACTTTCTCCAGCTGAGTTTGACTATTCTCGATCAGTTTAATCTCATTCATGAGCTCAAAGACCAATTACTTTTTTTCTTCATTCGTCACGTGTACGAACATGAGTTTTGATGCCCAATATAAGCTCGATAAAATCCACACTGTTTTGGATGTAAACAAGAACAACAACTCTTCGAGTAGTGAAGTCGTGCTTTGAGAAGCTTTAAGGGTCTTCTTGTAAGTGCCCTTAGGTACGAGAATTAATTCAATATTGTTATGATTTGTTTTACATGTACAGTTGCTTTTCCGGTCACACTAGGTGATTTGTCACGAACGTTACTATACTGTAAGTCATTTGAAACCTTTAATCAGTCTTTCGCAATCACTCGTGCATGAAAGGTCAACTTAATACTTCCATATATCTGTTGCTCGAAAAGAAAGAAAACGAAATCGTTATCGAATGGAAGTCTCGCCAAACCCGGCAATAATGTAAGTTCCTTTTAGTTGATATGTTAATTTCGTTTCGTCATTTTCCTTTTTCTTATGTTGTAAATAAATCCAATCATCCATAAGCTTGAAGTTGCTATATTAACGATATGTCGTCACTAACACTTCGCCTCAGGCTATAAACCACTTGAAAAATCTAAACTTTTTTCAGAAATTGCACCCCATTTAATTTTATAGAGTCATTCGCCTTGGCTCAGAGCCAAGGCACGACTCAAATACGCACATTTTGAAATATAACCAATATATTGAACGACATGGATTCGACTTCCGTTGGGACGCTCAGACGTTTTTCGTTTTGTAAGTCGTCTTGAGAGCAAGTAGCCCTTTTAATGGTATACTACATAAAGGCTTAGCTTGGGATTCCTTGGGATTACCTTGGGATTCCTTAGGATTAGCTTGGGATTAGCTTGGGATTCCTAGGAATTCCTTGGGTATCAGCTGGTAGCTAGCACTGCAATATCATTACTGCGACCAAACAAATCAATATCCAACCTCGTCCCCAGGGCCTTCTCCGCTTTTAAAATGGCGGGGCGAGCGCGGAAACCCCGGATACGACTGACAAAACAAAACAACAATCATGGAGCATTTTATCGCGTAAAACATGATGAAATGTCTTCGTTTCATTTGAACAACGGTTTCAGATTACCAGAAAACAAACACGTCTGCCAATCGCTGAAAAGAGCCTCCGAGAACGCAATTTCATTGCGTGTCACGTGTCAAAATACTGCACGATTTTTGGAGTATTTTGGCAGCTTTATCCGGGCCCGGGGCTTCTACGCCCGGTCCGCCATTTTGAAAACGGATAAGGCCCTGGGGAGGAGGTTGATCAATATCTACATTCTTGGACAAAACTGTTGAGGCAGCTCTAAGTGATTTTTATCGAGTGGCATGGTTACCAATCGATATTGTAGTCATCAAATTCCTATCGTTATTTCCGTGTGCTTTCGTATGGTTTCGTTTATTTTCGAAAGATCTTCATTTTTCCCAAGAGAAAAAAGTCGTTCTAACATCGAGTTTTGTCGAAGGCAGCGGAAGCTACCATGCGCTGATGGAACAGGAAATATTTACTTTCGCTGTTTTAGCCAACATAGAATTTGGCTCATCCTCGGTGTAAGAACCTGTGAAACTCACGAGTGACGTAAAACAAAGAAAACAAAAGGCATAAAACAATAAAGTCAACTGGGAATGCGATAAGTAGTATGTAAGGAGTCAGTCAAATTACGTTTTCCCTGAAGACCCAAAATAAGCCGCCAAACGCCCGAGTTACCACCCCACAGGGCTCATTGCATTCGCCCTGTGGGGTGGTAACTCGGGCGTTTGGCGGCTTATTTTGGGTCTTCAAGGAAAACGTGAATTTGACTGACTCCTTACATACTACTCCGGGCATTTATTTTTTTAAGCTGTTACAGACCCTAATAAATCGTTATTTTAACAACTGGTGCCGCGTGATTATCAATTGAACAAAGGGGTCCCCTGTGTATCTAAAACCCATATATATATGGCGAGATCCATGAACAACGAGCGTGACGTTTTCGATAATATCTCCCAGCGCGAGCTTATCGCTTGGCTCGACGCTCAAGAAAGAAAACCTTCTTTGAGAGTTCCTCGCAACGAGGACCTCGCTGGATTTGATCCCTTAGATCGAGAGCGTATGGGTGACTTTCGGATGCCTAGTCGGATTGTTGAACTATATGATCGCGGTGAACAGGGTGAACAAGGCAGACCGGGCCGAAGACAGAGAATCATAAACTGGCGCTTTACGCAGGGGCTAACAAGACTTCTTGTACCCCAAATGATGAACAAAATCAAACAATCTGTTCGCAGAAGGCATAAAGTCAAACTTACCTGGGCCTACAAGCTGCGAAACATCGAAACCGGTAAACCTATCGTTTACTATACAAACATCAGCAGTCCTTGGTTTTCTAAACTATCGCAAACAAAACGATGGTTGCAACAACAAGAAGAGCTTCGTCTTCAAGGTGAAAAAATCAACTGGCCTGCTACGAAATGGGTTTTCGAAAGCTCTGTCTTTGTTGAGGCCAAAGCGATTTTAGATAATCAACCTTTACAAATCGGTCTTGGCAGGTTGCCCGACTGGCTTCGTAACAAAAGAGAAGTCATCTCTCTTGACATCTACAACGACGATCTTTGCCTCTTTCGGTGTTTGGCTGTTCATCAAGGTGCCTATATAAATCGGTGTACTCGCAGAGCCAGAGCCTTAGCGCAAAGCTTCTTTGCTCTTCACCGTAGCGGTTGTCCTAATGGCAATGTTGTTACTTTACAAAAGTTTCACTTGCTTGAAAGGCACTTTAGACAAGGGATTGCCGCTTACACTGTTACAGATGACGGCAACTTTATTTTGAGTTACACACCTTCGCGCTACGACAAAGTCGGCACCCCTACGATGACTATCGGTATCTACAACGCTCATGCCTTCTTAATCACTGACATAAACAAAGTCACAAACAACTACACTTGTGGTGATTGTTTGGCAAGGTTCACAAAAGCCTGTAACCTAGCGCGCCACGCCAAGACGTGCACTCGTGGGCAAACTAATATTGCCTGTCCGGGAAATCAGATCCTTGCTTCTGAGGCAGCTTTTGAAAAGGCGTTTTATCCAGAAGGCAGTTTCGGCATTCGGGCAACTTGCTGGCTAGAGTATGAGGCTCGACAGCGGGGCATCCACATCCACCACCACAGATGTGGCCATTTGGCGCTACAAAGTTGATGGCTATCACCCAGAAAGCAAAACCGTGTTTCAGTATCACGGCTGCCACTGGCACGGTTGTCGAGAGTGCTTTCCTACACCTGAACAAAGAAACGAAGTGATCACGACTGACCGTCAAGGCAACACAATCACAAGGGAGCAAGCCTTCGTAAGAACTGTGCAAATCAATCATTTCTTCACGACACTTGGCTACAACTTGGTTGAAAGGTGGGAGCACGAGATGCCCCGACCCTGGTGGCATGATCGCATCCCCCCTAAAAGAAACGAAACGTATCCACACGCTATCGTCTACGACTTCGAAGCCTATCAAGACAAGACCAAGGCAAGTCAGCCGACCAGGGATCTCTCTTACGAAAGCGAGCACGTGCCTATCTCAGTCTCCATTGCAGACACGTTGGAGCCTGAGCCAGAGTACATTTGCTCTAAAGATCCCCAAGAGCTTATCCGACTGTTTTATCAAACTCTGGAGCGCCGGGGCAACGCGATCCGAGATGATATAGCTCAAAAATACATGCCGCCGGATCTTGAGGGGTTAACGGAAGACTAACAAAAACTCATCAAGCAATGGTGTGAACAGGTCCCAGTGGTCGGCTTCAATTCAGGCCGATACGATCTGCACCTTATCAGAAAACACTTTGTTTCTTATCTCGGGCAAGAACACGGCGTCTTTGCAGGGGAGAAACAGAGACAAATCATGTTCATCAACACGCCCTCCTTCAAGTTCCTCGACGTCACAAACTATCTGTCCCCAGGCATCAATTACGACAAATGGGTAAAGACGTATGGGGCGAAACAGACAAAGTCCTGGCTCCCATACGAATGGTTTGACAGCGCTGACAAACTTGACTACAAGGGGCTTCCGCTATACTGGTGCTGGTACTCACAACTCCGAAACTCCTTTGTTCTTTCTCCAGAGGAGTACAAACAATGCGAGCAGGTTTTCAAAGAGCGCGGCATGAAGACCTTCGGAGACTGGCTGGAGTATTACAACAACCTCGATGTTACTCCCTTTCTTGAAACCCTCGAGAAAATGAAAGCGTTTTACACCAAGCTCGGGGTTGACATTTTCAAAGACGCTGTTTCGTTGCCTGGGGTTTCGATGCAATACATCCTGAGAGGAACCATGAGAGGCCGTAACCGACCCCAACTATTCGCCCCAATGGCCGAAGCCTATGCAATGCTGAAAGAGGCTGTTGTTGGTGGACCTAGCTTGGTGTTCACACGTAAACACGTGCGTGGTGAAACCCGCATCCGCTCACACAAATACGACTTAGCTCGCATCGTCAAGCGTATTCTAGGCTTCGATGCGAACTCTCTTTACCCTAGCACCATGATGCAGGAAATGCCTTGTGGTAAAGAGAAAGTCGTGCAGTACGAAGATCCAGTAGAGGCCGCAAGAGACTTCTGGCTCAAGTTGCTTACGAAGCAGTGGTTCGGCTTTGCCGAGGTCGACATCGAAGTCCCTCAGGCCTTATGGGAGCACTTCGAAGAGTTTCCTCCGCTCTTTGTAAACCGCAGCGTGGGCGAAGAGGACGTCCCTCAGCACATGAAGGATTACCTTGCTAAAAGCAACAGAACCCACTTGCCCGGGCAAAAGAAGCTGCTAGGAGTGCTTCAAGCAAAAAAGATTCTGCTTTACGCCCCAGTGCTAGAGTGGCTTTACAACCACGGACTCCACATAACCGCTGTTTACCGCACGATCGACTATACACCCATCAAGATCTTCGACTGGTTCGTCCATGAGGTTGCAAACAACCGAAGGAAAGGCGATGCTGACAAAGAAAAAGCCTTGCTCGCAGAAGTGTTCAAGCTTTTGGGCAACAGCGCTTACAGCAAGTTCATCGAAGCTATTGAGCGACAGACAAGAGTTGTGTACACCAACGACGAAGACACTGTCGACAAACACCTGCGCTCAGCCTGGTTCGAAGATCTCGACGAGATCGGGGGATCATACAAGCTCGAGTTACGCAAAAACAAGGTCACCATAAACCGGCCTTTTCAAGTCGGCATCGTTGTCTATCAACTTGCTAAGTTGCGCATGCTGCAGTTCTACTACGATTTCCTCGATCACTATCTCGACAGGCGCGATTTCGAGCTTATCCAGATGGACACAGACAGCATGTACTTCGCTCTTGCTCACGACACTCTCGAAGAAGCAGTTCGCCCAGAACTTAGCGCCCAGTTCGAAAGGGAGAAAAAGACCTGGCTCTCCTGGGACCAGTGGAGCAGCAGAGAACCCGGCTTGTTCAAGCTTGAAAAGGAAGGCACTCGAGCCATCGCTCTATGCAGCAAGTGCTATTACGTAGAAAACGAGGAAAGCGGCGAAGCCAAGATGTCCTCAAAGGGGATCAACAAGAATCAGAACGAGCTTCGCTGGGAAAGGTACGAAAGAGCCCTTGAAGGCTACAGGGACATGGCAACAAACAGAGGCTTTCGAATGCACAATGGGGCCATGTACACGTACGAACAGCGCAAGCTAGGTCTCAGTGCCTACTACGACAAGCGCTGGGTGCTGCCAGACGGCATCCACACAGAACCGATCGAGTTTCACAGCCCAGCGGGTGGCAACTGAGTACCCGGCGGCACAACCATCAACTCCTCACGCACAAACCCGCGCTTGGGTCCGTCGTACAGACAATACACGATAGGCGCATCTGGTTTGGTGACAACCTTCTCGATGTTGTAGACCTTCAAAGACCAGATCGGATCAGTTGCCCGTCGACTACCGCCCTCAAGCTCACCGGGGTAATACAGATATCTCACGTGGGCTCCATGAGGGAGCTTCTTTTCGGAGAAGCCCACAGGCCTAGCATATGGGGTCGCTGGCTTGGCTGAGGTTGCTTTCTCTTTGATTGCTTGTGCAGGCTTCTTGCCAGTTAATCTTGTTACTTCATTGTTCAAGGCAGAGATAACATCTGGCAATCTTTTAACCCAAGCAGTCGAACGGCCAGAGGGCAGATTCATTTCAACTGCGTACTGGTAACCAAACAATCGTTCAGCCAGGGTTCTGTTGAATCTTTCAACAATCCCTTGGTCTCTGTGGATATCAACACGCCCACGACGAATGGTTGTTTTATGAGCCTCAGTCTCTTTAGTCACAGCCCCCATAAACTCTGTCCCCGGATCGACTTGCAACAGTTGTGGCCATTTCAAAGGCCCACGCCTGTAAATACGTGTAAGCGCCTTCGAAACTTCATCAGACTCTTTCGAAGTCAAGGGCTCTGCTGCTTTGTAACGGCTAGCCACATCAACAATTGTCAAAGCATATTTGTAAATCTTTCTACCGTGTGGAAGTTTGTCGTGTGGCAAAAACAGTAGATCCGCTTGATGCACTGCATTAGGAGTCTGGACATCAAACTTAGGCCGAGGTATATGGCGTGGTAGACTACGAGCAGTCTCTCTTTCCCAGCGTTAGTCCGTCGAGCGAGAAACTAAAAAAACATTAGAGAACGGATAATGGACGCGCGAAACTGGGGGCGAGGCAGGCGCGCGGGAAAAGAGAGACTGCAGACAAAGCCCAAGCGTTTGACTTACGCGTTGCTCTCACAACTCAAAAGTCTGATTGGTTCTTTATCGAAGATCTGTCAACAAGCGTAACGCCGCGGTGACCAGTTGTCAACACTCGAGATCAATGTCATGGTTGACAAGCTCCAGGAATGTTTATCTCGATTTCCCATTGTTCAAACCAGCGTTGAAACCAGAGCAGATCGAAGCGCTTGAAGCTCCTATCGAAGGATGCGATGCCCTCGCTATTTTGCCTACTGGGTTCGGAAAGAGCCTTATGTATCAATCGTTTTGCCAAACAAAACTCTCTTCGAACCCGAAAGCGAGTGTTCTTGTGATTTCGCCGCTCAACAGCATCGTGGTCGAACAAGTCAACGAATTAACTGAACTTAGCCTTCCTGCCATCCATTTGAAGGAGAACGACGCAGATTGCATGAAAGCCATCTCTGAAGGGAATTTTAGATTTATGTTTTGTTGTGCTGAGGCCTGTTTATCGGAGGAATTTCAAAATTTGTTGAATCAGAAAACACAAGGCCGGATATCCAAATGGTGGTTGTTGACGAATCTCACACGATGTAAAATGGGATTGGCAGGCCTGCAGGACTCTTACCTCATGTTTTAAATGCCATTTGTTCCTTCTATAGGTTTTGAACGGGTATTCTACATTTAGCCGTTGGTTAAGGAGGATTTTTGTTTATAATGAACTTTTAAACCTTTCAAAAGCCGCGTGCAACGGACTAGTGGTCAAGTCTGTCAGTTGTGGTTTCCCGTGGTGTTGCGCTTGTAGATTTTGACCTCATTTTAGCGTCCCTTTTTGCCTGGCGGTTGGTGTGTTGTTTTCGCCTTTAATATTGGCATGTAGAGTTTTATGTAGGAAAGGTTTAAATTTCTCTAACTTTTCTCTCTAAAATACCGGAAAGGATCTGAAATGATCTGTTGGCCGTGAATGTCTTTCCTGCTATTAATGTCACGCTGGGCCCAGCTATTTTAGTTATGTCTTTGCAGGATTTTAATTTTCAGGATCCAAGCTTTATAGCAGACAGAGTTGTAACTTAATAAGCTATTCAACTTGTAGAAAGTTGAAGTTTGTCTCAGTCAAGGCTGTAATTTTAGGTTCCATTCGCTACGCTTTATAGTTGCGTGGAGCTCGCTGTTTATACTAAAAACTCCGTCGGCAATTTTGATAATCTAGCGACTGCTTCGTTTACGCCACTATGTCATTCAAGTGAAAAATGGGATTGGCACTCTTCCCTTATGTTTTATAAAATGCCATTTGCTTCTTCCATAGGTTTTGAGCGGGTATTCTACATTTAGCCGTTTTTTATAAAAAGGAGGATTTTAGTTTAAACTGAATTTTTAAACCTTTCAAAAGCCGCATGCATGCAACGGACTGAAGGTCAAGTCTGTCGGTTGTGGTTTCCCGTGGTGTTGCGCTAGAATAACTTTTGAAGTTACATCTACGGACGCGGCAAAAATCGTGGCAAGAAGGTTCCTTTGCTGGCCGGTCTACCTCTTATGGCTTTTTTCGGATAATCGTTCGAAGAACTCATCTCTTTCGCGGCATTTTACTCTCTTCGCGCTAAAAGGGATTTGGTTTCGGGTAGATCTCCCGCATTGCGATGACATGTAGATTGACAGGATGTCAAAAGAAGTAAATCTGATACCGAAAAATCACTCGACCGTGAAAGTGCATTCGCTTGGGCTTTGTCTGTAGTCTCTCTTTTCCCGCGCGCCTGCCTCGCCCCCAGTTTCGCGCGGCCATTACCCGTTCGCTAATGTTTTTTAGTTTCTCGCTCGACGGATTAACGCTGGGAAAGAGAGACTGCTCGTAGTCTAATGGCGTGGTGCAGGGAGGTAAACTTGCCAAAGGGCTTGTTTGACGAGCCATTTCTTTGCCGCCTCTTCAGAGACCTTGGCTGCTGCAGCTAGCTTTTTGACAGCAGCAAGGCCTTTCCAGTAGCCTTTAGGACTGTAATAGATCTTTGAGAGTTTGGCTTCCATAGGGATGGTATATACTTATGTATTGTGTTGCCGATTTTTTTTACAGAAGGCGATAGGCCGCATACCCACCCGCAAGAAGGGTGCCTCCAATAAACGCAAGTTCACCAGTCTGCTGTTGTGGGCTGGGTTTATAGAAGTCCGAGAACTGAGGCTCTTTGTAATCTTTGATTTGTTTATCAGGTTGCGATTTATGCATCTGGTTGTACAAGACCAGGGCTTGGTCGGTGGTTTGAAAGTTTTGGCTAGCTTGGTGTTTTATCCGATCGTTGGCTGCAATCCAGTCGAGGAGCTTAGTGCGGTCCTTCTGGTATTTGGCGTAAGCCGCTTGGTATTGTTCCAGAGCTTTGTCATGCCGGATTTTCTCATCCATTGCTGCCTTTCCATTATCACCAGATAGATACTTCGCGAGATAATTACCGCCAGTGAAAGCTGCAGCATTCAAAACAGCGCCAAGGGCCATTATTGCAATGCTGGCCATTGCGGTTGTGTGTATACATATGGTTTTACATGTTGTCTGGGAGGATTTTCTGGTCCTCGAGATATTTCTTCAGCGCGATGCTGCCAGCCATGACGGCTGTGAACTTGACATAGTTCATCAAGCTTGCACTGGGGTCGGCAGTGAAGTTTTCTTTGATGGTCTTTTTCCCAATCCAACCAATACCAGCGACAAGGCCAGTTATTGTTGCGGCGTCGAGGATAGACTTCACAAGCTTATTGTCAGCCATTGTGTATATATAAGATTTTAAATTTCAGTCGACTCTTCATTATGTGTTGTCTCGTTGATCATCTGTTGTGTTGCTAATTGCCAAACTGTTTTTAGGGCGACAATGTTGAATTTAAGCGTAACAAAAAGAATGCCTCCGATTGCAGCCCCGTTTACGAAGCCTTGAAAGAGATTTACCATTGTGTATACATATGTGTTTGTTTTTTTATTCCATTTTTTTGATTCCTTGTCTTGGGGGTTGTTCTGGTGGTGGTGTCGATGTGTTTGCTGGTGTTGCTGGTGGTGTATTTGGTTTGTGGCCAAGCTTTTGCATTATGGCTTCGCGTTGGTAATACACACCCATAACAGAGACAATCAACCCTCCAACCCCCAGAATATAAAAGATTGAGTTGCTGTTGGTGTCAGTTGTTATGTCACTTGTTGAGGGTTGGTTTGCAGCACTGGTGTCACTTGTTGAGGGTGCGGGCTTTTGTGCTTCGGCCTTTTTCTTTGCTTCACGGGCCAGGCGGTTGCGCTCTGCTAGCCTTTTGCCAGAAGCAACACGGCCGGGGTTCTTTTCTGTTGCAGGCTTTGTTTTCGGGTCCTCAGAGGTAACGCGTGCAGGTGTTGGAGTTGGCGTTGGAGTTTTAGTTTCTTCAGGGATCGCCTCGAGTGGTGTGGCCATAGTGGGTATATATATGATTTTGAAAATTTGAAAATTTGGCCAGGTGTGCTGACAGGTTCCGCCCAGGTTCCGCCCAGGTTCCGCCCAGGTTCCGCCCAGGTTCCTTCAAGGTCCCAGCCCAACTTCATCAAAGCCCTCGAGTGGATAACCTTCACTGTCTCTGCTTGGATGTGTGGGTTGTGGTTCCAATTCTATTAAGTCAGGCTTGTGATCAGGCTCTCGTTCAAACTTGACGTGTTTTGTTGTGATGAGAGCAGCATTGGCAAGTGCCAGCCATCGTCCGCATCTCAGGGCAAGACCTCCAGCAAGATTTGACAGCTCCTGGTAGATGATGTAATCATTTTTGAGTTCTTTCTGTAATTCCTTGACATCATCAAGGTCGACCACCATGCCAACTCCTTTGGACAAGAGCATTATGGCTGAATCAACTAGGGATTCTGTTGTCTTGTTGCCGACATAGGCCTCGTACCTTTTGATGTACTTGTCAACGTCCTTGTCTGACAGGCGCTTCACATGATCGTGTGTAAGCTGCACGCCGATAGATTCTTTGGCCTTGCCGGTTGAAACAAGGATTGCCAGCTTCTCGCGTTTGGCAGGAATGCCATCGTCACGCACGAGCCCTGTGGGAGGTGCGGTATCAGGGGCAGCCTCCAGCATCTGCATTACTTCGCTCAAGTCGACCTGGTCTTCAGCTGCTTGTGCCATCATCAGGGGTATATATATATATATATATATATATATATATATGTGTGTGTGTGTGTATTTTTTTAATTTTCGATAATTCTCTTGATTGCTGGTAAAAGAGTTTCAATCTCACGTATAAGCCCCGCCATGGTGTCTGGCATAGAATTCAACCGCAAAGGATATCTGTTGAGAAGCATAAGACGCATATCTGCCTCACTAGCGGCTTTGATAATTTTGTTTTGTGCATCAAGTGTGTGTTTGTGTAATTCATCCAAAAGCTGTGAAAGCACCGTGAGCTTGTGTAGGCTGGTTGGCACATCCATGGTATATATATATATGCGTGTTTAAACCTTAAACCTTGTACTCAATTCCATACGGGTACCTAAGAGAGAAAACCAGGTGGGAGAACTTGCGGGATTTTAGCCTTGCGATAAACTCTTTATACTCCTCGTGGGAGAGCTCGCCGGCATAGTCTTCGAAGATGGCCTTAGTTGTCTTGCTGGAGGGTGTGTAAAAGAGCACGATCGCTGCAATGTTATCACGATATGGCTTGGCTATGCTGGTGATCTGCTGTGTTAAGACCCACACGGATATACCGTCATGCCTTGCGCTGAACCCCAGATTGACAAGCTGGCTTGTGCGACCTTTGACATCTTTTGAGGCGGCGCAGTCATCGAGAATGAATAAAGTGTTAGTGCCTGTGAAAAAGAAGCTCGCCAGCTTCAACCAGTCTTCGATTTCATGCTGTTGGCAGATAATCACAAAGATGTGCGGATCGCGGTCCACGAAGCCATTGTATGTCTTGTTCTTGACAAATGTGGGGCAGAATAAAACAATGTAATCAAAACAACCCCTAAAGGGGCCGCGCAGTTGGTTTAGAAGATACTGTGTCTTGCCAGAGTTAGTGGGACCCACGATTAGTGCATTGAATGGCAGCTTTCTTGGGTCCATAGCCAACGCCTATATTAGTTGGTTTGCAAACAATTGGTTCATGTGTCGGTGGGGAGGGCGCCTTTGCCAGAAGTTTTTCTATTTCATTGTATGACAATGGTCCGGTGGATGGCAGGGGAGTCGGCTTATCATAGAAGTTGATCTTGCTTGTGGCCATGGTATATATATATATATATATATATATATATATATATATATATATATATATATATATATATATATATATGCGTGTGTATTTTAGTACTGTACAGATTCCAGCTGCCTGCTAATGATGTTCAACTGTGAGTCTGAGATGGTGAAGATGTGACAGTTTGCATTTCCCGAGCCTGTGCCGTTTCGTTCAATCTCGAGTTGCACGCCATCCTGTGTGTTGACGAGCCGTTGGCCGTTGCCGTGCAGAGCTGGGTCAGCCATGGACCGCAGGTCAATCCAGAGACCAAACTTGTTGCCTGTGAGATATTTGGTCAGGTTCATGTTGGGCCTGCCGCGCGTATGAAAGTGTCGGGAGATTTCATTCCACATGTCAGTGCCGGCGATACCCTCGTTGTAGACCCTGTTTGGAACCCCATTTACGGTTACCTTAACTTTGGTGATGTCTGGAATGAAATAATTCTCAGAATCCCTTGCACCCGCAGCATAGGGGTTGATGAACAGCAAGAGGATGCCCTTGAGAGACCGGCGCTGTGGGTTTACCCGAAGATTCATCCGAGTGTCCCCGCTTTTTGAGAAGGGATGCACCCGATCTCGCATTACGAAGTCATAGGCGAACCCCTTACCACTAGTATAAGTGCTTGTTGCCTCATCGGCCAGCCCCTTACTTCTGATTGTCTCGTACTCCAGCTGGATGTTTTCCAACTTGTACACGAGCTTGCTTGTGTCTGAGCCTCGGACAACTTGGCTTGCGGGGGCTAGGGTTAGTTCGAAGTCCAGATCATTGTATAGGGCCTGGGGGTACATGATTCCATGATCAGTTAAGATTTGGTGATCCAGTTTGATGCGATACTTATTCTTGTATATTGTCTCCAGCTTCTTCTCTGCATCCACGCCGGAAGACTTCTTGTCGCCGGCATTAGAGCGGATCTTGCACAAATCCTCACTCTGGATGCCCTCCATAAGCATGTTGTCCCGCTCATCGGTTGATTTGAAAAGGTCTTCGAATATCTTATAGATGTCGTACCCAACTGTGTCCTCGACGGTGGTGGCGCCAAACTTTACAACGAGCCTGTCCACCAGGGCCCTAGAAACATTTTGCACGAGAAAGTTGTTAGCGTGACCCCCGGCTAGGTTGATGTTAAACACAAGTGCAAGCGAGCCGGACACAAGGACATCATGCTCGCCAAGCTTGGGCACCGAGACATACAGTGTCTCGCCGGGATTGGCCTCAGAAGGGTTGAATGTGATGCGCTTAACGGTTCGCTCTGCCTTCATGGCACCCACTGTCTTTTCACTGTGAGATGGAAGTAGATTCGGTTGCACAGCCATGGTATATATTTGTGTTTTTAAAACTTATATTTATATATCATCATGGCAGAAGGCGGATATGATATACCTGACGAGGCAAAGGACACAGACCCTCTCATCATAGACACAGGGGATGACGAGGATGCTGATGCTGCTCTTGAAAATTGGTTGAATCAACCAATGACAGAAGAAGAAAAACAAGAATTCAGTCGATGGGCCCATGACCAAGACACCACGCAACCTTTTAAACCAGGGGCTGCTTCCACACCATCTGGTGAACAAGTGCCTATGATCCCAAGAACAAGGTTGCCCCCAGAACAACAAGGCTCCCACACTGAAGAAACCTCTTTCATTACAGGAGATACTCAAGGCCGGCGATTGATAACAATGAATGATATGGCCTTTGCCGAGGTTAAGAACGAGTTTACCAGCACAGACAGAAATCAACTTAATTTTCGGTACGAGGCGAAACCAAAATCAGGTGGGGCCATCATAGAGGTAAAATATCATACCAGAGACAAATGGTATCCTCTTTACACAAGAAGCCGTGGGGCTTCCGAAAAGACTCTCAACGCTTCTCTTCCCAAAGAGATCAAAGCTGCTCTCGGAAAGTCTGTGACTGAAGAGTTAAATGAAACAAATGCTACACTTGAAGCAACTCAAAAAGAACTGGAAGCAAAACAAAATGAATTACAACAAATGGAACAAAGGGATGCGGATGCACAAAAACTTCGCCGCGACACGGATGCCCTCAGAAATAGAATCAAAGATATTGATGACCAGATTCAAGAGAAGGAAGATGCACATGGCCCACTGGATACGGAGACAATACAAAGACTAAAAAATGAAAAGAGAGCTGTTGAAGCTGAGCATCAAGCTAAACGAAAACAACTGGACAATGCGCAAAAAACTGCCAAACAAGCAGACAAACTAAAAAGACAAATCGACAAACTAAAACTTGACAGTAGGGGATTAGACAGACGCCGAGAGGAGCTTAGAGGAAAACAGGACGCTGTGAAACCACTGGACGAACTGAAACAGAACAAAGAAGAGCTTGAACGGCAGAACGCTGAAGACAAGCGCGTCATAGAGGATGAGAACACTTCTCCCTCTGAAAGAGAAGCCGCGGAAGCCCGGGTTGCTGAACGTGAAGAAGAGCTAGCAAGGGTCAACACAGAAATTGAGGTGCGTGAAAGGGGCATGTCTTTGAGAGAGCGGGTTAGAGAAATCTTCAAGAAATACGGATGGACCCTGCAAGCGATTGTTCTGGCAGCAGGCATCACCATCAGCGCTGTGGTACTCGCCACCTTGAATGGCCTGGCAAAGGCCACCAAGGCTATTGGAAATGGCCTTAAAGAGCTTGGCAAAAAGGCAGCCAACGCCCTGCCTGGCTTGATTGGGTCAATTGTGAGTTTTCTCTTCAAAGCTGCTGGGTCGGTCATCTCCTTTCTGGGTGAACACGCCTGGCTGCTCATCCTTGCCGTGGTGGCCTTCCTTGTTGAAAGGGTCACCAAGCGTGCGAAGTCATAAGCTTTGCGCTTATCTAAACCAAACAATAACGCCTGCTAAAGCAATCGCACCCACACCAATGAGTGCCTTGTTCACGTGATGTGAGTCGGGCTGTGGTGTGGGTTGTGGTGTGGGCTGTGGTGTGGGCTGTGGTGTGGGCTGTGGTGTGGGGGCTGGTTTTGGGTCTTTTGGTGCGAGGCCCTGTGCCTGTGTGGCCTGTTTATGTATCGGGTTTGATGGATGACTGTTTGGTGGATTTACTTTTGTTGGTCCCCCATCCATGGGAGGAAGGGAGGCTTTTTTTGTACCCAGGTTAACATCGTTGTTCACACCCAGTTTCATCCCTTGCGTTGCCTCCTTGAGATTGTTGTTGTACCCCACCACGCTCTCTGTGTTGATAATCATGCGTGATGGCATGAGCCAGCTTCCGGGCGCTATCGCAAAGTCTAAGCGCACTTTCGTTGCTTGGATGGCAAGTTGATATCGCTGTACGCTTGTTGCGATGTCGTTCAGTATTATGGCCTCCTCTAGATGGGTGAGGAATACTCTCTGCGTTTCGAACGCCCGGCCTCCTCTTCCAATGATGCTGCTGCGAGTGTTTGCTTGTGCACCCAGGATGCAGTACACAAAGGCCTCGATTGACTGATTCATACGAGCGAGCCCTGGCTGTGTTAACCCTTGTGCATAATTCGGCACAAAGTGCTCGAACTGACTAACAGCGCCCTGGTCGTTACGAACGAAGTATATGCCGTTTGCTCGATAGTTTGGGTCTTTTCTGTCTGTGACGCGCTCGTCATCAAACAGGGCTAGATCTGGATCAGGATAGTCGTAATCAGTAGAAAGGGGACCATCGCCAGTAACCCAAATGTACACATAGCCAAGCTCGTGATTTTTGCCGTATGTGAAACGAAAGTCAGAACTGGGGTCTACACCGAACTCTTGGCAAATCCTCTTGTATGCGTCGATGTTGAACTTGTTGTCTTTCTGGTTGAATGTGGGGTCGTCTGGCAAAGCACTTACGCTCTGTTCCCCACCCAGCTTGTAGAGTATTCGTCTTGTTGTGAAATAGACGTGAAACCTGTAAAATGATCGGAGCTGCGGGGTTAGGGAGAGAGTAGAGTTCTTATCGAACAGAAGGTCACGCGAGATACCGCAGCCGGTTGTTGCACACCACAGAGCAAAGTTTAGTTGTTGTGGCCAGAAACTCATATGCGGCCCGCCGAGCCACTTTCTCCCATATTTCGCGGTTGTGATTGTAATCTGTGTGTCTCTGAAAATGTTTCTGTATTTCGTTGTGAAATAATCAGTTGGCGTGACATAGATCTTTTGCGCTTCATCGTTCAAGACAGAGCCAATCATCATGTCTTTATCGATTGAGGTGGCGAATTCAACAGCAGGGATTGGCTTTTGTGTGTTTCGGTTTAACGTTAACTGATAAGGGAAACCGCCAATATACTCTAAGCCAAGGGCATCTTTCATGGCTTGTGTCCAATTCTTGTGCGGTATGTCTGAAGGCATAGCCGAGGAGCCATGCCCCTCTGAGAAAAGAACTACCGCTGAGGCTTTGTGCTTTTCGTCGAAAGAAACTTCTGTTTTAAATCTTGACATGTCAGCGTGCGGGAAACGCCTTTTGAAGTCTGAGATAGCCTTAGCCTTGGCAGCTGTTGAAAGTTTTTCAGCCTCCGGAGAACTAAGCCAAGCAAGTTGCGGATTTACTGTGGGTGGTGTTGGCTGTTTTTTTCTAATATACCTTTGTTCTGGATAGAGGGGATTTTGGGGACGAGGAAAAAACGGGGGTGGAGGTCCGTAATCGTGACCGCCAATGTTCAGACCGAGATTTGAACCGCGTCTGCCAAACATGATTGAATATATATATATTTTAAATTTAAATATATATTTAAATATACAATGGTTGTGTTAACAATCGTCGCACCTTCGAACCCTCACACCATCTACTTCGACCACCCGCTTCAGAAACCGAGCTACATCCGGCTCTTATCCACCACGATTTATAATTCGTGGTTTAATCTAAAACAAAGAGGTGAGATTACATTAACTACCAACCCTAATGAGCACAAGACTACCAGAAGAATACTTGAAGGGCATTACACTATGGATAGATTGGCAAAAGAATTTGAAGAAGCCTTCGAAGGTAACTTTAAATTAACAACCGAAACAAATACTCCAGTTGGTCAGATGATAATTTCCAAACTTTATTCTGAGGAGGTGAAGCTTGACCGCGATCTGTCTAAATTGCTTGGTATAAGTCCTAAATTGCTCTTTATAACATTCGTCAAAGGATTAACATCACCAAGCACTTACTTTATCCACTGTGATCTGGTCGACAAAGAGCAAAACCTACTCAATGGTAAGCCTTCTACAGTTTTGGCTAAATTTGCTCTTCGTGGAAAGGCCTATGAGAGAGTTTTCTATGAATCAACACAGCAGAACATCTTGCGTGACGTCTCGTCTGGTGATTATGTAAACAGCATAACACTGTCTGTAAGGGATGAACACAATGACCTTTTTGACTTCAACAACATGCCGATTGAATTTGAACTTGAGATCAATTAAAATATATATATATATATACCCCTGATGATGAGCTCGGCTAACGTGTTGCCATCAGCCCCTGAATACAGCGAAACTCCATCGCTTTACCCAGACTTATCCAACGGTGAAGACTTCGGACTCAAAAAAATCTCTGACTTGCAAAAGGAGCTTGAGTCGGAGGCTAATCATTACAGACAAGTTACGAAGAAATACAAGCGAGCACACACCATTGTTCACGGAACCGCAGTAAGTTTTGGTTTCATTTCTACAGGCTTGTCTTCAGCCACAATCGTCACAGCCCTGACAGGAGCCGGGCTCATAGCCAGCCCTGTCATTGCCGGCGTGGCTGCTATGACAGGTTTTTCTGCGGCCGGCATCACTTTGTTTAGTAGGCGGCTTCAGAGAAAAATTACTAAACGCGAAAAAATATACACACTCGCCCTTGCAAAACGAAACTCTGTCTTTGAGCTGGTTTCAAAGGCTCTAACTGACAAGCGTATCAGCGATTCAGAGTTCAAAATAATCCTCCGTGAAGTTGAGAGCTATTATGAACTTAAGAACGAAATACGCTCTGGTGAAGCAAACCCCTCACAAAACAAACAAACTCAAACTCAAACGCCAGATCTGAAAAGATCAGAAAAGAAATCCGCAAGGAAGAACAAGAAAAGATTAAAAAAAACTCAATCGTCTTACCGCTGTGTCCAAGTCAGATTTGAAAGACTAAATTCGGGTTTCTCGCTTTATCTAACAAAAGAACGCAATTGCGTGACAAAGCGTGACACATGACGTGACATTGTGCGTGACTGTCACGCGTGACATTGCGTGACACAACGAAAAGGGACAAAACCCTAGTCAGGGGGTGCTCTGGTGGCTGTTTCGTTTTTGCCTAGCCTAGGCTAGGACTTAACTCCGGACAAGGGAGTTGTCGTTTCCCATTTAGCCTCTGGGAGCGAGGTCGAGTTCTCCTAGGAGATCTCTGTTCGAGCACCCCCCTGTATCAGTTGGGCCGGGGCTGGTTCACCAGGGGGTCACTAACTGACGCAGCAACCCCACTACCCCTGGTCTGGCACTGTCATCGCCGATGTTGTCTTCAAAAGTTTCACCAGGTATGGTTTTGTCAAGGTGTTTTTGTTTTGATAAATTTTCATGAAACCGGTTGATCGGTTCGTGAATAGTTTCTAAGAAATTTAGTTGTTTTGTTTCCCAAATTGTTGATATATCAAGAAGCTTCCATGAAAATAAGGCAACTGTCTTATAATGGTTTGGGGGCCAAGCTTCACGGAATGTTATTCTGTTTATTTCCTTCAAAAACTCTAAATCTCTTCGTTTCTGATCCTCGTCATAGCTCATATAAAACCAATCACCGCTACATACGAAATCTCCAGATGAAATTCCTTTCATAATTCTTTCAAACATAGCTGTTGATTTTGTTGCGCCGAGGTCAAGTAATTTTGTCTGACCCGGAAATATTTTTTGTTTGGAAGATAGAAGATAAATACCACATGCACGTGCTGATGGGTTTTTCGTTTTGTGTACAACCCCTTTGTTTAGAAAGGAATTATGTTCAAGGCTAAGGCCAAGCTGCTTCAAAGAACACATTCTGAAATAGGCATCTACAAACAAGCCTTTGTTAACTCTCTTCCCGCTGAGAGCAAGGCCTGTTTGTATTTGATCACGATACTGTTTAGGAATTTTTTTGCATGCGATCTTTCTGGTGTAAGGGCACTTAAACTCTAACAAGACAATTGTCTCGTCTTTGTGTGAGAAATATCCGTCTGGGCTGAAAGAAACCTTTCCAAAAAGAGGGTGACCCTTTGGAAGATTTATAGAGCCATTACATCCGAAAACTTTGACAGAATGTTTCTTCTCAAAGTATTCACGGACTAGAAACTCAAACAATGTGCCCAAAGCGCAGGCCACATTTTTGCTCATGTCGATGGGGTTTACCTTTTTGCGAATTAGACTTGACTGACTCTCAAATGGCGAAGACCCTGTCAAGGCAGAGATCGCCGAGGCTCCGATTGTATTTTGTCTGGCTTTGACCCATTCTTCGCTCCTTTGAACCAGACCAGTCTCGCGTGATTTAAGGAAGGCCTTGAAAGCTTTCACGTTCGCCATGTGGGTTGGTATATGCGGGGGTATGATTTCTCCAATTGGTGATAACCGAGTCAGTTATGCACAGGAATCTCCTCCGGGGGACGAACGCAAGGAACTATCAACGGATGAAAAAAGGTTTCCTTGTCTTAGAAGCATAAGACAGTAAAGCTGTGCTGGTGACATTTGTTGTAATAGTTGTTCTGCGTAGGGGTCAACATGATCTACATATCTTATGGGTTCTTGTTGATCAGAAAGAAAGAATTGTGATCCTGTTTTACTTCTTCTTGTCATCTTTTTTCTGCTTTGAGTAACAACGCCTTTTCTTCCACGTCCCATCGTGTATACAAGGGTTTTACCTTTCTCCAATTGATAATCACGCGGCACCAGTTGTTCAAATAACGGTTTATTAGGGTCTGTAACAGCTTAAAAAATAAATGCCCCGGAGTAGTATGTAAGGAGTCAGGCAAATTCACGTTTTCCCTGAAGACCCAAAATAAGCCGCCAAACGCCCGAGTTACCGCCCCACAGGGCGAATGCAATGAGCCCTGTGGGGTGGTAACTCGGGCGTTTGGCGGCTTATTTTGGGTCTTCAGGGAAAACGTAATTTGACTGACTCCTTACATACTACTCAATACTACAAAGGTAAAAAACAAAGGAAAAAGTCACAGGTTCTTACACCGAGGTAAACCTTAGAATTTGTACCAGATACAATATGAGCGACCGTATTGTATTTGATATACAATGTCGAGCCGAAGGCGAGACATTGTATATACAATACGGGCGCGAATATTGTATTGTACTTACGAAATGAAAAGCACGCTTTGTTTTACCCTGATTAGAGAATTCTCATGGGATGAAATGATCAGGGAATGCAAATCAAAATTATTCGTCAGTGATTGCGAATATGGAAGGATGTCGTTTTCGAAGCCCGAAAAATGCAGACGAAAAGGCAGCTTGGTTGGAAGAGACTACTCCCAAAAATACAAGAAATAGTACCAAATGGAGTATTAAGATTCTCGAGGAGTGGCAAAGTACTCGCTTAAATAAGGTAGCTGTAAACGAGGCGCTGGGCTTTGGCAACGCGAAGATGGACGAAGTTCAAGATTTAACTATCGATATCGCGCAAATGTCGCCTGTGTCAGTTTCTCCCACGAAGTTCGTGGGAGAAATTGTAAATCGTTCCGATGGTCGGTACCCTCTAAGATCATTTTATCAAATTGTCTGTGGGATAAAGAGACATACATCTAACGTGAATGGCGAAGATGGTGTAAACATTTTAACGAGGCCTAGGGGTGACCGAAGGTAAGTGTGAGAAATTGGTTCTCGGCTGTTGAAATACACATTTTACAGATCTGACTCTTGGTTGTTCATTAATTCATTGCGTCCCTGTTTTGCTTTAATGCGGGGGTTTTGGTATTCTGTATGAAATTGGTGACAGAATACTGAGTGACCTATTAGTATTCTGTATCAATTTCATACAGAATACGAATAGCTTAATTCAGTAGTATTCTGTATCAATTTGTCAACAATTCATTGCTTATTCATAAACCCCAGTTTTTCCCTGCTATCTTTTCAAGCCCTCCCCGAGCTTTCAGACAGTTGGAATTTGTATTGGGTTTACAGTGGTATCCATGTGACTTAAATTACATGTTTGGATTGGCTTACTTGCTCATGAATTATTAATAAATTTTGTAAGTGTACGTTGTGGCAAAAGAGATTTTCAACGTGAGGCGTATGCGCGAGGAAATTTTACATACAGTTAAAAGACAAGCAATGTTTACGTGGCTTGTAAGGACACTTTCTTTTATTTCAACATATTTATTGGCGAAGTTTGCCCTGAGAGTTAAAACGGTCAAAGCTCACTAAGGACTCTTGACTCATTCGTTTAGATTTGATCTTACGTGCCTTATTACTTTGCGCTTATAAGCGCCATTTCAAGTTTTATTTTTCACTTTGCTACCTTTTTTACTTTTATGTCACTGAACCTCACAATAAGTTCAGTGACGACAGGGGGATTATTTAAATTTTGGCACGAACACGCTGGCAGTCTGGCATGATATGATCAAAATAGGTGGCAAATTAGGGGATATTTTGATAGCAAGTTGCACTCTTGGGTGTTAAAGTAAGATGAGGGTTGGGATGTGGAGGCTATCCCCTCAGCGTCCTCAAAGTGTGTCATTCTCCGAATCTCACTCCACTGTGCTTCGTGCATGTAAGAACATTGTTTCCTAGTATCATGTGACATTTTTTGTGTCACGTGCTAAAAACGTGTGAAAACCGGTTTTCTAGTCTCGAGCATAATCGAAGCGAAGCGCTAAAAAAAAGGAACAAAGACAACAAAGGATAAATACTCTGACCAATCTGAAGTTTAAATCCAGACGCATGTGATAGGAATTTGGTACATGAAAAATGACACACGTGACACATGACACTATCACGATACAGTGTCCAATATAGGAAACTACTAATCGCTAACGTAGCTTATTGTTTGGCATTCCTGGTAAGAAACATGTATCATGAACAGCGATATCAAGCGACCGAGCAAAGTATAAACACTTGCGGAAGAGAGAAGAACGTGGGAGAAATGTCACGATAACATTCGTGTAGGAACACATGTTTATGATCACCTCTCCAGTGGCTACCTTAAGCCATATTTTTGTCGAATCTTCTTTGACTATCGACAAAACTGCAGCTGTAATAAAACAACATGTGATTTACTGGTCACTTGGCTTGTTAGTTGCATGTATAAATATAACTTGCGAACAAGCTCTCTCGGGGACAGGTGTGTGGGAGTTCCCACACTCCTGACGCCTTAGAGAGCTTGCTCGCAGGCAACACCTGTTTTACCAAACGCGTGAATGCATATTCATATAAGGTGAACTTTTGATCTCTGCCATGCATTTTTTGTGACATTAGCTCATTTGAAAATGGTTTGCCATGGCTATCACTTACCGCAAGTGTTGAAAAACAGGAGATTGTTCAGAATTGTTGCAACTAGTTCTAGTTCTAGTTGTAGAAAACACAATACGTGTTCAGGGAAAATCGGAATTTGGAGAAATTTCAATTTATGATGTTCCACTTTTCCCACTTCGTGCACATGCGAATGACTTTCGTCAGTCTGAGTTTTTATTTTGCGATCAATTTGCGGCCATGGTGTATCTCTCTTTGACTATTTTGGTAAAATTAGAGCATGTATCTCTTCCTGGTAAAAATCTGATTTTTTTTAAAATAAATTTACGCTAAATGCAGCAAGGATCCGAAAATGGGGCAATTTTGAAGTGATGAAAGGTCGATCAGTCAGTGTCTCGAGTGGCAATGACATTCGCGCTTCAAAAACTCACGTCTTTTTAGTTAAAAAAAAATAACTGAATTCTTATTATGTGTAAACCATGTGTTGTGTAGAATGTTTGAAGGGAATGGAAATTGCAATCGAATTTGAGTGGTCGAATATTATGCGGACCGCCTCTTAATCCACTTTGCTGATCACGCCATATTCAATGTTATAGCCATCTTATTTACCCCTTGTGCAATACGCCTTTACTAAATGTAGGACCCCTGAAGAACCGTAACAAAGTTGAAAAGTCCTATGAATAAATCCGGTAAATAGCTGTATTTAGGCTGGGGTCTAATACTTTTTAAAATTATAACAAAAACAATGATTCATCTTAGAGCTAAAGCTGTGTGTCATTTCGTTTTGTCAGATACTTAAATAACAACCAGCTGAAAGAATTACCTCCAGGTGTCTTTAAACATAATGCGAAGCTGAGACGACTGTAAGTAAAACATTTCAATAGTAATTATTAACAAATAAACTACATTTCGCCGTGCGTCTGTTTGGTTATAGATCCCTGATGACGTCAAAACGTAGCAAAAAAAGAACGACCCGGGGATGATCAAGTCGAGTGCATCAATTATGTTTGTTATCACACTATGACAAATCAAGTTTGTGACCTATAACTGAACAGGAGCACGGGAAAATAGAAAATATAAAGCAGCACACGCGCAACTTTATACTTCAGGCTTCAAACTTTGGACACAATGATTTACTATCCTTAAAAAAGACTTGCTAAGTGACAAATTATTCATTTGCCTTGCTCGTATTCTCATTCCTTTAAGTGTTAGTATTTTGTTCGCCCACACATTGTATTATTACTGATTTCTAACTTCTTTTTACTTTGCTATAAATTGTCGAATGCTCACACACCCGCCCACTCCCACTCCCACCCGCAACCCCCCCCCCCCCCCCCCCCCCCCCCCAGCACGTCCATTACCCCATTTATTCATGTTGGAATTATTTTTGGAGATATAAAAAATTACTGTAACAATTACTATTGAAACCTAAAAGTAGTACTAAACCGTCGCGGAACCCATTCCATGTCTTAACCCTCGGACGCTCACGGCAACATTATTCCCCAACCGTGGCACACTTTTTCGAAATGATTTCAACTTTAATAGATAGCATGTGATGCGCTCTACAAGATAAGGTAAATATAATGGGTTATAATTCTGCTGACGTCATCCAAAATGGCCGCCATCTTGGCCATCATCTTGGATTTTACTAAAAATTCAAATGTATCGGAAAATGCGAAAAATAAACTATTTTTCATTACAGTTGCAAAATATTATGTTAAACATTTAGCTGTCCGATGGTTAAAACGCAGTTTCCTTACCGTATTTTCGGTAAAAGACAGATCTAGTGACCATTTAAGTGTATAAATCCCTTCTTCGTTCTTAGTATTTTAGTCTTGGTAATAAGGTTCGATGCACACCGGCCGCGAACTGCCGGTGTAAGAGGTCACACGCAAATCTCTGTTAACGTTTGTTACGCCACAAAATGTAATAATTGACGCAAAATGTAATAGTAACCCAAAATGTAATAACTTTTGACGCAAAATGTAATAGTAACCCAAAATGAAGTAACTTTTGACGCAAAATGTAATAAACTCGGTAACTCAAGTTTACAAATATTGCGGAAGAGACGACATCAGCCGTTCAACAAGAGGATACTGAAGAGCTATTGAGGAATTTTCTAGAACGAGATCTCGGCTATGCGGACGCAAGAACCGTAGAAATACAGCGCGTTCACCGAATCGGCAAAAGTAAGAATGGCGCACCACGTCCGATCTTGGCCCGCTTCTTACGATACAAGGACTGTGAACGTATTCTATCTTTACGACAACGGCTTAAAGAAACTAACTTCCAAATGGTCAAGGACTTGCCAGCCGAAATAATCGAGAAACGAAGACCTCAAGTGGAAACATTGAAAAGAGCGAGAAGTAATGGAATCCCTGCTAATTTTAGCGCCTCCCAACCAGATAAGTTGTATGTCAAGGGTAAACGTTGGCCTGCAGGCAAAGAATTTATCATTTCTTGAATGTGAAACGGAGATGAAATTCGTTTTGTCTATACGTAATGGAGATTAGGTCTGCCTTTATCTTTCAAATTAGTCTAGACTGCACAAATTCAATCGATGGCTTACACTACTTATAATACACTATATACATAATATATAATAAGTTTATATATATATATATATATATATATATATCATTTTAGGCGGGCGTTTAATTTGATGGCGAAACTAGCTACGCCTACAATAAGAAATGTGGCGTACCTCTCAATCCACCGCTTCGATAAATTTTTATGTTTATTTTTTTGTTAGTCTCAATTTCTGCGAATGTTTTGATTCATTCTGTTATGCATGTCATTTTGTGAGTTTTTTGTGTAAGGTTCATAACTTTTTAACACGTTTTTCTGTTGGCATTCTATTTACGTATGGGCATCTTCTTTATAACTTAACTTATGGATTTTAAAATAGCTTCTGTAAATGTTCGAGGACTAGGAGACAAGACCAAAAGACGAGAACCGTTCAATTGGCTGAGATCCAAAAAAATGTCGGTATATTTCATCCAAGAAGCGCATTGCACTGAAAACAATATTCATGATTGGCGGGCAGAGTGGGGCTATGAAGCTTTATTTAGTTGTTGCTCAAGCAAACAAGCAGGTGTTGCCATACTATTCAACAATAATTTTAATTTCCAAATCATAGAAACCTATGCTGATCCCGAGGGACGTTTTCTAATATGCGATTTATCCACAAATGGAAAATGCTTTACGTTAGTTAACATATATGCCCCAAACAATGATAATCCAAATGTTTTCATTAATGTTTTTGAACAGCTGAACAGATTTAATTGCGAGGAGCTAATAATCGGCGGTGATTTTAATTTGGTTCTTGACGTCGAAAAAGACAAGAAGGGTGGCCTTGCCAGAACTCATAAAAAAGCGCGAACACTGTAATGGGACATTTCGTGCTGGATATATAGCGTAGGATTAGGTTGACAAAGCACGTGGTTTCTAGAACGAGTCACTCTCGGTACTCAGAACCTTGTATGCTCTCGGCTACGTGATTAAAACTGTTTAAACGACTTCAGAATAGTCTGGACCCCTTTCTGTGTGACGTTTATTACATTGGTGGCAGCGGACTGGGATTTTATTGAGCGGAAATGAGCGGCGACGAGCAGAAAATACCCGAAGGTGCCGAAGGCGGTCTTCCAGCAAAATTCGCGCCAAAAGAACAACCGAACAAACTACCCAAGAGTGCATCGCCGGAGGACAGCTCGGAAATTCAACAGCTGGTGAATACCTTATCCCAGGCTTTGAAGCAGAGCATGGCGGTGTCTAATGAAACGGAATCCAAGAGGAACGTACGAACACCGCGTGTCTATTCGGCGGGTCAAAATTTCAAAACATGGCTGTCGCAGTTTCTTCAGTATGCAAATCTGGTACATATCAAACCGTCAGATCGTCGAGCGTATTTGCTCACACTGCTGGATCAACCGGCCTACAAAGCAGTTGAGCTTCTGAAACTTTCAGAATCGCTAACCTTTGAAGAATTCACGGCGAAGCTGGTTGAAAGATTTGATTCGGGCAAGACAAAGGAAGATTATAAATTGCAGTTGCGAGCCAGGTGTCAAAGGCCGAATGAGGATTTCGAAGGATTCGCCGATAATGTGATGGAATTGGTGGAAAATGCCTACCCAGAGGCGGTTTATTCGTTCAAGGTGGAACTGGCAAGAGATCAGTTCATTCAAGGAGTGGCAATCAGCGATGATTTGCGGGAAAAAGTATTCATGAGTCAACCGGAGTCGCTTGTGGAAGCTGTTCGTGTTGTTCGTCGATTGGAAAGTGCCCGTAAAGCTTGTCAGGCTGTGCCATCTGTTGAGAAGAAAAAGTCTGTGAATGCTGTGAGTGGTTCAGCGGAGGGTGAGAAAATTTCGACTGAGATTCGTGAGCTAAAGGAACTCGTTCTTGGTATGAATGAAAAGATTCGTGAGCTGGAACGAAAAGCTGAAACGACTTCGCCCGCGCGGCGCCGGAATGAGGTGATATGTTTTGCTTGCCGCGAACCTGGCCATTTCGCTCGAAATTGTCCACACAAAGAAGGGGGAAACGGAGCTCGGGGCCTTCCGAGGGCCAGGCAGTCCCCGTGAGACCTGGATTAGTGGCCCAAGACTCAGTGGTCGCCGGTGAGATAAACAATCCTGCTTGTGTAAATAACAAGGTATTATCAGCAACATCAGACTCCGGAATCTATGTTACAGGTATTGTGAATCATAGTGTGACTTGTATATTGCTAGACACTGGTGCAACTGTTAGTGTTTTGAATGAGGGAACATGGAAGAAAAGTGGGCTTGTTACAAAAATCGAGCCAGTCACTGGGACCTTGACTACTGCAAATGGAAATGAATTAACAGTTCTGGGAGAAACAAAAGTCAGATTTCGTCTAGGAAACATTGATTGTTTTTGGTTAGTTATGATTGCACGGGGCCTATCCCATGACTGCATACTTGGCTCAGATTTTTCCCAGCACTTTCAATGTCAAATTCAATATGACACTGGAACCTTTGTAGTCGGAAACACTGAAATCCCAATCAGGTACTGTAAGGTCATACCTAGTGTTTGTCGAATTTTTCTGTGTGATGATATACAAGTGGAACCTGGAACTGAACAAGTGATAGAGGCCAAATTGGAGAATGGATTTGAACATAATACTGGTACTCCTGGGATTTTAGAGGAGTCAAGAGAACTGAGAGGCAAATCGGAAATCAATATAGCTCGTTCCTCAGTTATCCCCAAGGATGGATTGACTCTAGTTCGAGTTGCTAACTTCTCAGATAGGCCAATCAGACTACGGGCAGATCTTCCTGTTGCTGAATATCATCCTATCAGTAGTGGGGAAGGCCGTGTGGTTCCATTGGAACCAGATCAGGATTCAACAAGTGCCTCTCACCCATCTTGTTCGGTTATTGACAGATCGGGGATTAAAGGGGAGCAGCCAAAAAAGGATGAAAAGTGGAGGTCAGAGTTGCAAAGTAACCTGGAAGGGCTTTCTGAAGACCAAACAGAGCAGTTTTTGTCTCTGGTAACGGAATATGAGGACATCTTTGCGAAGGACAGCTCTGATTTAGGAACGTCTGGCCTCTTAGAACATGCAATTGACACGGGTGAATGCAAGCCAGTTAAACAGCCTCCTCGTCGAGTACCACCCTATCAGCGAGAAGTTATCGATCAGCAACTGGAAGAGCTGCTAGATACAGGCAGGATTGAACCATCTCAAAGTCCTTGGAGCAGTCCAGTAGTACTTGCTAGGAAACATGACGGGACATACCGTATGTGCATTGACTACCGTAAACTTAACCAGCTGACACAGAAGGATGCCATACCACTGCCTCGGACAGATGATGTGTTAGAGGCCTTGGGTGGGGCCCAGTGGTTTTCAAGTCTGGATTTGGCCTCGGGGTACTGGCAGATGCAGGTGAAAGAAGAGGATAGGCCTAAGACTGCCTTTTCAACGCACAAGGGATAATTCCAGTGGAGAGTCATACCCTTTGGATTGACAAACGGACCAGCTAGCTTCACTCGATTGATGAATCTAGCACTCAGCGGCCTTACCTGGACCTACTGTCTAGTGTATTTGGACGATATCATCATCTGGGCTTCTACCTTCGAAGATCACATCCGCCGCCTACGGTTGGTATTTGATCGTATAAGAGCTGCTGGTTTGAAACTGAAGCCTACTAAATGTCACTTCCTTCGGAAAGAAGTCACTTTTCTCGGACATGTTGTGTCATCTGACGGAATAAAGACTGATCCTGAGAAATTCAAAGCCGTCAAAACGTGGCCAGAACCAGTGAATGTGAAAGAGCTTTAAAGCTTCCTTGGCCTTGCCGGCTATTACAGAAAGTTCATCCTTGGATTCTCCATTATTGCTGAGCCCCTTTATAAACTGTGTAGGAAGAATGTACCCTTTGGTTGGCAAGAGGAACAACAAGCTGCATTTGAGGAGCTGAAAGATCGCCTGGTAAGCGCGCCAGTTCTAGTTTATCCCGATTTCAGCCCTGCGCCAGGGTCTTTCATACTTGATACTGATGCAAGCCAGTACCTAGGAATTGGAGCGGTTTTGTCTCAGCAGCAACCGGATGGGACCGAGCGAGTGATTGCTTATGGTAGTCGCTCCTTGAACGAACATGAAAGGAACTATTGCACCACTCGTTTGGAAATGCTTGCTTTAGTTACTTTCGTTGACTACTTCCGATATTATTTGTTAGGGCGGAAGTTTTGTTTACGAACTGACCATCACTCATTACATTGGTTGACGTCCTTTAAAGAACCCCAAGGACAAGTGGCTCGTTGGCTTGAACGCCTCCAAGAATATGATTATGAGATCCAACATCGGCCTGGGAAGCAACACAGCAATGCGGACAGTTTGTCTCGACGGCCTAGGCGAAATCATGGAGACTGATTGTGTGTTCCACTCGTGTGTTCCACTTACAGGACCACAGGTAGCAACAGTCACCAGCAGACTGCCCAGTGTTCAACACCAGAACGATGAAGAGGATCTGTGGTCACCCAAGAATGTGGCTCAAGCTCAAGCTCAGGATCCAGATATTGGCCCAGTTGTAGAACGGGTGTCGCGGGAGTGGAAGAAACCGACTGCTGAGGAGCTCCAGCCCTTAAGTCGAGCAACAAGGGAAATATGGGCACAGTGGGAATTGCTGGAGCTACGAGAAGGAGTACTTTACCTGCGGCCAGCCGAGGGAACTTCTTCAGCGAAGAGCAGAATGATCTTACCTCAAGGGCTTATTAAACAAGCACTCACTGAAGTTTATGATGGTCCAGCAGGTGCCCACTTAGGAAGGATGAAGACCTTGAGAAAGATGAAAGCCAGGTTTTGGAGACCAGGGTTGACAAAAGAAGTGCATCGGCACTGTAACAGTTGTCTGACATGTGCCAAATGCAAGTCCAGACCTAAGCCAGGTACACCCCTGCATCCAATACCATCTGGGAACCCTATGCAGAGAATCCATATTGACATTGTTGGTCCCTTGCCAAGGTCTCGAAGAGGAAACCGCTACATTTTGACTGTGCAGTGCAGTTTTACAAAGTGGGCTGAGGCGTTTGCAATTCCCAATCAACGCGCCACAACTTGTGCAAAGGTGTTGGTGAAGAACTGGGTGTGTCGATATGGTGTGCCAGACAGCATACACAGTGATCAGGGAAGAAATTTCGAGTCCCAAGTGTTTGAGGAAATGTGCCATTTGCTGGAGATCAACAAAACACGGTCAACTGCGTACCACCCAGATGGCAATGGACAGATTGAGAACCTGCACAAAACCTTAAAGAGCATGCTGAAGGCCAGAATTGAAGATAATCCACAGAGTTGGGATGAACACCTAGATTACTGTATGATGGCTTTTAGAAGTAGTGTCCACTCCTCCACGGGACATACACCTTTTTAACTTATGTTTGGAAGGGAGATGCAGATACCCCTGGATGTGATGATGGGCGGAGCCGAAGACGATGAGAGGAACTACACGGAGTTTGTCAGTGATCTTCAGAGTAGTTTGGAAACTGCATACCGTGACGTGAGGGAAAGTCTGCAAGTAGCTCAGCGTCGGCAGAAGGATGGGTATGACAAGCACGGCAAAAAAACCCTCGTTCACCGGTGATTTTACCAAACGGAAAATGCGAGGAAAATATCGTGTTAACATTGCATTTTCCAATTTGGGTTAATGCTCGGCGAATTCGAAATTCACTATCGCTGAACACAAGGAAAACATGCAGTTCGTCATGAGTTTTCCTGTGCTAGGAAAACTCTATTGAAGAGCTAGTTTTCCTGAACGTTTGCCGTTAGTTTTCTACCGTGTGTTAACACCGCGTTCGTGAATGTTTTCCAGAAGCGGTTAATGCCGTGTAAACATGATATTCACAAGTGATTTTACTGCAACCGTATAACGCCAGTTAATCGCTTGTTTTCCTGAACGTTTTCCGTTAGTTTTCTAACGTGTGTTAACACCGCGTTCGTGAATGTTTTCCAGAAGCGGTTAATGCCGTGAAAACAAGATATTCACAAGTGATTTTACTGCAACCGTATAACGCCAGTTAATCGCTTGTTTTCCTGAACGTTTTCCGTTAGTTTTCTAACGTGTGTTAACACCGCGTTCGTGAATGTTTTCCAGAAGCGGTTAACGTTGTGAAAACAAGATATTCACATGCGGTTTTACTGCAACCGTATAACGCCAGTTAATCGCTTGTTTTCCTGAATGTTTACGTTAGATTTCAACTGTGTGTTGATGTGTTAAAGGCGGCGTTAGCTAAGTGTTTTTCAGAACCGGTTAACGCTGTGAAAACAATATTCGAAGCGGTTTTGTTGCAACCGTAAAACCCAAGTTAATCGCTTGTTTTCCTGAACGTTTATCGTTAGTTTTCTACCGTGTGTTCGCCAAGAGTTTTCCAGAAGCGGAATCATACGCGAGTTTCGATCGTAAATTTTCCCGTGCACGCTGAAATCTCTATTACCATGGTAACTGCATGTTAAAGCCCGGTTTCCAAATGATCGCTACGATCGCTGCGATCGCTGAAAAAAAAGTTCAGCGATCGTAGCGATCATATGGAAACCACTCTCCAGCGATCGTAGCGATCACAGCGATCGCAGCGACAACGATCGCTGCAATCGCTGTGATTCAATCTCAGCGATCGTGGCGATCGTAGCGAGCATATGGAAACCACTCTCCAGCGATCGCAGCGATCGCAGCGACGGCAAAAATACCATGATGCACTGCGTACGCTCACTCAAAGGGTGCGATTTGGCCCTTTTAAAATTTATGGAAGAAGCGCAAAGATACGACTGTCTTTATAACAAATTTTAAATACAATTCACAGCCGCTATGTTGAATTTCAAGAATGAGGCGAAACGATATTGTCAGACCCAGGCCCCCTCGATCTTCATTCACCTTCTCTGCGATCGTAGCGATCGCAGCGATCATATGGAAACCATCAATCGCTGCGATCGCTGAACTATTTTTTCAGCGATCGCAGCGATCGCAACGATCGTAGCGATCATATGGAAACCGGGCGTTAATTACTTATTCGCTCGAACTCCCCTCCAACGCCATTTTCCATTCTCGTCCCCAGAACTCCACGGTTTTTTAATTGTGTCTCGTGTAGCTCTGGTAATGGACAAAAATTTGAATTTTTTTGATTGGCCGTTTAAAAGTCAATGCGCAACAAGGTAAAAAAAATACGCTTCTACGCTTAAGGTTTTACTTCCGGTTGAATTTCAAATGTTGAAGTCCTATGACGACTACATCAACAAAACCAACTATTTAATTTCAGCGCATTCAAAGACCAATGTCACCCAGTTTTGTTTGGTTTAGCAGGTAAAAATACGGCTGCTAAATTTCAAAGTATAACGGGATTTGATTGTCGCTAAATATGAGAGATTCGTTTCCGAAAAATAATTAGTACGTGTCTTGGAATACGAAGCTATAAGCAGCAACGAATATTAAAGAAATGTGTTGCTTGCAACAGGGACGAGTATTAATTAAAGGAGAGGCAGAAATCCTGAAGAAAGCCTAAGGGTGAAAAGAAATATTACCACTAGGTTACCCATTTTAAATAACAACAACAACGCCATCAGCACTCTAGTAAGCAAGTTATATCGGGTCATTTGAAGCAGTTTGGGCATTTGAATCAGTTGATCATTTGAGTTGGTTGGGTCACTTGAGACAGTTGAGTCATTTCAGGCAGTTGGGTCATTTCAGTTGGTTGGATCATTTGAATCGGATGTGTCATTTGAGGCAGTTCGGTCATTTCAGTTGGTTGGATCATTTGAGTCAGTTGGATCATTTAAGGTGCACAGTTGGGTCATTTCAGTCAGTTCCAACATTTGAGTCAGTTCAATCACTTGAGTCGGTTAAATCATTTAAGACAGCTGGGTCATTTGAGACGAATGCATCACTCGAGGCAGTTTTCATTTCATTTATTTGTTTACTCCAAACCTTTACAGATGTTATTAATTAAATTAAATCAGTTGAGTCATTTTAGTGAGTAGGGTCACTTGAGCTGGTAAGGTCATTTGAGGCAGTTGTGTCATTTGAGCCAATTAGGTAATTGGAGGCAGTTAAGTCATTTTGAGTCAGTTGGGTCATTTGAGTCGGTTGGGTCATTTAAGTCGGTTGGGTCATTTAAGTCGGTTGGGTCATTTGGGTCGGTTGGATCATTTGAGTCAGATGGGTCATTTGAGTCGGTTGGGTCATTTGAGTCAGTTGGATCATTTGAGTCGGTTGGATCTTTTGAGTCAGGTGGGTCATTTGAGGCAGTTCGGTCATTTCAGTTGGTTGGATCATTTGAGTCAGTTGGATCATTTAAGGTGCACAGTTGGGTCATTTCAGTCAGTTCCAACATTTGAGTCAGTTCAATCACTTGAGTCGGTTAAATCATTTAAGACAGCTGGGTCATTTGAGACGAATGCATCACTCGAGGCAGTTTTCATTTCATTTATTTGTTTACTCCAAACCTTTACAGATGTTATTAATTAAATTAAATCAGTTGAGTCATTTTAGTGAGTAGGGTCACTTGAGCTGGTAAGGTCATTTGAGGCAGTTGTGTCATTTGAGCCAATTAGGTAATTGGAGGCAGTTAAGTCATTTTGAGTCAGTTGGGTCATTTGAGTCGGTTGGGTCATTTAAGTCGGTTGGGTCATTTAAGTCGGTTGGGTCATTTGGGTCGGTTGGATCATTTGAGTCAGATGGGTCATTTGAGTCGGTTGGGTCATTTGAGTCAGTTGGATCATTTGAGTCGGTTGGATCTTTTGAGTCAGGTGGGTCATTTGAGTCAGTTGGGTCATTTAAGTCGGTTGGGTCAGTTGGGTCATTTGAGATGGTTGGGTCATTGAGTTGGTTGGATCATTTGAGTCAGTTGGGTCATTTGAGTCGGTTGGGTCATTTAAGTCGGCTGGGTCATTTGAGTTGAGTCGGTTGGATCATTTGAGTCGGTTGGGTCATTTGAGTCAGTTGGGTCATTTAAGTCGGTTGGGTCATTGAGTCGGTTGGATCATTTGAGTCGGTTGGATCATTTGAGTCAGTTGGGTCATTTGAGTCGGTTGGGTCATTTAAGTCAGTTGGGTCATTTGAGTTGAGTCGGTTGGATCATTTGAGCCAGTTGGGTCATTTGAGATGGTTGGGTCATTGAGTTGGTTGGATCATTTGAGTCAGTTGGGTCACTTGAGTCGGTTGGGTCATTTAAGTCAGTTGGGTCATTTGAGTTGAGTCGGTTGCATCATTTGAGTCAGTTGGGTCATTTGAGTCAGTTGGGTCATTTGAGTCGGTTGGGTCATTGAGTCGGTTGGATCATTTGAGTCGGTTGGATCATTTGAGTCAGTTGGGTCATTTGAGTCGGTTGGGTCATTTAAGTCAGTTGGGTCATTTGAGTTGAGTCGGTTGGATCATTTGAGCCAGTTGGGTCATTTGAGATGGTTGGGTCATTGAGTTGGTTGGATCATTTGAGTCAGTTGGGTCATTTGAGTCGGTTGGGTCATTTAAGTCAGTTGGGTCATTTGAGTTGAGTCGGTTGCATCATTTGAGTCAGTTGGGTCATTTGAGTCAGTTGGGTCATTTGAGTCGGTTGGATCATTCGAGTCGGTTGGATCATTCGAGTCGGTTGGATCGTTCAGTTGGTTGGGTCATTTGAGTCAGTTGGGTCATTTGAGTCGGTTGGGTCATTTAAGTTGGTTGGGTCATTTGAATCAGTTGGGTCACTTCAATTGATTGGGTCATTTGAGTCAGTTGGGTCATTTGGGTCGGTTGGGTCATTTGAGTCAGTTGGGTCATTTGAGTCAGTTGGATCATTTGACTTGGTTGAGTCATTTGAGGCAATTGGGTTATTTGAGTCCTTTGAGTACATCATTGGAGTCAGTGGTATCATGTGAGGCAGTTGAGACATTTGAATCGGCTGGATCATTTGAGGCAGTTGGGTCAATTGAGTCAGTTGGGTCATTTGAGTCAGTTGGATCATTTGAGTCGGTTGGATCTTTTGAGTCAGGTGGGTCATTTGAGTCAGTTGGGTCATTTAAGTCGGTTGGGTCATTTAAGTCGGTTGGGTCATTTGAGTTGAGTCGGTTGGATCATTTGAGCCAGTTGGGTCATTTGCGATGGTTGGGTCATTGAGTTGGTTGGATCATTTGAGTCAGTTGGGTCATTTGAGTTGGTTGGGTCATTTGAGTCAGTTGGGTCATTTGGGTTGGTTGGGTCATTTGAGTCAGTTGGGTGATTTGAGTCAGTTGGATCATTTGACTTGGTTGAGTCATTTGAGGCAATTAGGTTATTTGAGCCCTTTGAGTACATCATTGGAGTCAGTGGTATCATGTGAGGCAATTGAGACATTTGAATCGGCTGGATCATTTGAGGCAGTTGGGTCAATTAAGTCCATTGCGTCATTTGAAGCAGTTTGGGCATTTGAGTCAGTTTGGGCATTTGAGTCAGTTGGATCGTTTGAGTCAGTTGGATCATTTGAGTCAGTTGGGTCATGAGTCGGTTGGGTCAATCGAGTCAGTTGGGTCATTTTGAGTCGGTTGTATCATTTGAGTCAGTTGGGTCATTTGAGTCGGTTGGGTCATTTAAGTCGGTTGGGTCATTTGAGTCGGTCATTTGAGTTGGTTGGATCATTTGAGTCGGTTGGATCATTTGAGTCGGTTGGATCATTTGAGTCAGTTGGGTCATGAGTTGGTTGGGTCATTGGAGTCAGTTGGGTCATTTGAGTCGGTTGGGTCATTTAAGTCGGTTGGGTCATTTGGGTCGGTTGGGTCATTTGGGTCGGTTGGATTTTTTGAGTCAGTTGGGTCATTTGAGTCGGTTGGGTCATTTAAGTTGGTTGGGTCATTTGGGTCGGTTGGATCATTTAAGTCGGTTGGGTCATTTGGGTCGGTTGGATCTTTTGAGTCAGTTGGGTCATTTGAGTCAGTTGGGTCATTTAAGTTGGTTGGGTCATTTGGGTCGGTTGGATCATTTGAGTCAGTTGGGTCATTTGGGTCGGTTGGATCATTTGAGTCAGTTGGGTCATTTGAGTCGGTTGGGTCATTAAAGTCAGTTGGGTCATTTGAGTCAGTTGGATCATTTGAGTCGGTTGGGTCATTTGAGTCGGTTGGATCATTTAAGTCGGTTGGATCATTTGAGTCAGTTGGGTCATTAAAGTCAGTTGGATCATTTAAGTCAGTTGGGTCATTTGAGTCAGTTGGATCATTTGAGTCAGTTGGGTCATTTGAGTCGGTTGGGTCATTTAAGTTGGTTGGGTCATTTGAGTCAGTTGGGTCGTTTGAGTCAGTTGGGTCATTTGAGTCAGTTGGGTCATTTAAGTTGGTTGGGTCATTTGAGTGAGTTGGATCATTTGAGTCAGTTCACGGTGGTCGGTTGCTAGGGCTTTTCCTCCCGCAACTCTCGAAACTGAGAGTTTTAGGCTATAGACAAAAGTAGAATACATCGAATCTAACGAAACTTGGAAGGAAAGTAGGTGGATAAATTACCTATCAATTGATGATTATTTCATCCCATTTGACTGCTACTGTGACGTCATAAATGATGTCCAAATTTGGCATCAGAATTAAAATTCAGGGAAAAAAGTTTGAAAATGTTGTATTAGTTTTCAGTATAGAATTCTATGAATTCTGGTGAAAACCCCATCTCAATCGGATAAAAAGACGTAAAGTTACAGCTAATTAAAGAAATTCAAATTTCCCGCCAAATGACCATATATGGTCAAACTTTAGGGGTATTTAAACGCGAAAACAATGAATGTAGTCGCAACGGAGAAAGGACAAAGTTGCAAAAAATCGAAATTGTAGTTTTTTCAACTTAGCATATGTTGTACTATGACGCGTATTTCATCACGAATTACGTCATTATGACGTCACATGACGTAATTCGTGATGAAATACGCATCATAATACAACATATGCTAAGTTGAAAAAACTACAATTTCGATTTTATGCAACTTTGTCCTTTCTCCGTTGCGACTACATTCATTGTTTTCGCGTTTAAATACCCCTAAAGTTTGACCATATATGGTCATTTGGCGGGAAATTTGAATTTCTTTAATTAGCTGTAACTTTACGTCTTTTTATCCGATTGAGATGGGGTTTTCACCAGAAATCATAGAATTCTATACTGAAAACTAATACAACATTTTTCACACTTTTTTCCTGAATTTTAATTCTGATGCCAAATTTGGACATCATTTGTGACGTCACAATAGCAGTCAAATGGGATGAAATAATCATCAATTGATAGGTAATTTATCCACCTACTTTCCTTCCAAGTTTCGTTAGATTCGATGTATTCTACTTTTGTCTATAGCCTAAAACTCTCAGTTTCGAGAGTTGCGGGAGGAAAAGCCCTAGCAACCGACCACCGTGGTTGGGTCATTTGAGTCGGTTGGGTCATTTGAGTCCGTTGGGTCATTTGAATCAGTTGGGTCATTTGAGTCAGTTGGGTCATTTGAGTCGGTTGGGTCATTTGAGTCGGTTGGGTCATTTCAGTCGGTTGGGTCATTTGAGTCGGTTGGATCATTTGAGTCAGTTGGGTCATTTGAGTCAGTTGGGTCATTTTGAGTCGGTTGTATCATTTGAGTCAGTTGGGTCATTTGAGTCGGTTGGGTCATTTAAGTCGGTTGGGTCATTTGAGTCGGTCATTTGAGTCGGTTGGATCATTTCAGTCGGTTGGATCATTTGAGTCGGTTGGATCATTTGAGTCAGTTGGGTCATGAGTTGGTTGGGTCATTTGAGTCAGTTGGGTCATTTGAGTCGGTTGGGTCATTTAAGTTGGTTGGGTCATTTGGGTCGGTTGGATCATTTAAGTCGGTTGGGTCATTTGGGTCGGTTGGATCTTTTGAGTCAGTTGGGTCATTTGAGTCAGTTGGGTCATTTAAGTTGGTTGGGTCATTTGGGTCGGTTGGATCATTTGAGTCAGTTGGGTCATTTGGGTCGGTTGGATCATTTGAGTCAGTTGGGTCATTTGAGTCGGTTGGGTCATTAAAGTCAGTGGGTCATTTGAGTCAGTTGGATCATTTGAGTCGGTTGGGTCATTTGAGTCGGTTGGATCATTTGAGTCGGTTGGATCATTTGAGTCAGTTGGGTCATTAAAGTCAGTTGGATCATTTGAGTCAGTTGGGTCATTTGAGTTAGTTGGATCATTTGAGTCAGTTGGGTCATTTGGGTCGGTTGGATCATTTGAGTCAGTTGGGTCATTTGGGTCGGTTGGATCATTTGAGTCAGTTGGGTCATTTGAGTCGGTTGGGTCATTTGAGTCGGTTGGGTCATTTAAGTTGGTTGGGTCATTTGGGTGGGTTGGATCATTTAAGTCGGTTGGGTAATTTGGGTCGGTTGGATCTTTTGAGTCAGTTGGGTCATTTGAGTCAGTTGGGTCATTTAAGTTGGTTGGGTCATTTGGGTCGGTTGGATCATTTGAGTCAGTTGGGTCATTTGGGTCGGTTGGATCATTTGAGTCAGTTGGGTCATTTGAGTCGGTTGGGTCATTAAAGTCAGTTGGGTCATTTGAGTCAGTTGTATCATTTGAGTCGGTTGGGTCATTTAAGTTGGTTGGGTCATTTGAGTGAGTTGGATCATTTGAGTCAGTTGGGTCATTTGAGTCGGTTGGGTCATTTGAGTCCGTTGGGTCATTTGAGTCAGTTGGGTCATTTGAATCAGTTGGGTCATTTGAATCGGTTGGGTCATTTGAGTCGGTTGGGTCATTTGAGTCGGTTGGGTCATTTGAGTCGGTTGGATCATTTGAGTCAGTTGGGTCATTAAAGTCAGTTGGATCATTTGAGTCAGTTGGGTCATTTGAGTCAGTTGGATCATTTGAGTCAGTTGGGTCATTTGGGTCGGTTGGATCATTTGAGACAGTTGGGTCATTTGGGTCGGTTCGATCATTTGAGTCAGTTGGGTCATTTGAGTTGGTTGGGTCATTAAAGTCAGTTGGGTCATTTGAGTCAGTTGGATCATTTGAGTCGGTTGGGTCATTTGAGTCGGTTGGATCATTTGAGTCGGTTGGATCATTTGAGTCAGTTGGGTCATTAAAGTCAGTTGGATCATTTGAGTCAGTTGGGTCATTTGAGTCAGTTGGATCATTTGAGTCAGTTGGGTCATTTGAGTCGGTTGGGTCATTTAAGTTGGTTGGGTCATTTGAGTCAGTTGGGTCGTTTGAGTCAGTTGGGTCATTTGAGTCAGTTGGGTCATTTAAGTTGGTTGGGTCATTTGAGTCAGTTGGATCATTTGAGTCAGTTGGGTCATTTGGGTCGGTTGGATCATTTGAGTCAGTTGGGTCATTTGAGTCGGTTGGGTCATTAAAGTCAGTTGGGTCATTTGAGTCAGTTGGATCATTTGAGTCGGTTGGGTCATTTGAGTCGGTTGGATCATTTGAGTCGGTTGGATCATTTGAGTCAGTTGGGTGATTAAAGTCAGTTGGATCATTTGAGTCAGTTGGGTCATTTGAGTCAGTTGGATCATTTGAGTCAGTTGGGTCTTTTGAGTCGGTTGGGTCATTTAAGTTGGTTGGGTCATTTGAGTCAGTTGGGTCGTTTGAGTCAGTTGGGTCATTTGAGTCAGTTGGGTCATTTAAGTTGGTTGGGTCATTTGAGTGAGTTCGATCATTTGAGTCAGTTGGGTCATTTGAGTCGGTTGGGTCATTTGAGTCCATTGGGTCATTTGAATCAGTTGCGTCATTTGAATCAGTTGGGTCATTTGAGTCAGTTGGGTCATTTGAGTCTCATTTGAGTCGGTTGGGTCATTTGAGTCAGTTGGGTCGTTTGAGTCAGTTGGGTCATTTGAGTCAGTTGGGTCATTTAAGTTGGTTGGGTCATTTGAGTGAGTTCGATCATTTGAGTCAGTTGGGTCATTTGAGTCGGTTGGGTCATTTGAGTCGGTTGGGTCATTTGAGTCGGTTGGATCATTTGAGTCAGTTGGGTCATTTGAGTCAGTTGGGTCATTTTGAGTCGGTTGTATCATTTGAGTCAGTTGGGTCATTTGAGTCGGTTGGGTCATTTAAGTCGGTTGGGTCATTTGAGTCGGTCATTTGAGTCGGTTGGATCATTTCAGTCGGTTGGATCATTTGAGTCGGTTGGATCATTTGAGTCAGTTGGGTCATGAGTTGGTTGGGTCATTTGAGTCAGTTGGGTCATTTGAGTCGGTTGGGTCATTTAAGTCGGTTGGGTCATTTGGGTCGTTTGGGTCATTTGGGTCGGTTGGATCTTTTGAGTCAGTTGGGTCATTTGAGTCGGTTGGGTCATTTAAGTTGGTTGGGTCATTTGGGTCGGTTGGATCATTTGAGTCAGTTGGGTCATTTGAGTCAGTTGGGTCATTTAAGTTGGTTGGGTCATTTGGGTCGGTTGGGTCATTAAAGTCAGTTGGGTCATTTGAGTCAGTTGGATCATTTGAGTCGGTTGGGTCATTTGAGTCGGTTGGATCATTTGAGTCGGTTGGATCATTTGAGTCGGTTGGGTCATTTAAGTTGGTTGGGTCATTAAAGTCAGTTGGATCATTTGAGTCAGTTGGGTCATTTGAGTCAGTTGGATCATTTGAGTCAGTTGGGTCATTTGAGTCGGTTGGGTCATTTAAGTTGGTTGGGTCATTTGAGTCAGTTGGGTCGTTTGAGTCAGTTGGGTCATTTGAGTCAGTTGGGTCATTTAAGTTGGTTGGGTCATTTGAGTGAGTTGGATCATTTGAGTCAGTTGGGTCATTTGAGTCGGTTGGGTCATTTGAGTCCGTTGGGTCATTTGAATCAGTTGGGTCATTTGAATCAGTTGGGTCATTTGAGTCGGTTGGGTCATTTGAGTCGGTTGGGTCATTTGAGTCAGTTGGGTCATTTGAGTCAGTTGGGTCATTTGAGTCGGTTGGATCGTTTGAGTCGGTTTGGTCATTTGAGTCGGTTGGGTCATTTGGGTCGGTTGGATCATTTGAGTCAGTTGGGTCATTTGAGTCAGTTGGGTCATTTGAGTCGGTTGGATCATTTGAGTTGGTTGGGTCATTTGAGTCGGTTGGGTCATTTGGGTCGGTTGGATCATTTGAGTCAGTTGGGTCATTTGAGTCGGTTGGGTCATTTAAGTCGGTTGGGTCATTTGGGTCAGTTGGATCATTTGAGTCAGTTGGGTCATTTGGGTCGGTTGGATCATTTGAGACAGTTGGGTCATTTGGGTCGGTTCGATCATTTGAGTCAGTTGGGTCATTTGAGTTGGTTGGGTCATTAAAGTCAGTTGGGTCATTTGAGTCAGTTGGATCATTTGAGTCGGTTGGGTCATTTGAGTCCGTTGGGTCATTTGAATCAGTTGGGTCATTTGAATCAGTTGGGTCATTTGAGTCGGTTGGGTCATTTGAGTCGGTTGGGTCATTTGAGTCAGTTGGGTCATTTGAGTCAGTTGGGTCATTTGAGTCGGTTGGATCGTTTGAGTCGGTTTGGTCATTTGAGTCGGTTGGGTCATTTGGGTCGGTTGGATCATTTGAGTCAGTTGGGTCATTTGAGTCAGTTGGGTCATTTGAGTCGGTTGGATCATTTGAGTCGGTTGGGTCATTTGAGTCGGTTGGATCATTTGAGTCGGTTGGATCATTTGAGTCGGTTGGATCATTTGAGTCAGTTGGGTCATTAAAGTCAGTTGGATCATTTGAGTCAGTTGGGTCATTTGAGTCAGTTGGATCATTTGAGTCAGTTGGGTCATTTAAGTTGGTTGGGTCATTTGGGTGGGTTGGATCATTTGAGTCGGTTGGATCATTTGAGTCAGTTGGGTCATTAAAGTCAGTTGGATCATTTGAGTCAGTTGGGTCATTTGAGTCAGTTGGATCATTTGAGTCAGTTGGGTCATTTGGGTCGGTTGGATCATTTGAGACAGTTGGGTCATTTGGGTCGGTTCGATCATTTGAGTCAGTTGGGTCATTTGAGTTGGTTGGGTCATTAAAGTCAGTTGGGTCATTTGAGTCAGTTGGATCATTTGAGTCGGTTGGGTCATTTGAGTCGGTTGGATCATTTGAGTCGGTTTGATCATTTGAGTCAGTTGGGTCATTAAAGTCAGTTGGATCATTTGAGTCAGTTGGGTCATTTGAGTCAGTTGGATCATTTGAGTCAGTTGGGTCATTTGAGTCGGTTGGGTCATTTAAGTTGGTTGGGTCATTTGAGTCAGTTGGGTCGTTTGAGTCAGTTGGGTCATTTGAGTCAGTTGGGTCATTTAAGTTGGTTGGGTCATTTGAGTCAGTTGGATCATTTGAGTCAGTTGGGTCATTTGGGTCGGTTGGATCATTTGAGTCAGTTGGGTCATTTGAGTCGGTTGGGTCATTAAAGTCAGTTGGGTCATTTGAGTCAGTTGGATCATTTGAGTCGGTTGGGTCATTTGAGTCGGTTGGATCATTTGAGTCGGTTGGATCATTTGAGTCAGTTGGGTGATTAAAGTCAGTTGGATCATTTGAGTCAGTTGGGTCATTTGAGTCAGTTGGATCATTTGAGTCAGTTGGGTCTTTTGAGTCGGTTGGGTCATTTAAGTTGGTTGGGTCATTTGAGTCAGTTGGGTCGTTTGAGTCAGTTGGGTCATTTGAGTCAGTTGGGTCATTTAAGTTGGTTGGGTCATTTGAGTGAGTTCGATCATTTGAGTCAGTTGGGTCATTTGAGTCGGTTGGGTCATTTGAGTCGGTTGGGTCATTTGAGTTGGTTGGATCATTTGAGTCAGTTGGGTCATTTGAGTCAGTTGGGTCATTTTGAGTCGGTTGTATCATTTGAGTCAGTTGGGTCATTTGAGTGAGTTGGATCATTTGAGTCAGTTGGGTCATTTGAGTCGGTTGGGTCATTTGAGTCCGTTGGGTCATTTGAATCAGTTGGGTCATTTGAATCAGTTGGGTCATTTGAATCGGTTGGGTCATTTGAGTCGGTTGGGTCATTTGAGTCGGTTGGGTCATTTGAGTCGGTTGGATCATTTGAGTCAGTTGGGTCATTAAAGTCAGTTGGATCATTTGAGTCAGTTGGGTCATTTGAGTCAGTTGGATCATTTGAGTCAGTTGGGTCTTTTGAGTCGGTTGGGTCATTTAAGTTGGTTGGGTCATTTGAGTCAGTTGGGTCGTTTGAGTCAGTTGGGTCATTTGAGTCAGTTGGGTCATTTAAGTTGGTTGGGTCATTTGAGTGAGTTCGATCATTTGAGTCAGTTGGGTCATTTGAGTCGGTTGGGTCATTTGAGTCGGTTGGGTCATTTGAGTCGGTTGGATCATTTGAGTCAGTTGGGTCATTTGAGTCAGTTGGGTCATTTTGAGTCGGTTGTATCATTTGAGTCAGTTGGGTCATTTGAGTCGGTTGGGTCATTTAAGTCGGTTGGGTCATTTGAGTCGGTCATTTGAGTCGGTTGGATCATTTCAGTCGGTTGGATCATTTGAGTCGGTTGGATCATTTGAGTCAGTTGGGTCATGAGTTGGTTGGGTCATTTGAGTCAGTTGGGTCATTTGAGTCGGTTGGGTCATTTAAGTCGGTTGGGTCATTTGGGTCGTTTGGGTCATTTGGGTCGGTTGGATCTTTTGAGTCAGTTGGGTCATTTGAGTCGGTTGGGTCATTTAAGTTGGTTGGGTCATTTGGGTCGGTTGGATCATTTAAGTCGGTTGGGTCATTTGGGTCGGTTGGATCTTTTGAGTCAGTTGGGTCATTTGAGTCAGTTGGGTCATTTAAGTTGGTTGGGTCATTTGGGTCGGTTGGGTCATTAAAGTCAGTTGGGTCATTTGAGTCAGTTGGATCATTTGAGTCGGTTGGGTCATTTGAGTCGGTTGGATCATTTGGGTCAGTTGGATCATTTGAGTCAGTTGGGTAATTTGAGTCAGTTGAGTAATTTGAGTCTGTTGGGTCATTTAAGTCGGTTGGGTCATTTGAGTCGGTCATTTGAGTCGGTTGGGTCATTTGAGTCGGTTGGGTCATTTAAGTTGGTTGGGTCATTTGGGTGGGTTGGATCATTTAAGTCGGTTGGGTAATTTGGGTCGGTTGGATCTTTTGAGTCAGTTGGGTCATTTGAGTCAGTTGGGTCATTTAAGTTGGTTGGGTCATTTGGGTCGGTTGGATCATTTGAGTCAGTTGGGTCATTTGGGTCGGTTGGATCATTTGAGTCAGTTGGGTCATTTGAGTCGGTTGGGTCATTAAAGTCAGTTGGGTCATTTGAGTCAGTTGTATCATTTGAGTCGGTTGGGTCATTTAAGTTGGTTGGGTCATTTGAGTGAGTTGGATCATTTGAGTCAGTTGGGTCATTTGAGTCGGTTGGGTCATTTGAGTCCGTTGGGTCATTTGAATCAGTTGGGTCATTTGAATCAGTTGGGTCATTTGAATCGGTTGGGTCATTTGAGTCGGTTGGGTCATTTGAGTCGGTTGGGTCATTTGAGTCGGTTGGATCATTTGAGTCAGTTGGGTCATTAAAGTCAGTTGGATCATTTGAGTCAGTTGGGTCATTTGAGTCAGTTGGATCATTTGAGTCAGTTGGGTCATTTGGGTCGGTTGGATCATTTGAGACAGTTGGGTCATTTGGGTCGGTTCGATCATTTGAGTCAGTTGGGTCATTTGAGTTGGTTGGGTCATTAAAGTCAGTTGGGTCATTTGAGTCAGTTGGATCATTTGAGTCGGTTGGGTCATTTGAGTCGGTTGGATCATTTGAGTCGGTTGGATCATTTGAGTCAGTTGGGTCATTAAAGTCAGTTGGATCATTTGAGTCAGTTGGGTCATTTGAGTCAGTTGGATCATTTGAGTCAGTTGGGTCATTTGAGTCGGTTGGGTCATTTAAGTTGGTTGGGTCATTTGAGTCAGTTGGGTCGTTTGAGTCAGTTGGGTCATTTGAGTCAGTTGGGTCATTTAAGTTGGTTGGGTCATTTGAGTCAGTTGGATCATTTGAGTCAGTTGGGTCATTTGGGTCGGTTGGATCATTTGAGTCAGTTGGGTCATTTGAGTCGGTTGGGTCATTAAAGTCAGTTGGGTCATTTGAGTCAGTTGGATCATTTGAGTCGGTTGGGTCATTTGAGTCGGTTGGATCATTTGAGTCGGTTGGATCATTTGAGTCAGTTGGGTGATTAAAGTCAGTTGGATCATTTGAGTCAGTTGGGTCATTTGAGTCAGTTGGATCATTTGAGTCAGTTGGGTCTTTTGAGTCGGTTGGGTCATTTAAGTTGGTTGGGTCATTTGAGTCAGTTGGGTCGTTTGAGTCAGTTGGGTCATTTGAGTCAGTTGGGTCATTTAAGTTGGTTGGGTCATTTGAGTGAGTTCGATCATTTGAGTCAGTTGGGTCATTTGAGTCGGTTGGGTCATTTGAGTCCGTTGGGTCATTTGAATCAGTTGGGTCATTTGAATCAGTTGGGTCATTTGAGTCAGTTGGGTCATTTGAGTCTCATTTGAGTCGGTTGGGTCATTTGAGTCAGTTGGGTCGTTTGAGTCAGTTGGGTCATTTGAGTCAGTTGGGTCATTTAAGTTGGTTGGGTCATTTGAGTGAGTTCGATCATTTGAGTCAGTTGGGTCATTTGAGTCGGTTGGGTCATTTGAGTCGGTTGGGTCATTTGAGTCGGTTGGATCATTTGAGTCAGTTGGGTCATTTGAGTCAGTTGGGTCATTTTGAGTCGGTTGTATCATTTGAGTCAGTTGGGTCATTTGAGTCGGTTGGGTCATTTAAGTCGGTTGGGTCATTTGAGTCGGTCATTTGAGTCGGTTGGATCATTTCAGTCGGTTGGATCATTTGAGTCGGTTGGATCATTTGAGTCAGTTGGGTCATGAGTTGGTTGGGTCATTTGAGTCAGTTGGGTCATTTGAGTCGGTTGGGTCATTTAAGTCGGTTGGGTCATTTGGGTCGTTTGGGTCATTTGGGTCGGTTGGATCTTTTGAGTCAGTTGGGTCATTTGAGTCGGTTGGGTCATTTAAGTTGGTTGGGTCATTTGGGTCGGTTGGATCATTTGAGTCAGTTGGGTCATTTGAGTCAGTTGGGTCATTTAAGTTGGTTGGGTCATTTGGGTCGGTTGGGTCATTAAAGTCAGTTGGGTCATTTGAGTCAGTTGGATCATTTGAGTCGGTTGGGTCATTTGAGTCGGTTGGATCATTTGAGTCGGTTGGATCATTTGAGTCGGTTGGGTCATTTAAGTTGGTTGGGTCATTAAAGTCAGTTGGATCATTTGAGTCAGTTGGGTCATTTGAGTCAGTTGGATCATTTGAGTCAGTTGGGTCATTTGAGTCGGTTGGGTCATTTAAGTTGGTTGGGTCATTTGAGTCAGTTGGGTCGTTTGAGTCAGTTGGGTCATTTGAGTCAGTTGGGTCATTTAAGTTGGTTGGGTCATTTGAGTGAGTTGGATCATTTGAGTCAGTTGGGTCATTTGAGTCGGTTGGGTCATTTGAGTCCGTTGGGTCATTTGAATCAGTTGGGTCATTTGAATCAGTTGGGTCATTTGAGTCGGTTGGGTCATTTGAGTCGGTTGGGTCATTTGAGTCAGTTGGGTCATTTGAGTCAGTTGGGTCATTTGAGTCGGTTGGATCGTTTGAGTCGGTTTGGTCATTTGAGTCGGTTGGGTCATTTGGGTCGGTTGGATCATTTGAGTCAGTTGGGTCATTTGAGTCAGTTGGGTCATTTGAGTCGGTTGGATCATTTGAGTTGGTTGGGTCATTTGAGTCGGTTGGGTCATTTGGGTCGGTTGGATCATTTGAGTCAGTTGGGTCATTTGAGTCGGTTGGGTCATTTAAGTCGGTTGGGTCATTTGGGTCAGTTGGATCATTTGAGTCAGTTGGGTCATTTGGGTCGGTTGGATCATTTGAGACAGTTGGGTCATTTGGGTCGGTTCGATCATTTGAGTCAGTTGGGTCATTTGAGTTGGTTGGGTCATTAAAGTCAGTTGGGTCATTTGAGTCAGTTGGATCATTTGAGTCGGTTGGGTCATTTGAGTCCGTTGGGTCATTTGAATCAGTTGGGTCATTTGAATCAGTTGGGTCATTTGAGTCGGTTGGGTCATTTGAGTCGGTTGGGTCATTTGAGTCAGTTGGGTCATTTGAGTCAGTTGGGTCATTTGAGTCGGTTGGATCGTTTGAGTCGGTTTGGTCATTTGAGTCGGTTGGGTCATTTGGGTCGGTTGGATCATTTGAGTCAGTTGGGTCATTTGAGTCAGTTGGGTCATTTGAGTCGGTTGGATCATTTGAGTCGGTTGGGTCATTTGAGTCGGTTGGATCATTTGAGTCGGTTGGATCATTTGAGTCGGTTGGATCATTTGAGTCAGTTGGGTCATTAAAGTCAGTTGGATCATTTGAGTCAGTTGGGTCATTTGAGTCAGTTGGATCATTTGAGTCAGTTGGGTCATTTAAGTTGGTTGGGTCATTTGGGTGGGTTGGATCATTTGAGTCGGTTGGATCATTTGAGTCAGTTGGGTCATTAAAGTCAGTTGGATCATTTGAGTCAGTTGGGTCATTTGAGTCAGTTGGATCATTTGAGTCAGTTGGGTCATTTGGGTCGGTTGGATCATTTGAGACAGTTGGGTCATTTGGGTCGGTTCGATCATTTGAGTCAGTTGGGTCATTTGAGTTGGTTGGGTCATTAAAGTCAGTTGGGTCATTTGAGTCAGTTGGATCATTTGAGTCGGTTGGGTCATTTGAGTCGGTTGGATCATTTGAGTCGGTTGGATCATTTGAGTCAGTTGGGTCATTAAAGTCAGTTGGATCATTTGAGTCACTTGGGTCATTTGAGTCAGTTGGATCATTTGAGTCAGTTGGGTCATTTGAGTCGGTTGGGTCATTTAAGTTGGTTGGGTCATTTGAGTCAGTTGGGTCGTTTGAGTCAGTTGGGTCATTTGAGTCAGTTGGGTCATTTAAGTTGGTTGGGTCATTTGAGTCAGTTGGATCATTTGAGTCAGTTGGGTCATTTGGGTCGGTTGGATCATTTGAGTCAGTTGGGTCATTTGAGTCGGTTGGGTCATTAAAGTCAGTTGGGTCATTTGAGTCAGTTGGATCATTTGAGTCGGTTGGGTCATTTGAGTCGGTTGGATCATTTGAGTCGGTTGGATCATTTGAGTCAGTTGGGTGATTAAAGTCAGTTGGATCATTTGAGTCAGTTGGGTCATTTGAGTCAGTTGGATCATTTGAGTCAGTTGGGTCTTTTGAGTCGGTTGGGTCATTTAAGTTGGTTGGGTCATTTGAGTCAGTTGGGTCGTTTGAGTCAGTTGGGTCATTTGAGTCAGTTGGGTCATTTAAGTTGGTTGGGTCATTTGAGTGAGTTCGATCATTTGAGTCAGTTGGGTCATTTGAGTCGGTTGGGTCATTTGAGTCGGTTGGGTCATTTGAGTCGGTTGGATCATTTGAGTCAGTTGGGTCATTTGAGTCAGTTGGGTCATTTTGAGTCGGTTGTATCATTTGAGTCAGTTGGGTCATTTGAGTCGGTTGGGTCATTTAAGTCGGTTGGGTCATTTGAGTCGGTCATTTGAGTCGGTTGGATCATTTCAGTCGGTTGGATCATTTGAGTCGGTTGGATCATTTGAGTCAGTTGGGTCATGAGTTGGTTGGGTCATTTGAGTCAATTGGGTCATTTGAGTCGGTTGGGTCATTTAAGTCGGTTGGGTCATTTGGGTCGTTTGGGTCATTTGGGTCGGTTGGATCTTTTGAGTCAGTTGGGTCATTTGAGTCGGTTGGGTCATTTAAGTTGGTTGGGTCATTTGGGTCGGTTGGATCATTTAAGTCGGTTGGGTCATTTGGGTCGGTTGGATCTTTTGAGTCAGTTGGGTCATTTGAGTCAGTTGGGTCATTTAAGTTGGTTGGGTCATTTGGGTCGGTTGGGTCATTAAAGTCAGTTGGGTCATTTGAGTCAGTTGGATCATTTGAGTCGGTTGGGTCATTTGAGTCGGTTGGATCATTTGAGTCGGTTGGATCATTTGAGTCGGTTGGATCATTTGAGTCAGTTGGGTCATTAAAGTCAGTTGGATCATTTGAGTCAGTTGGGTCATTTGAGTCAGTTGGATCATTTGAGTCAGTTGGGTCATTTGAGTCGGTTGGGTCATTTAAGTTGGTTGGGTCATTTGAGTCAGTTGGGTCGTTTGAGTCAGTTGGGTCATTTGAGTCAGTTGGGTCATTTAAGTTGGTTGGGTCATTTGAGTGAGTTGGATCATTTGAGTCAGTTGGGTCATTTGAGTCGGTTGGGTCATTTGAGTCCGTTGGGTCATTTGAATCAGTTGGGTCATTTGAATCAGTTGGGTCATTTGAGTCGGTTGGGTCATTTGAGTCGGTTGGGTCATTTGAGTCAGTTGGGTCATTTGAGTCAGTTGGGTCATTTGAGTCGGTTGGATCGTTTGAGTCGGTTTGGTCATTTGAGTCGGTTGGGTCATTTGGGTCGGTTGGATCATTTGAGTCATTTGGGTCATTTGAGTCAGTTGGGTCATTTGAGTCGGTTGGATCATTTGAGTCGGTTGGGTCATTTGAGTCGGTTGGGTCATTTGGGTCGGTTGGATCATTTGAGTCAGTTGGGTCATTTGAGTCGGTTGGGTCATTTAAGTCGGTTGGGTCATTTGGGTCGGTTGGATCATTTGAGTCGGTTGGGTCATTTAAGTCGGTTGGGTCATTTGAGTCAGTTGGATCATTTGAGTCAGTTGGGTCATTTGAGTCGGTTGGGTCATTTAAGTTGGTTGGGTCATTTGAGTCAGTTGGGTCGTTTGAGTCAGTTGGGTCATTTAAGTTGGTTGGGTCATTTGAGTGAGTTGGATCATTTGAGTCAGTTGGGTCATTTGAGTCGGTTGGGTCATTTGAGTCCGTTGGGTCATTTGAATCAGTTGGGTCATTTGAATCAGTTGGGTCATTTGAGTCGGTTGGGTCATTTGAGTCGGTTGGGTCATTTGAGTCGGTTGGGTCATTTGAGTCGGTTGGATAATTTGAGTCAGTTGGGTCATTTGAGTCAGTTGGGTCATTTGAGTCGGTTGGATCATTTGAGTCGGTTGGGTCATTTGAGTCGGTTGGGTCATTTGGGTCGGTTGGATCATTTGAGTCAGTTGGGTCATTTGAGTCGGTTGGGTCATTTAAGTCGGTTGGGTCATTTGGGTCGGTTGGATCATTTGAGTCGGTTGGGTCATTTAAGTCAGTTGGGCTGTTTGGGTCGGTTGGATCAGTTGAGTCAGTTGGGTCATTTGAGTCGTTTGGGTCATTTAAGTCGGTTGGGTCATTTGGGTCGGTTGGATCATTTGAGTCGGTTGGGTCATTTAAGTCAGTTGGGTCATTTGGGTCGGTTGGATCAGTTGAGTCAGTTGGGTCATTTGAGTCAGTTGGATCATTTGAGACAGTTGGGTCATTTTAGTCGGTTGGGTCATTTAAGTCGGTTGGGTCATTTGGGTCAGTTGGATCATTTGAGTCAGTTGGGTAATTTGAGTCAGTTGGGTCATTTAAGTTGGTTGGGTCATTTGAGTGAGTTGGATCATTTGAGTCAGTTGGGTCATTTGAGTCGGTTGGGTCATTTGAGTCCGTTGGGTCATTTGAATCAGTTGGGTCATTTGAATCAGTTGGGTCATTTGAGTCGGTTGGGTCATTTGAGTCGGTTGGGTCATTTGAGTCAGTTGGGTCATTTGAGTCAGTTGGGTCATTTGAATCAGTTGGGTCATTTCAGTTGATTGGGTCATTTGAGTCAGTTGGGTCATTTGATTCGGTTGGGTCATTTCAGGAAGTTGGGTCATTTGAGTCGGTTGGGTCTTTTCAAGCAGTTGGGTCATTTCAGGCAGTTTGTACATTTTTTGGGTCATTTGGGATGGTTGTATGGTCATTTGTATCATCTGAGTCAGTTAGGTCATTTTAAGTCTATTAGATCATTTGAGTTGGCTGGTTCAGTCATTGGAGTTGGTTGGGTTATATTGGTTAGATCATTTGAGGTAGTTGGTTCATTTAAGTCAGTTGGTTGGGTCATTTGAGTAAGTTGGTTCATTTGAGTCGGCTGGGTCATTGGAGGTTGTTGGGTCATTTGAGTCGATTGGGTTATTTGAGTCGGTTGGATCATTTGAGTTGGCTGCGTCATTTGAGTTGGTTGGGTTGAGTTGGTTGAATCATATTTAGCTGTTAGGCCATTTAAGGCAGTTGGGACATTTGAGTAGGTTGAGTCATTTGAATCAGTTCTAGCCTGTGAGCAAGCTCTTGGGCTCAAGGGTCGGAAGAGGGGGAGGGGGAGGGGGAAAGACCAAGCACTTGCAGCCATGTATAGATCTTCACCAATCAGCATTTTCTGCAGACTTTTTCAACAAAGGCATTTGTGATAAATTCTTGCAAGCGTTTGCTCCAACCACCCTCCCCCACCCCTCCCCAACCTCTGCCTTTGAGCCCGAGAACTTGCTCTCAGGCTTTGTCCGTTGGGTGATTTTAGGCAGTCAGACAAACATGGACAAGAACTAACAGAGCATGGAATTAGGGTTCTATTTGAAGTAGAATAGTACCAAATAACAATCTCATGTGGTTACTGATAGTTTAAAGAATCTGGCCCACCCAGTTTGCATTGCGTGCCTACGTTGGTTCATCTGCCATTTTCCGGGCCCCCAAAAGTCCATACTGTAATGTAGATGAGAAATTCACTTGTGCAAGAGGTGATATGCTTGCCCAAATATGGAATAGAGCCGTATCATAACAATAAGAGAAGCGCACAATGCAAACTGGGTGGGTCAGACTCTTTAAGGAAGTGTCACGACTACTGTGACCTACATCGTAGGCTTGACATTTTGGGTGGTTGTAAATGCGAATTCCTAAGTACAGTATATTCTTACAGTGTAATAATCCAATATGTATAAACTTTTTGTATCAATCACAAGATGATTCTTTATTTTGGCTGGACAAATCATGGTATGGGTCGAATCTCATTAACAAAGGTGGACTTCAACACTTTTTTTTACTGTGAAATGTGATGGGTAGAAAAGTGTTGGGTGACCCCAGTTGAGTTCATTGCACTGTAAGGCCATTTGGTTTCAATTCTGTGTTACACAGTCATTAGAAATATTGCATCACAAGGACTTACATGTAAGCAACAAAAGTTTGATGGAATGGAAACTAAGTGTCCTTAAGACTTTCCACATTACATATTCACATTACTTAATTCACAAGCTGAAAACTGTTGGAATAACAAGCTACCTGAGACAAAAAAATATTTTTGCAGGTTAGCTTGTTACTCCAAGAACAATTTCACTTTTGTGAATTGTTTCTCCAAGTGAACAACGTGATTTGATTCTTTGCACTGGAATAAAACAGGCAGGTCCAAACACATCAAAGGTGTTACACCAGATTTCCACAGGAACTCCATATGAAAAGCGTTCAGGGTGCACTGAATACCAGTTCACCCGTGCCATGTAAAATGTATACCGCTGGTCTGATAACTCTGGATGTGTCGACTTAATCTTTATACTGTGGCGAAAGAATGTCAATACCTGTCCTGGTCTTACATCATCACAACCTGTGCGACAGGCAAGTGAGCCTTCAGGCCCTGCCCAGCTTGCTTGAATAAACGAATACCTTGATGTCTGACTTTTCTGAGATCCATACAATTCCAATCCAACTTTTATTGATTTGAATTCTGCTATTGTAAAGGGCATTTCAATGGCAGTCCTCTCATCAAGTCCTAAAAGTTCCTGATACACTGATTTCAGTGCATTTAAATCGTCACTGTCCAGTGCTTCATCTTTGGTGGCTGACATTGCACTAATGCAATTGTTGTTTATTGTCCAGTCACAGGTATTTAAATTGTTAACTGAGATCTCTCTGTACTCTTGAAGATGAAGGTACTGTTCTACTGGCTCCTGAGTATCCTTCACTGATCCTGAGCTTTGGCAGTTCTCGAAAAACTCCAAAAATGTTTCCTGAAACATCTCAGGGTACTCAAAGTCCTTAACCTTGGTTTGCATTAAAAACTTTCTCATCAACTGAATTTCAATTGAGCGGTTGTTTGTATGAAAAGACCCTAGCACTCCATTAAATCTTTCGAAGCTGAAGCACCAGAAAGCATGAAAAGGCCCGAAATCTGTCAGGCAATCCTTCAGGTGTCTATGCAGATGCATGTTGGGAGTGACCAGATCTTTTCCATATAATTTCTCAAACACTGTGCAAAATTCCATTAAGTATGTGTCCCCAAGTTCAATATCATTGTCTGTCAGAATTCTCTTGCCCAGGGTCTTGCAGGCAAGAACAAAATAGCGCCAACACTCAAGGTGATTTTCTGGTAAAACTCCTTTTAGGGCAAATAGTGAATACACAACTGTCCAGTTTTTCCAGTGGTCTGCAGTAAAGCCAGAAAAACTACAAGAAATCTTTCCTGGTATACGCCCGATATCTTGAGGTACTTTCATTGAAGCAACCAGCTCCTGAATTCTTTGAAAGTCCTCATCACTTATGAAGTCATTTTTGTCATTCAGCCACACATTTTTCATCATGTGTTTTGCCATCCCAAGATAGAGATTATGCATGGGATCGACAACAAAGTACCGTATACAGTCAAAGTAGTCTAATTCTTGTAAAACTGAATACCTGGCACCTAACTGGGAACAAAGTCTTTGTTGTGCTGCAGGACTGGTTTCATTTAACGTACTTTTAGTAAAAGACTTATGTTCAGCCGAGTTTCTAGGCTGCCAATTTTCTCGATCAAAACCACTAAAGTCAAGCCCATCTCCAGAGCAAAATGCTTTCTTGCATCGAGAACATCCTTGGGATGCCATGTGACCAAGGAAACCTCCAATCTTCCTTGTAGCTGGGATATCTGATGAAACGCAGATGAGCCCAACTTTGATTGGCCGTTTGAAAAGACTGCCATGAACAGAAAAACGTTCCTTACAGGCCCAGGGCATCTGCAACTCCTTTACAAGTGGTTCCAGGAAAGTATTTGCAGTTAGTTTGGGCTCTGAAGGTCCAGGTAAGATGCCTACAACAATGATGTTCTCCAGTTTATACCTCTCATGGCGAGGAAGATTAAGAAGTACAAGATAAATTACTCCAACAGATCCTGGAGAATGCTTGTGTGGCCTAAACCAGTCTACATTAAGCATAACAGCTAGGCTGTTACTCTGAGAAAGAAACCCACCTGAAGTAAGTTCCTTCCAGACATTTCCTTGATATATGTCTGTTTTGACATTGTTGAGAAAGACCTGGTTCCTCCACTCTTGACACTTCTTCCAAAATCCAGGCCTAGCAAGTAGTCCATGCAAAGACTTAATTACCGAGTTGTATGGATAAACCATCCTTGGATACAGTAATGTTTTTGTTCCTGTCTGTACAGTCTTTAAAAGTATTTCATCACAAGGACCTAGGTGTAAATGACAAAAATGAATGGAGTTAAAACCCTGAAGTGACCATAAGTCTTCATGTATAGTATATCACATTTTATACACAGTGCTGTAAATACATACATACATACTTTATTACATGTTCTTCAAAAGGGCTTTTCAACATATAATTACATGATTTTAAAATGTTGTCTAACTATATAAAATATAATAAAAATATAAATATAAAAACTATAAATCAGCTAAAATACTAACATCCTACAATCTAGGATGTATTGCTTAAAAATGTATTAATCCCGGTGACAGTTTTAAAAAGAGAAATCTCCAACAAGTCCCCACTACGGGTACAGCGATTATGCACCTCTTTACATTTAACAAGCTTATCACACAAATAAGATGGCAATAAAGTATTCATGCACTCATATGCCATGACTGACTCTCTTTAAATTAGTAGGTCTCTAACTGGTAGCCGGTTAAGCTGGCACAAGGCTGGGGTGACATGATCTTATTTTCTAGATATTGTAATTATCTTGCAAGCAAAGTTCTGGATACAAGTGTTATAATCTTTCACAAAAAGTTTCAGTTTTTAACGATGTTTTAAATGTGTAACGCATTGCGTCACGGTATTTCAGATAAGCCGTGAAAATAAACAAAATTGAAGTTGTATAAGCCCGGGCTTTAATAAGCAGCAGTTTACAGTAGTTGATTCGGGCTTCGCATTCATCAACCATCACAGGATAGAAATCTTGAGCTCACAATTTAATAATATTATTAAGTGTACAGTCAACTCTCTTCTAGCAACCACCTCTTGTTAGCTTCACATATAAATTAGCTATATTTTTTTTACACAATGATAGGGATGATGTAGGCCCACCACCCCCATTTTTATATCTATCCGAAATCAGTTAAGCAACCACCTTAATTAGCACTTTAAAGTGATCACTTTTGTGACAAGAGAGTTTCAAGACAAGAGAGTTTCAAGACTGTATATTACATGATTTTTTTACTATGTACAACAGGTATATATTTTTTTTTCTAGCTCCTCTCTTAGCTTGAAGCTAATATTTTTAGAAATTTAATTTTCATAAATGTTATAATTGATGATATATCATCAGTGTTGAAGATAGATGTAGACTTCAGAATTAGAGATTTGAGAAAATGTTTGTTTGACGTGTGGCTAATTGGTAAGCCAATTGCATTTGTTCTTCAGTTGCAATTTCAAGTATCAGAAGTATTTCAAATAGGTCTGATGCCGGCATAAGTTTTAATGTATCAAGTTGACATTCTCAGAATGTTCGCCTTGACTCCCTACATGTAGGTACATGAAGTTCACGTATTAGTTATTAGAAATTTAATGTATTTAGAACTTCTGTTTATAGTTTGTATAGACTAGATTATATGGCCGATTTCAGCCCGGTCAACCGGGCTGAAATTTTGTTGTGATTACATGACAAATTTCAGCCCGGGCGTCAAGTTTGAAATCGCGCGGGAAGATTGCCACGAGAATCAAAATGGCGTCGAAGATTCGACTGGGCATGCCCAAATTCACTTTTCAGCCCGGGCTGAAATTCAGATGCGATTACATGGTGAATTTCAGCCCGTTTGGCCGGGCTGAAATTCACCATGTAATACCAGCCCGGTTTCAGCCGTTTGGCCGGGCTGAAACCGGGCTGGAATTTTCAACCCGGGCTTTATTAGGATTTATTTCGGAAGCCGGGCTGAAATTCGCCATGTAATCGGCCCCTCAATTGCACTTTTCTTAGGGTTTTGGTTCTTTTTTGGCTGTAAAGTAAATTATGGTGAAAGACTGAAAAACATGATTGTTATCAGGACTCTGAATTAGTATTGTAATAATAAACTGTAGCGCTAACACTTTGACTGTTTATCAATAAATATGTTGTTGAGTAATTGAAGGAGTTCTTCTTGTGTCTGGGATAGGAAAATGGGGCAAAATGCTGAGAGTAATTGAAGGAGTTCTTCTTGTCTCTGGGAGAGAAAAATGGGAGAAAATGCTTTCAGAAATTTTAGTATAGTTGAATCGAAGAAGTGAAATCCATTGGATCGAATGTGGAGAACAACAATCAACCGAGCGGCGGTAAACGCGTGAAAATGCGAGCGGTGCACGAATTTACTCGAATTCACCGTTAAAGAAAATACTGAAAAATACATGCTTTCGACTGGTTAACTCCAGTGAACATGATGTTGGAATGCACAAAACGGCTGTGAATGGCAGAAAACACTTTGTTATCCATATGTTAACCGAACGATAAAACGCCGGAAAATGCGTTTCAACGAATTTACTCGAATTCACCATCGCGAAAAAATGCTGGAAAATGCTTGCTTTCGACTGGAAAACTCTTGTGAACAGTTCGTTTATCGTGCGAAAAAAGCTTGTGAACACCAGAAAACATGCAATTTTCTATGCGTTAACCCGAAGTGAACACAGGAAAACATTACGTTTTCCAGTATTTACACGCATTCCCCTTTTCGGAAAATGCTTGTTTTCAGCCGCTAACTCCGGTGAATACGCTGTTTTACAGTCGGAAAATGCCAATGAACAAAAGGAAAACAAGCTGTTCACCGAGCGTTAACCGAGCGGTTAATGCCGGAAAATGATTCGTTTACCTGCATTTACCGCAAAGGAAAACTACCGGATAATGGAACGAATACTGGAATTCACCGACAAGAAAACACACGGAAAACCTCGGATTTTCCGAATGCAAAACACTGGTAAACGCTAGGAAATTGCCGCGTTTTCCGTGAATTCAACCTTCGTTTTCCGCACGGTGAACACTAGTTTTTTTTTGCCGTGAAGGGCGTAAAACACATGGTGTTTCAGCCTGGTGATTTAGTGCTACGCTACACTCCACAGCTGAAGCCGGGTGAAGAAAACAAATTTCATCGGCAGTGGGAGGGCCCATATGAGGTAGTGGAGCGTGTCACGGACGTCACGTATCGGGTGAAGAAAGCCAGGGGACATTGCAGGAGATCTCAAGTAGTTGATTTTAACAATCTGCGGTTGTATCAGAGACGGCAGGAGGAACACTTGGAGGAACCAGTTGCTAGGGGGTCAGTGGAAGCACCTCAAGGTGGAAGCGAGGAAAGTGAATGGGTAGCACCAATCTGTGTGGAGGTGGAGTCAGTGGAGCCTGATGCGGTTACTGGTGGAACTGAAGATGAGGTTATCGGGGTTGCGGCTAGAGATGAGCTTTCTGACGAGGTTGTTGATGGGCAAGATGAGAGTGAGTATGCTCTCGGCTACGCGATTAAAACTGTTTAAACGACTTCAAAATAGTCTGGACCCCTTTCTGTGTGACGTTTATACATATGTGAATCCTGTGAGCACTTAGATCTAATTGACGCATGGAGAGCCATGAATCCAGATAGTTATAGATACACATGGCGACAAAAAAACCTGAAATTCAATGTAGACTTGACTTTTTTCTTATAAGCCAAAGTACTATGTGTAATACTGTTTGCGCGGATATAGCACCTTAATATAAAACGGACCATTCAATGATTACCTTACAAATTTCGCTGCACTCTAACACTCGGGGTAGAGGTTTTTGGAAACTTAACACATCCTTTCTAACCGAGATTGAATACATAAACCAAATAAAACTGACCATTCAACAAACCAAGGATGAATATGCTTCAGATGTTTTAACGTCTCCCAGTTTATTATGGGAAATGGTAAAATTGAAAGTGAGAGAAGAATCTTTGAAATATGGGGCTAAGAAAAAGAAAAAAATGCTCAAAAAAGAAGAGCAAATTGAAAACTCAATAGCAGATATAGAGAAACGTCTCAGCATTGCTGAGATTGGAGATGATGTTAAAACAGAATTATGGGCAGACCTAGAGTTAAAGAGACGTGAACTGGAGGAGATTATTGAATACCGGACAAAGGGAGCAATTTTGAGATCCAAATCACAATGGTACAATGAAGGTGAAAAAAACACCAAATATTTTCTCAATCTAGAAAAAAGGCATTGTAAGCAAGGAACAATAGCCCAGCTAAACATAAATGATAATGAATCCGTCTATACCGATAAAGAAATATTAAATGAATGCGAATCTTTCTATAAAAACCTATACACTTCCAAAATTGATGCCTGCAATTCCGCAAACACCGTTTTCGTCCCACAGGACAATAAGAAAGGCATTACAACTGAGGAAAAAAATATCTGCGAAGGATTATTGAATAGGGAAGAATGTCTCCAAGCTCTAAAGAACATGGCAAACAACAAAACTCCTGGAACAGATGGCCTCCCGTCAGAATTCGATAAGGTTTTTTGGAATGACTTGGCAGATTCATTGACAACCGCTTTAAATTACTCCTACGAAGCCTCAGAGCTTTCAGTGAAACAACGGCGAGGAATAATAAAGCTTATACCTAAGAAAGATGCAGACCTTAACTTAATAAAGAATTGGCGCCCTATTACGCTTTTAAACTGTGATTACAAATTGGCAGCAAAAGCCATAGCAAATCGCGTTAAAACCCTCCTCCCAAATCTTATTTCTAATGATCAATCGGGTTTTATAAAAGGCAGATTTATCGGTGATAACATCCGCTTAATCGATAGCGTTATTAGATATGCAGCGTCAGAAAATATTCCAGGTTTACTCCTTTTTCTCGACTTTGAAAAAGCATTTGACACCCTAGAGTGGCCTTTCATCCAACGAACGCTTAGCTATTTTGGTTTTGGTCCTTCATTTCAAAAATGGGTCCAGACTTTTTATTGCAACATCGAAAGCTGTATATTAAATAACGGGTGGGCAAGCAATCTTTTTGCGCCCACCCGAGGAGTCAGGCAAGGCTGCCCTCTCTCGCCATATTTATTTATTCTTTCAGCAGAAATTTTAGCAGATTCCATACGTAACAACAAAGAAATAAAGGGACTAAAAGTAAACAATAATGAAATCAAACTGAGCCAATATGCCGATGATACAACTCTGATTTTAAACGGTTCCGTAGAATATCTTCTAGCAGCTTTAACGAATTTAGAGTCCTTTAGCATAATGTCTGGCCTCAGACTCAACAGTAAAAAAACGGAAGCGCTGTGGATAGGTTCAAACGTTGACAACAACTTTCAACTTTGTCCCGAAAAAGATTTTAAATGGCCAAAAAAAAAAGGTAAAAGCCCTTGGTGTGTGGTTCTCAACAATACCCGATGCGGACACTGAGATGAATTATAAGGACAAGCTGGAAAAAGTTAAAGGGATACTGGGATCTTGGAAACTTCGCAGGCTTGGCTTCTTAGGAAAAATAACAGTATTAAAAAGCTTAGTAGCCTCACAGTTAGTCTATATATGTTCGTCTCTTCAAACCAACCATGCAGTAATTAAAGAGATAAATTCTATGGAACGACAAACGAGATAAAATAAAAAGAAATATAATGATAAATGACTATTCAGAAGGGGGACTGAGAATGATCGATATCGTCTCTTTCAATAAGGCGCTAAAATCTACTTGGATAAAAAAATATCTTAACAAAGAAAACCACGGAGCATGGAAGATTTTTTTTTATTTAGAACTCCAAAAATGTGGAGGGGAAGCATTACTTACTGGTAACTTAGATAGGGGAGATATCAAAACTTTGACCTCGGTTTTAGACCCCTTTGTTAGTGAAACCCTTGAAGCTTGGTCGGAAATTATTTTTGAGTCAGAGGTAGCATATAAAGATGATTTTCTTTCACATCCTCTTTGGTATAATTCTCTCATACGAATGGGAAACAGACCAGTGTTCTTTAGAGAGTGGTTTCAGAAAGGTATAACAAAGGTTAAACACCTTATGGACGACTCCTTTAAATTCCTTTCGCTTAAAGCCTTTCAAGAGAAGTATAACCTGAATGCCCGCCCTCTATCTTACTTTGGAATAATATCTGCGTTAAAAAGTCTGCAAAAGCTCTTTCCCGATTGCACAAGAAACTCAACCGAAGGTGCGGATACTTTTTTGACACAATTTTTATCCACCGAAAAATCTTGTAGCTTAGCATACAAAAACCTTGTCGAAAAAAAGAGCGAAACACCAAACGTAAGCCAACAAAAATGGCTAGAGGATGCTATAACTATAACGGATAATGATATTGATTGGGGAGCAGCTTTCCAATTACCTTTTTACTGTACTAAAAGCTCAAAACTTATAGTTTTTCATTTTAAATTTCTACACCGCCGACTATCCACTAATGACTTTCTAAAGAAGATTGGACTTGTGGACAACGACAAATGTACCTTTTGCCAGGCTGAAAAAGAAAAACTTATTCATCTTTTTTGGCAATGTTCGATATCTGGCGACTTCTGGCATAACTTTAAGTGTTGGTTACAATCTTGTCAAATCTTTCCAAAAGATCAAACCTTATCTTTGATTACTGCTCTGGGTCTGAGGCCAGACATTTCTAAATTTAAGCTTCAAATCAATTTTTGTTGTCTATGTGCCAAACATTATATATGGCTTTGCAAACAAAAACAACATATTCTTAAACTTAGTGGATTTCTGAAACATTTAAAGTATATTAAAGACATCGAGACGTATAGAAACACAATTCCTAACAAAAAGTGGGAGCCTCTATTACCCTATCTATAGTGTCCTAGCCCCCCTTCAAGTTATTTTAAAGTAATCGTTTAATACTTTATCTAATGTGTCAACTTATAATTTTACCAACCCATTCAACGTAAGTGTGCCAAAAGTTGCGTGATTTATTTTATTCAATATTTCTGTATTTATTTTTTTTTGTTATTAGTTGTTGCATTTGTTGTTCCTTTATTTGTTGTTCCTTTATTTGCTGTATTCCTTTATTTGCTGTATAATTAATAAAATAAAGGTTGTAATAAAAAAAAGTAATAACTTTTGACGCAAAATGTAATAAACTAAAGTAACGCAAAATGTAATGAATTTGACACAAAATGTAATAACTTCAGTTTTGTCCTAGTTCAATGGGGCTTTACACATATGAACATCTATACTTGAAAACGAAAAACGCCACCTATCAATCAAGCTGTACACGTCATCGATCACATGACTAGATCGAAGAAAAATCTACTATTTCGTTTTGTTATACAACGCAACATTTTGTGGTAAAAAAGGAACGAGAATCGCATGTAGAAAAACTTATTTCTTCAAGTAAATTGACTTTATGAAAATCCAGCCAGCCATTTTGTTTCAGCCGGTTTATTGATCTATGCTTGTTAACCTAGACTGCGTCACAGGCTATGTTAACCGCGAGACGGGTTTACCTGTTGACTTAAACACCTTTCACTTGGTTTTCGAGTCATTTCGCAACACAGACAAACGAGAATAACTGCCACGAATGTGGGCTCTATTTCTGATCATTGCTCTCACGAGGGAAGTGAATAAAGGTACACAAATCCACAGATCCCTTCTAAATTTGTACTTGAATCCGTTGATCCACAAAAATAAAATTCACAAATCCGAAACCACGAATTATTTTACAGTAGCCTTGTATGAGATTGTGTTTTAGCAAAACGTTTCGGCCATGAAAATAAAAACAGAATAAAACAAATTTCTAAAGAGGGTTGAAATTCACCACCTGAACTTTATAATTAACAAAAACCAAAATCTGGGGCCCGAAAATGGATAAATATGCTACATTTGCAGGTCATGATCCCAAAATCCGTTAAAATTTTGCTCTGAATTCGCAATCCTCAGATCCGTAGACCGATTCACCCCCCTCTCCCAGGAAAGCTCAGAGATTTCGACTTCTCAGACCTTACCTTATGCATGGAAGGAGACAATGTGAACTTACGGTGTTTGGTGTTATTTTTATTTCCGTTTTTAATCCCTTTGTAGCCATTTTGATATAGCTTTCTGTTCGTTACTTCGAAGGTTCCAGGTTTATCTTCATCGCTCGGCAAACGCTCGATATCCAACTTATACTTTGCTGGAAGGGGCTTCTTACTCTCTTAAATATGGTTGCCAAGTGTTTCTGGTTAATACGTTGACTTGTATAATTGAAACGGAGATATAAGCGATTTTCGATCTAGTCACGTGATCGATGACGTGTACAACGATTGATAGGTGGCGTTTGTAAAACTGAAGTTATTACATTTTGAGTCAAATTTATTACATTTTGCGTTACTTTAGTTTATTACATTTTGCGTCAAACGTTATTACATTTTGGGTTACTGAGTTTATTACATTTTGCGTCAAAAGTTATTACATTTTGAGATACTATTACATTTTGCGTCAATTATTACATTTTGTAGCGTAACAACGTGCCCCTGAGATCGAATTTTTGATTTTCATTTTTTTTTACATTTTCGTGTACAATTAGGCTTTCTTACTCATTTTGCCAAATTTCAATTCATTACGAACATCAGAAGTCATTTTATTTTAACATTAATTTCCGAGAATCTACGGCCGCCATTAATCAAGCTTGTTACAAGGCTTGGTTGCGAATGGGAGAAAGTGACGTCAAAGACTCAAACATATCTCACGGGTTGAAATTATAATAACAATAAGTATTGAAAAACACGCGAAAAGCAACAAAAACTTTGGACTTGTTCCACAGGAAACCCAAGCGTAATGTTTGTATATTAATGATATTTGAAAATGTAAGACATTGTATGGAATTTCGAATTCAACGTTTTAAGCAATATATAAAATCAAAATTGCTGAATAAAATCGTTGAAACATTTACTGGTGTCGTATACTATCTTTATACAGTGTTTCTACACTATTTGAACGATTTTTAGTCCATTTATCTTACCTTGTATAATATAATGGAAAGGAAGGAGAGTTCGGAGCTTTCGGCGTTCGACACGTGTCCACAAATGGCTCATTTTTCGCACAAAAATACGTGCTGCTCCCATTCTGACTGGTCGTCCTCGCAGTAGAATAACGTTAAATTGCATTTCTTCGAACAACTTGAACATCCCTTGTTGATTATGACGAACAAGCCACTCCACAAAATCACATAGCACTGCAAAATAGGCGCCAGAGAGCGTGAAGAAGGGAAGAGACCACGGTGCGCGGTCAACACTGGGTACCAGAGTAAAATCAAACCCCAAAGGGAAGGGAACGTTCAATTTTGTCAACCTGTCATTTTTGTTGCGTCTACCACCCGGTGAGGACCAAGTTGTCATTCTGCTGGTCATGCTTTCGACTTTAAAACGGCCTCTTGAAGAGGAGGAGACAAGAGAAAAAGCGACGGAAAACGGACCGTGTATCTGTTTCCTTCTTTAGGTCTATTAGTAAAACATTTACCAACATTTACATTTACATTGAGCTCGGTTCAGCTCTTACGCTTTTGCAAGACATTAAATTTTTTCTTTACGTAATAAGGGCCTGGTCGCACTACAGTCAAAAACAAAAATTAGCCCATGCAAAAATCGAGAAAAACAAAAGAAACCGCTCCGGTGGGACACGCTTTTTGTAGAATGTGTTTGTTTTTATCTCATAACACGCAAATATAATCTGCCAAATTAATTTCAGGCACCCACGTGCAAATGTTTTTTGTTTTACTGATATAGCATTTTAATTACCGATATAGACCACTTTCATAATGGCGGCCGATTTATTTATTCTTTTATATGTATGTTAATTAGCCTCACTGGCCTCATTTTAGAGTAAATTCTTTTGAATTTTGCACATGTTACCGAGGCCAGTGAGGCTAATTAACATACATATAAAAGAATAAATAAATCGGCCGCCATTAAAATTTATTATGAAAGTGGTCTATAAAATAACATTAATTTTTGTAAAGAAAAAGCACGCTTTTACCTCGAATAGCGTATGGCATGTTTCACAACAGTGACAAAGCACAATTCAGTTGCACGGTTTACGTTTTCACAAAAAAAGTAAAAACAATAAAATGTCAATTGACATTTTACCGTTTTTACTTTTTCCATCTTTTCTTCCTTGTCTCCTCCTCTTCAAGAGGCCGTTTTAACGTCGAAAGCATGACCAGCAGAATGACAACTTGGTCCTCACCGGGTGGTAGACGCAACAAAAATGACAGGTTGACAAAATTGAACGTTCCCTTCCCTGTGGGGTTTGATTTTACTCTGGTACCCAGTGTTGACCGCGCACCGTGGTCTCTTCCGTTCTTCACGCTCTCTGGCGCCTATTTTGCAGTGCTATGTGATTTTGTGGAGTGGCTTGTTCGTCATAATCAACAAGGGATGTTCAAGTTGTTCGAAGAAATGCAATTTAACGTTATTCTACTGTGAGGACGACCAGTCAGAATGGGAGCAGCACGTATTTTTGTGCGAAAAATGAGCCATTTGTGGACACGTGTCGAACGCCGAAAGCTCCGAACTCTCCTTCCTTTCCATTATATTATACAAGGTAAGATAAATGGACTAAAAATCGTTCAAATAGCGTAGAAACACTGTGTAAAGATAGTATACGACACCAGTAAATGTTTCAACGATTTTATTCAGCAATTTTGATTTCATATATTGCTTAAAACGTTGAATTCGAAATTCCATACAATGTCTTATATTTTCAAATATCATTAATATGCAAACATTACGCTTGGGTTTCCTGTGCTTGTTCTTTGTGCAATTTTCTATGCTGAACCAGTGAGGTATGATTGAGTCTTTGACGTCACTTTTTCCCATTTGCAACCAAGCCTTGGAACAAGGTTGATTAGTGGCGGCCGTAAATTTTCGGAAATAGATGTAAAAATTAAATGACTTCTGTTGTTCGCAATGGATTGAAATTTGGCGAGATGAGTGAGAAAGTCTAATAGTACACGAAAATGTAAAAAAAATGAAAATCAAAAATTTCATCACAGGGGCACTTTAAACTTTCGACACATTTCTGCATCATGGCATCTTATTTAAAGGCTATATCATTTGTCGAGTGTTCCTCGGTTTGAAGTAAACGGACAGATAAATCTTATCATTGCTTCGACAAGCGTTAAATGTACCAATATGTCGGGCCATTTGAGGCCGTGATCGTGACAGCAGTTATTTGTGTGGTCACACAATGCTGTTCATCGGGCATTTTAGGGCGAAATGTGTGATCATGAAACGCAAAGGATATCAACTTTTTACCTGATTAAGACCACTGTGGTATTTAGCTATTTCCGTCCTTTTTAACCCGTGAATATACGCGCATGCGTAATGAACGGGTTATCGGTAACGGCGACAGATATGCAAATGAGCACTCGCTCACTCCTTCCATCAGCTGTAAACTTAGTGACGTAATGCTTTTGTTACGAATGCGTTTTGTAACAAGAACAGCGTGAATCCAGCGATAACAATCACTAAATTGGTGTAAACGAATATAAACAACAATAAGCTTAAAGATGTTTCGCATTTGGAGTCTTTAATGCAACGTTAAAATCAATCTAAACACGCGTTTTGATTCTTATCTAGCTTCGAGTAATAAAATTTAACCCATCTCAAGTCAGATGTCACGGTGGTCGAGTGGTGTAAACCGCGGACTTACAGCCGAAAGGCCCAGGTTCGAATCTCGTTCGGGCCGTTCTTTTTTTTCTTTTTTTTTTTCTTTCTTCTTCGGACTGAACATTATAAAAGTGATGTACTGTATTTTTACTTTTTGCGTTTGTCAAAACTCCTTACGTTTAATTTTTAAAAAAAATATTGAACCGTGATAGAGTGAAAACATAAGCTTACCGCAATATTGCGTTACGCTAGCATTTCAAATTCACGGGTTGGCTCTAAGGAGCCTTTGATTTCGTATTGTTTCTCTTTTTTAAGTCGTGAATACGACTTATTGCGATTACCGGAGAAAAGTCTCTCGCTCAGCGTAAACTTTATATTAAATTTATATTAAATTGTGGATATGTTACACTTCGGTAATAGCATACATGGAGTCTGAAATGGGAGTAAACTAAGTCCGCCATTACGGCTGTTGTGAGTAGTATAATAAAGATTATTCACCGCCAACATCATCATTTCTCACGCTTTCCCAAACATAAACCCATGACACAAAGCAATAAGCTAAATGACTGCCAATCGTAACAGCTAAATAATATCATAGCTTATGCGGAAGACGAGGGTAAATTTGGTTCGATGATTTATGCCAATTCAAATTCAAAAAAATAAATGGCATATGTCATAATATTTTCAGCTTATTCGAAGCACGGGGTGAATTTGGTTCGTTGATGTTAATTTTACATTACATGTTAATATCAGCAGAAATAATAATTTATTTCTCAAAATGGTTGTGTGGTTTTTTAGCTTATTGCTTTGTGTCATGGGTTTATGTTTGGGTAAGCGTAAGAAATGATGATGTTGGCGGTGAATAATCTTTATTATACTACCGAAAAAGAACCGCTCCACCGTTGAAATTAACTCAATATTTAAAGCGACTTACCCTGTATTTGAAGCGGTTTCACCGAGTCGTTTCACTTCGTTCATTTCGTTCGCTTTCTGTGAGTTTACGCGAAAATTTCACGGGGTTTTGAGATTTTGTTTTCGTGTAGAAATACTGGCGAGAAAGGATGAACGCAGAGAGTGAAATTCACACAAACAAAAGAAAGCAAAACACCTGCTTACACTTACCACCTGCTTGCATAAAATTAACCATTCTTGTGTTTTGCGCAGACGCGGGGTGAAAGAGTTACCACATGTGAAAGCGTGGCGGTTTTGATCATTATATAAGAGTTGTTCGAACTATATGGCATATCGGTGGCGGATGGGTTATGAAACAGCTAGAAAAAGCGAGGGCTGGTTGTTTCATGTCCATCAATCACCCGGTATATATATCATAGCTAAAAACCCTCGCGGCTATGATATATATACTGCAGGCCTAAGAAAGGGTGTCGGGTTGTTGAGTAGAGCTAAGTCGTGTTCGATGACCGCTTCGAAAGAAGGTTGACAGATGTTGACGGGGAGTTCACGGCAGTAGTGCTGGTTCAGCCTCAAACCTAAGTGGCAAAAAAAAAATGAAAAAAAAAATGAAAAAATGAAAAATGAAAAAAAAAAATCTCTCAAGGGAACTGGGTGGGGGAGAAGTGGTGGAAGGAGAGAGTTCCCTTGAGAGATTCTGTTGGCCAACAGTTTTGCTTTTTTATTGATCTGTTATGTTGAGTGGGGAAGAAGAACATAAAATAAAAAAAAATATTTTATGTTTTCCTGAAAAATGGAACGCATGACAGTTAGGGAACTAAGACAAATTGCCAGGGAAAGATATATCCCCGGCCGCGCTCGCGCTAGAAAAAAGGCTGATTTAATACGTTTAATTACTGCATCTCCGCGCAATATTGATTCACCCACACCGCCAGAAACTCAACCACCTCCTCCTCCGCAGCCTGGTATATTGAAAACAATTTCCAATACTTTCCGGTCATGGTGGAATTGGTTAAAAGCCGCGCCACAAACTCTGGCGAAAAAAGCTGCTAATATGATCACAGATTTTCAACGCAAAGTTGACAGTTATCAACAACCAATAGGAGTTCACGAAAGCACTTCGGCGTTAGAAAACTTTACCCGTCCATTCATCTTTGACGGTGTGGAAGGACTGACCCCTGGAAGTTATTTTCAGTGAGTTTCTGATAAACTTCTGACTGTTCTCAATGCTAATCGAGGCACTAAAATCAAACTGATTCTATCCTGTCGAATGAAACGCCAGAATTTACAAACTGGGGAAATAATTGAGATCGATGCTCCAATCTATTCGGAAGTAGAATTGAATCTCGCAGCGACGGATCTCGCCGCTCTTTTAAATGAAATGATAGCAGACATTCTTGAACACATTGCCATTTTCCAACTGAAAGGCTCGAATTGGCAATTTGTTCGCGTTAATCATTTGGAATTGCATCTGGTTGAATTCAAACCTCTCGGCGGGAGCACATATATTTCTCTTCCGCCATTCCTTGCTAAGAAGAAGGCCCTCATTAATATGCAAAATACTGATAATCAATGCTTTAAATGGGCAGTAACAAGGGCACTCTTTCCATGTGAAATTCATCCTGAAAGAGTTACAAAAGAATTAAAAGCTCAAGCTGATGATGTCAATTGGGATAAAATTTCATTTCCAACGCCCCTGGAGGAAATAGATCGTTTTGAAAGAAATAATCCCGACATTGCCGTTAATGTTCTCGGGTATGAATCAGTGGTTCATCCCTTGAGAATTTCAAAACATAAAAAACGTCAACGCCATATAACCCTGCTGCTTTTTGAGAAAGATGAAATCCAACATTATGTTGTTGTTAACAGCCTGAGTCGCCTTCTCTCAGCTCAAGTTAATCATCACGTCGGTCGCAAACTTTTTTGCCTGCATTGTCTCAATCATTTTTATGACGAAGCGCATCTAGCTAAGCATGAAGAATTGTGTTGCAGAACTGAAGCGATAAAAGTCGAAATGCCCGCAAAGGGAGAGATTTTGCAATTTAAAAACCACAGCAGATCTATCAAAGTTCCATTTGTGATTTACGCTGATTTTGAAGCATTCACTGAACCGATTAGTGGTTGTTCCCCAGGGAACGGTCACAGTTTCACAAATAAATTTCAAAAACACACGCCATGTGGTTTTTGTCTCAAGGTTGTTGGCATGGATGGGGTTGATTTGAATTTCCCTCCAGTGCCCTTTCGGGTAAAAACAGCGGATGATGACGTTGCACAAATATTTGTGGAGAAGTTAATTGAAACAATTAAACATATTCACAAGAAATTTGACTTCAGAAAGAAGATAATTTTCACCAAGGAAGATAAGAAAGAATATGAAGCAACCACAGTTTGTTGGATATGCCAGGGAGAATTTGACGAAGAATTTGGCGAAGAATCTGATAAAAAGGTGCGGGATCATTGCCACTTCACAGGAAAATATCGTGGCGCAGCCCATAACAGTTGCAATCTGCAGTTTCGGAAACCAAAGTTCACCCCAGTCATTTTTCATAATCTTGAGGGATATGATTCTCATCTCTTCATTAAAAATCTTGGCAAAATACCTGGGGATATTAAATGCATCCCCAACAATGAGGAAAAATATATATCCTTCTCAAAGACGATCAAGATTGGAGAATATATTAACAAAAAGGGTAAAACGGTCAACATCACTCATGAACTGAGATTCAACGATTCTATGAAATTCATGGCTTCTTCTCTTGAGAATCTAGCAAATAATTTGAAAAAGTCAGGCATGGATAAACTGAAGGAAACCAGGAACGAATTTGGAGACAAAGCCGAGCTTCTTTCCAGAAAAGGAGTCTATCCCTATGATTATATGGATTCCATTGAGAAATTCAAGGAAACACAACTGCCGCCAAAGGAGGCATTCTATTCTCAAATTAATGAATCGGGAATATCCGATGAAGACTATCAATATGCCCAAAATGTTTGGGATAAAATGGGGATAAACAATTTAGGAGAATATCACGATCTCTATTTGAAAACGGATGTGATGCTCCTGGTAGATGTTTTCGAAGCATTTCGTAATGTCTGCCTGGAGTATTATCAACTAGATCCAGCGTGGTATTATACCGCCCCTGGTTTGTCATTCGACGCGGGTCTGAAAAAATCAGGGGCAAAGCTTGAATTGTTGAATGATCCAGATATGCTCCTGTTCTTCGAGAAAGGAGTCCGTGGTGGAATTTCAATGATCTCAAATCGCCATGGAAAGGCAAACAATCCATATATGGGAGGTCAATATGACCCAACTCACCCCGCGAAATACATTCTCTATCTCGATGCTAACTCTCTTTATTCTTGGGCAATGACTCAACCACTTCCAACGGGAAACTTTCGCTGGATGAAAAATTTCAAGAGATGGCGCCAAATTCCCTGTGTGCTTGAAGTGGATTTGGAATATCCCAAAGAACTTCATGATTTGCATAATGACTATCCCTTTGCCCCCGAGAGAGTGATCTGCGAGAATAATGTTGAGAAATTAATCCCCAATCTGCGCCATAAGAAACGCATCATCATGCATCACAGAGCATTGAAACAAGCTCTAAAACATGGTTTGAAACTCACTAAGATTCACAGGGGAATATCATTCACTGAAGAACCTTGGCTGAAATCATATATCGAACTCAACATCCAGCTCCGTCAAGCAGCGGAGAATGATTTCGAGAAAGACTTTTTCAAACTGATGCCCAACGCAATATTCGGCAAAACAATGGAAAATATCCGCAAGAGAGTTGACATCAGACTTGTCAATGATCGAAAGATTGCGGCAAAGCTTGCGGTTAAACCCACATATCAACATAGCACAATCTTTGACGAGAATCTCATCGCTGTTCATATGAAGCGGAAGAAAATGACATTCAACAAACCAATTTTCTGTGGAATGTCAATTCTTGAAATATCAAAGGAACTGATGTTCAGATTTCACTATGAATATATGAAACCTAAATACGGGGAGAAAGCCAAGCTGTTGTTCACAGATACTGATTCTTTGTGCTATGAAATCGAAACAGCAGACGTCTATCAGGAACTGAAACCAGATGTAAAGGAGATGTTTGACACTTCCAACTATCCCCCGGATCACCCCTCAGGAATGCCAATTATGAACAAAAAAGTGAACGGCCTCATGAAAAATGAAGCTGGGGGAAAATAATTGAAGAATTTGTTGGATTACGCCCTAAATTATACAGCTACAAATTATTTGAAACTGATGGTGGCGGCAAGAAATGCAAGGGAGTGAAAAAACAAACAATAAAGAAACATATCACCCATGAGGACTTCAAAGAATGCCTTCTCAGCGGGGAAAGCCAAATGAGAACTATGAATCTCATCCGCAGCCATCACCACGAGATGTTCTCAGAAACAGTCAATAAAACTGCTCTCTCTGCGGATGATGACAAGCGATTTATCCTTCCAGATAAGATTCACACTCTTGCTTGGGGTCATTGGAGAATTGGAGAAGAAAAAAAACTAAATAAAATGGTTGACAAAGAAAAACTTTTCACAATCGGAGACAAAGATTTTTTTTCCGTAGAGGAAACGGGAATCCCACTCAAGGTAATGAAAAATTATGCAACTTGGATTCACCCCAAATTCAAAAAAGCATGTGGTTTGACGGATGAAGACTTGGAATGGTATAAAGGGGTTGAAAATGAAAGAAACTTTCAAAAAGCTGTGGATATGGCCACTTCTTTTCGAGCCGAAACGGAAGACCAAGCTGAATTCATTGCGAATTGGATTTTCCGTGATTTGAAAAATCAATTTTTTATCCCACCCAAGAAAAAAAGAATCCCGCGAAAATATCTATCCCCAACTGCTCTCTCGACAACCCCGTGAAAAAATCTTCCGGAAAAATCTCTTTCTGTCTCCTCCCATGCCTTCACAATGACAAATGGCTCAAAGTGAAACTCCAAACCAAATTCAAGATTTTCGCTCATCAAGGTGAATCGTTTTCTCTGGGAATCACTCTTCCGCAAGAAAACATCAAATTTTTCAAAGATTTGGAAAAGCATCTCAACTCTGCTGCGATGAAAAAGAAGCAGGCAATCAAAGAGATTTCCCCGTCTTTTGCTCGATTTCAGGAGGGAGATTTCACTCTCGTGAAAATCGACAAATCCGAGCAGGAAAAGATTTATGCCAAGATTTATCCCTCCAAACTCCCAAAAACGGATTTCTCGTGTCGATTTTGGGAGTTGTGCGATGATGGGAAGAAAAAACCCATCTTGAAGCAAAAAGAACTCATTGGCATGCCTCTCCGCGGGCAAGTCGTCTTTTCCATCAAACATCTTTTCTGCGGAAATGTGAAAGCAATCACATGCATTGTGGACGAAGTTTTGGTGGAAGAAATGGTGCAGGCTGCCTCGGAATTCGATGAGTTTGAGGACAAGAATGAGGACGATGAAGTTTGATCTCGCTGAAATCAGGGAGAAAATCTTTTCCAGAATTGAATTCTGGAAAAATATTTGTGAATTTGGGCAGAACTTTTTTCCTGATTTTTTGATTTTTCCACGTGTGTCAGTTTTGATTTTTGGAGATTTTTTCCACGTGTGGCAGGTTTGATTTTCTCTGATTTTCCCAAATTCACTCCGGGGAAAAAATTTTGAAATCTGAATTTGAAAATCCACTCCAGAAACTGATTTTGAAATCTGAATCTGAATTTGAAAATCCACTCCGGAAAAAAAAAATGAATTTTGAAATCTGAATTTGAAAATCCACTCCGGAAAATATTTTGAAATCTGAATTTGAATTTTGAATTTGAATTTTGAAATCTGAATTTTGAATTTGAATTTGAAAATCCACTCCGGAAAATATTTTGAAATCTGAATTTGAATTTTGAATTTTGAAATCTGAATTTGAATTTGAAAATCCACTCCGGAAAAAATTTTTGAATTTTGAAATCTGAATCTGAATTTTGAATTTGAAAATCCACTCCAGACAATTTTGAAATCTGAATTTGAAAATTCACTCCGGGGAAAATAATTTGATTCTGCTCCTTAAAATAATTTTTGAATTCTGAATCCCCAGAATTTGATTTGCGGAATCCAACTCCAGGAAGAATTTTGTTTTCCGAACTGACTCCGGGAAAATTTTTTGCTGAATTTGAAATTTCTCCGGAAACTGATTTTGGAATGAAATTTCTCTCTGGTATTTCTCCAAATTATTTTTGAGGAAAATTTTTTTTCAAAATTTTAAATGAAATAATCCCTGGGGGATGAAAAAAAAATCTCCGGGGATGAAAAATTTTCTCCAAAATGGATTTCAGAACGAAAAATCGCCCACAAAAACTGATTTTGGGATGAAAAATCTCTCCAAAAACTGATTTTGGAATGAAAAATCTCTCCGGAACTGAAATCTCTCCGGGAACAAAAAAATCTTTCGCTGAAAATCAGCTTTTAATTCAAATTCAGGAAAATTTCTGCTTCATTTCATCTAAATCCTAGTTGTCTAAATTGGAGAAATGACTGGCTAAAATTGACAAATATGCAGATAAAATGTGATTTTAATTTTTTATTTCCTTTTTTTCTCCAAATGAAATTTTGAAAACCCACTCAGGGGAAATTTTTGACCCACTCTGGAAAATGATTTTGAAAATCCCTCCGGAAAATGATTTGGAAAATCCCTCCGGATGAATTTTGAAAACCTCATTCAGGGGAAATTTGAAAATCCCTCCGGATGAATTTTGAAAAACCCACTCAGGGGAATGATTTTCAAATTTTGCTGAATTCAGCATTGTTCCGGAAACTGATTTTGAAATGAAATTTCCTCCGGAGAATTCCTCCATATTATTTGGGGGAAAATTTTTTTCCAAATTTTTTTCCAAATTTTATGAATGAAGGGATGTCCGGGGGATGAAAAATCTCCCCAAACGGATTTTGTGATGAAAAATCACCCCAAAAACGGATTTTGGGATGAAAATCCTCCGGGGATTGAAAATCTCTCCGGGGTTTGAAAATCTTTCGCTGAAAATCAGCTTGAATTGACAATTCAAGAAAATTTCTGCCCCATTTCATCTAAATCCCAGTTAACTAAATTGACGAAATGATTGGATAAAATCACAGTTTATCCAGATAAAATGGGATTTTAATTTTTTATTTCCTTTTTTTCACCAGAGAAAAAATGTCGAAATCAGCAACGCATTTTTCAATCTCCGATGGGAAAAAAAACAAAAATTTCACTTCCATCAATTCAGCGGCAAAAGAATATGGAATCTCAAATTGCGCAATCACAAATGCATTGAAAAAAGGAAACTCAACCATCACCCGGAGGTCGGACAAGAAAAAATTCTATCTCGGAGAACCAAAGGCGGAAGGATCAGCTTCTCCCCAGATAGATTTTTCTCCACTCCCAATGGATGAGGAATGGTTTGACAAATTCAAGATCGGTGTTTCATCTTTTGATGAACTTTGTCGAATGATTGCCAATAAATTATTCGCGGATGAAGATATAGAATTGGACTGGAAGAAAAAAGAATTGAAATATAATGAGGAAAGTATTTGCTTCATCAAAATCATTTCCATTATCTGCAGAGTGATTTTTGAGATAAACAAAGAGAAAGCCCTAGCAGATCTGGAGAGTCGAATTGGAACTAAAAATTTCTCCCCCGAGAAACGAACACAATTTGTAACATCTTTGAGGAAAAATGAAAGAACATTTCACGTTGACATATTCAATAAAATCAGGAAATTCAAATAAATTTTTCCCCTGATTTCTTGCATGATTTTTCATTTCCGGGAAATGAAAATTCTCAACCCTCAAATTTTTTCTCCCATTCAGCTTCAAACTTTTCCAAATCCAACCCCAAATCAATCACAATCCCATCAATCGCTTCCATTGAAAACAAAAATTCAGCTCGATCAAAATTTCCTCCCCGCAAAGCGAAGCGCAAATCACTCAATGTTTTTTCATAGGTGGTGAAAGCGAATTTCGCCATCTCAATTTTGCTTTTCAGATTCTTCATTTCATTTACGGTTTTCAAAACTAATCCTGCTCCTGAAATCACTCCCAAAACGATGGGGTTGAGAGTTGCTGCCCCAGCAATCGTCCCGATTGCAACCAAACCGGAAGAGGTCAAATTCATGAGCAGATTCATTTTCTTGAATCGGCCATGCGCTCGTTTCAGGCACCAAAATCTTTTGTGATAAAATCGAAAAGGTTTTTTGATCTCTTCCAGTTCTTCTTCCCGAATTGCGGGGTGGATGTGATTGAAAGCAAAGATGCTTTGTTTTCTCATTTTTCAGGGAGAAATCATTTTTCAATCAGAATTGTCGCTTTTGCTCTTTGAATGGCATTTCCATCCGAGAGAGCCAGATAGAAAGCTTCTTCCTGCCCAACATGGAGATTGAAGGTGAACTGCAGTGAACCAAATGAATTGGTGGAAGGTCTGACTGCTTTCCGAATGATGCGATCTCCTTTAACAACACTTGTCATGATGATGGTTGCTCCACTCACTGGGTTGGAACCGCGTTGAAGAATGAAAACCGTGACATTCAAAATCCGGAAGTCAGATCCAAATTGTTGCCAATAATTTGTTTCATCTTCCTCTTCATTTGGGAAGATCAAACAATCACCGTGTTTTCCTTTCACAAATCTTGCAAAAATGAAGTGTTTTGACGGGCGAAGCGGCAAATTCAACAAGGAGTGCGAATTCAAATCCAAGTCAGTCTCCATGACCATCTTCCCCGCTTGGAAAACGAAATGGGAATCGAAGACGCTGCTTTCAACATCAGGTTGAGAACCAGCAATGCCATATATAATCAGATTTGCATTTCCTTTTTCGGCTGCTTCGGCAGTTCCTCTTTCCTCTCCATTTCAAATCCAGATAGATGAATTCAGGTGGGGAAATCCTCCATTTGTGTATGTGGATGATGGATCTGGAATACCCCGAAAACTTCTTAGTTGATTGCTGATTTATATTCAGACTTGTGCTCACAACGTTGACGCTCACGCCATCCATTGACGCGGGGAAGAATTCAATGCAGAGTGTGTATTCTCCCTCTGGTAATTTGTACATATTGAATCCAAGTCTCCCAGAGTATTCATTTAAAAGATCTTTTGTGATTTGTAAGTCATAAGCCTTCTTGTTGAAATGATGCGGCGAATCTGGAAAATCACTTATCCCAGTCACTGTCATATGATGTTCAGAGCTGGATTCATCCACATTTTCCATCAGATAGCGGAATGCGTCCTTTGGGTGAGAGGTTGACGTGATATGCGATTCATTGACATATTCTTTAAGTTTCTCTTCTAATTCCATCGTGTGGGCTACCACACCTCCTATCTGGTTATCCACATAAGATTTTGGCGTGGGTTGATGCTTCAGAGTTGGCGCTGCAATATTGTTGATTTGTTGCGAGTTCATATCCAGGTTTCCGGTCATTGTCCCGCCTTCCAACGAAAGTTTTTTCGCGGATTGGGCATCCACATATCTTTTATTTGCGCCCTGATCGGCAACTTCGGGATCTTTCACGTTAAAAATAGTGTGATTTCCCATATCCAAAGCCGTCTCCATTGGAAACATCTCTTTGCGGCTGAGAAAGATATTTTTGGCGTCATTATAAGAAACCAGGTTGTTATAATGCGCTCCCAAATCATGCCATGTTTGCTGTTTTGAGTTTTTCACGTTGAAAAGTTCTTTTAAATCAATATCCTTCGTGACTTCATGAGTGTGAGCCGGAGCATCAGGGTGGAATTTTTTCAGAGTGGCCATATTCACCGCTGACAAATCCTGGTTTTCATCCGTGTCCAGATTGACGATCAATTTGCGATTCATTTCTATTTCCCCGGGGTTGATGAGTTTTTGTCCCCTGAGATCAAGATCCCCAGTCATATGCGAGGAACCATCCACCTGGAGAGAATCTGCTCGCAATTGCGTTGCAAGCGTGTCAACTTGGTGTTTGGTAATTGCATCCGAATTCCCCGTTCCTTCAGCGACATTTGTCAGGCGTTTCCTTTGCAGGTCGAAGTCTCCTGCTGGCGTCAGCTTGAAACCAACTCCTGGCAATCCATCTTTTCCATCTCGTCCTCCCTGGAAGTTGCTTGTTTCAGAAAGTAATCCATTTGAATAACTCATTTTAAATGCTTTCATCAAAGTTTTTGGCAATGAATTTCCTCGGCTTATCCACATACAGGAAAGAGAACGGATCATGCGTTGCTTTCCGATAATCTTCTTTGCTGACATTGTTCTCCCTGCAGATCGCCGTAATTTCTTTGTTGCTTGGGAATTCGAAGATGCAAAAATGCGAGCAATTCAGGCGGATATCTTTTGGTGTTCCGAAATAACTTTGCGAAAGATAAATCACAGAACATTTCTTGTGCCTGCCCTGAATGAAATAATCAATCAATGGCTTTTGTTTTTTTTCGGAAACAAAATCATCGAAAACAACCAGCTTTTGATTCTCCCCTGACAATTCAGAAACTGGGATGATTTCATCCGGGGATGCTTCCACAACGTCATACCCAGCTTCTTTGCTGAATGGGCGAAATGTTTTCAGCAGATGTTGATATTTGGTTTGGTCAAGATTTTTCGCATAGAGATAAATTTTATCGTAGAAGAGCAGCGGGCGGAGGATCATATCCAGGAGAACATTTGTTTTCCCCGATCCTGAAGGGCCACAGATCAACATTCTGAAAGTTCGATCCGGCATGAAAGGGTGACGTTGTTTGAAATTCGTGATTGGATCCTGACAATCATAATTTGGAATCTTCATTTTATTAATGAACATGACGTTCTACATCTTGTTCTACATCTTGTTCTTCATCCCAAATTTGTGTTTCTGGGATATAAAATGAGTTTATTGAAATGGCAAGAAATGGCTAAAAGCAAATCTGCTTTGGGCAAAAAAATCAACTTTGTTCACAATGCTATCACCCAGAAAAAGTTGGGTGAAGAGACAAGTCAAATCGGACTTGAAAAAATGTTCAAACCAGTCACATCGAAACTGGATGAGGTGATTGCGTCGAATTTGGGGCCACTCCCGAAAATCCGGAAAAAGAAAAAAGCCAAACCAGCAGAAATCGATTATCTCCCCGAAGTCGATCCATTTGAAGAGATGGATGTCGAAGGTTTGTTTGATGAGGCCGTTCCATCCCAAACAAAGAAGCAAATTCCAGCAGGGCCGCCAACATATGAAGAAATTATGCAAGAAGTAGGGGAAGATCCACCTGAATATGAAGAAGACGACACTCCCGATTATGCTCTTGCGCCGGGCGATGAAGGGGAAGAGGAAAAGGAAGAGGAAGATGAAGCCAATAAGATATTGGATAGCTTGGACCTCACGAATTATGATAATGTGGAGAAAAATCTCAGTGAACCAAATATCTCATCAACGAGGAAAATCAATTATCTCAAGAATATTGTAACCATTGCAAACTACAGAAGAAATCAGTTGAAGGGCTACAAAACATCTTGGACCAAAAAGTTCCATAAAGGTGCAATAACGCAAGAGCAAAAGAATTTGCAACATAGCAGAATAGACCACTCATCCCGAATTTTGAGTGAATACATCAAACATTTTCAAGTGAAACAAAAGACATTGGAAGGTTCGGGAATCAGGAGAAAAAAAGGTGGATCCATCCGTTTTTTCTCCAACCCCGCAGATCTCCTCCAGAAACTTGAGGTCATTGTTGGCTCCATTCTTGCTGGGAATACGAATGCGGGCATCAGAAATACCGGGGTTGGTATTCTTGATCTTCTCCTGAAAGAGGGAGTCATCAATCGTTCCCAGCATGAGAAGCTTTTCAGAAAGTATTTCAAACTCTAAAATGGAAATCGAAAGAGAAATTGTCCTGTCATCCTTTTCCGTCAAGACTGGGGGAAACAAACCAGAAAATTTCACAACAAAATTCAATCGACCCATTATTTTGGACCCAAATTCCCAATACGTTGTTGGGTTCAACAGAATTATCAATATGAGTTTTACGTGGGATAACATCACTGCGGCATTGAAAAATCAGCTGATCAGATTCAGCTCTGACGGTGGGAAAACATTTTCCGATATCACCTTTCCCGCTGGGGTTTGGGATTATTCCACTTTGAATGCGGCAATTCGAAACGCAACAGGCCCCCTCGCAGGCAGCACCCCAGGAAAGAATGAAAAATTCCCAATCAATCTTGCTTTCTCTCCCACAACTTTCAGAGTAACAATCACACTGGAAGCAAACTGGCAACTTGATCTTGAGAAATCCAACTTCGGCGATCTCGTTGGTTTCGATAAAAAGATTCTGAAAGATAAAGTCAATGTTGGCCCCAGAGTTCCAAACCTCAGTCAAGATACTGATATGTTGAACGTTCATTGCGATCTCACAAGTGATTCGCTTGTGGATGGGGAAGAGAGTGATATCATCTTCTCCTTTTCAACATCTGTTCTGCAGGCCTCCTATAGTTTCACTTTGGAACCCATGAGAGTGATGTTCAGCCCTGTGAATAAAAACAGAATAAGCTCCATTCGGATTTATATCACCGATGGGAAAAGGCGGGTTGTTGATTTGAATGGAGCTGATACAGCGTTCTCGCTTATCTTGAAAAAACAAATAAAATGAAAAGTTATGAATTCTCTCGTTTTTTCCACCCCCAGCTGGGGCGGTTTGTCTTCCGGCATAAAGGAACAGGTGTCATTGTGGACAATATTTTCAAACCAATGAGGAAGATCGCATCCGCAGTTTTCAATAAATTCGCGAAACCCATTGCGAAAAAAGCATTGGAATCAGGAATTTCTCACGCTGGGGATAAACTCGGCAAAAAAGCAGTTGAAAAATCTGGTGATTTGATCATGAAAAAACTGGTAAATATGAGAAAGGGGAAGCCACCAGGCAAAACAAAGCCACCAGCGAGCGAAGCGAGCCGAGCGAAGCTAGCTCGACCACAATCAGCCCCTGCGTCAACCTCCGGAGAAAGTTCTGATGCTATATTGAACAGGTTGATCTCTGGGCAGGGAGTCCGGAAAAGAAAAAAATAACATAAAATGGCTTTTCGATCGAATGAATATCTTCAAAGAAATGAATTAGTGCGCTTCCAGCTGGATGACACAATCCGAGCTCCAGCTAATGATCAACATCAACAAAAAAGTGGTTATAAATTCACGATTAATGACCGATCCGCATTCTATGATTGGTACAATGCTTATTTCGAGGTGCAATTTCAGCTCCAGAAATTAGCAGATGGCGCTGGCTATGCAGCAGCTAACAGAATCACAGTGATCAATGGAGCTCATTCCCTGATTAAACACCTGACGATCAAATCGGCAGGAAAGATTATTTATGATACTGATAATCTGCACCAGGTCTGTTTCACAAAGAATTTGCTAGAATACTCCGACGACTTCAGCAGATCAGTCGCCAAGAACAGTTTCTGGTATTTGGATACTGATGCAACAACCGCTAATACGAATCTTGGATTTGAAGCTCGGCGGTTGCAAACTCAAGCAGTTGAAGACGATGGAACCGGCGGTGCAAAGAACATTAACACGATCATTCCCCTGAATCGTTTTTCCTTTTTCGAGGAACTGGAAGATAAGATGTTGGTTCCCATGCAGCTGCAATTCGAGATAACTCTTCAAGATGATGGGGAACACATTCATATGGCAAACGGCACTGATGATGGAAGAGTTGTTGTGGATAGGTTTTTGCTTTGGGTGCCAAGATTAACTCCCAAAGATTCACTTTATGACAAATTTGTCAGCTCATTCCTGAAAGAAACGCAATGGAAATATCTGAGGGAGATGTATTCCAAATCAGCTCCTACGCAGTCATCAGGATTTTTCCAGATATCCGCAAGTATTGACAATGTGAGGCATATTTTTGTCTGGCTGAAAAGAACCGCTGGCGCCCCTGCAGAAGATAGCCCTTATCTCATGAACACTTTCAAGCTGAATGCAGCGGATAATAATTCATCCTTGTTGAACTGCCGGCTGGAATATGGAAACGGAGTTTTCTACCCGGAAACAGAGTATGACAGTGAAAGCAAAGTGAGGATTTTCCAGGATGTCATGGCTTATGCAATGCGGAAAAATGATTATAACACTGGAACGCAGCTGAATCTGGCCAATTTCAATGCTCTTTTCCCGTTGATCTATTTCGATCTGACTTATCAAACTGAAAAACCAACAAGAGATCCCAAACAGTTGATATTCAGGTATCGATTGAACGCAGATGCAGCGGCAAACTTCAATGTACATGCGATAGTTCTCTATGAAGAAGAAGTGAAAATCGATAAGATTGGAAATGAGCTGGTTATCGTGTGACGTGTGAAGCGAGCGCAGCGAGCACGCGCAGCGGCTGTGAAAAACATATCTTGTCATTTAAAATGACAACATATCACCCATATAAAGTAAATCTGTCGGAAGGGCAAAAAAGCAAGCTTGGAAGAGCATTCAAAGCAAACTGCGCTATCACCCTGACGCTGAAAAAAATCAAACACGCGGAAATGATGAACTGATGCTGACAGTCAACCAAAAGAACCGAATTGCCAAAGCCGCATCTCAGGGAAAGGAAGTTGAAATCAAGATATCAAAAACGCAAATCCGAAAGGTAATGAAGCAAGGCGGAAGTCTTTTCTCTGCTATTGTTCCCCTGGCTCGTTCCCTGGCACCCACCCTGGCAAAGACACTTGGACTGTCAGCATTGGCTGGTTTGGCGAGTGAAGGAGCGAGTCAAGTCGTGAAAAAAATAAGCGGGAAGGGAGCGAAGCGACCGCGACTGAAAGGAGGCGGGCAAACGGGTGGATTTCTCATTCCCCAAGATAAAATTCAGAAACTGATTGACAATAAACATTTGTTGACAAATAAGCAGAAACAGGATATTTTGACTGCCCTGAAATCAGGAGGACAACTGACGATAAAACCATCAGCAAAACAATCTGGTGGATTGTTGGGAACTGTGCTGGCTTCCATCGGAATTCCACTGGCGCTGGACATGGTGTAAAATTCGTTTAGGAGAGGAGCTCCTAGAGTTGGTCGCCCCAAAGGAAAAGGCGCTCCTAGAGTTGGGCGCCCAAAAGGAAACGGCGCTCCAAGATTGGGCACTCCCTTCCAACGCCCGCCTCCATTCATCGGAACCTGGGGACGAAAAATTGGGATGGGAAAAAAATCCAAAAAAGGAACGGGACTTCTGCTGGGATCGAAAAGTCCATTCAACAATATCCCAGTTCTCGGGGCAATATTGTGAGCGAAACGAAACCCAAATTCGTGAACAAACCACTGACCAACCTTGATCTTCTCCAGTGGATTGATTTTCTGAAAATTCCCAATTTCAAAGGGATTTTCGCCAGGGATGAAGCCATGCCCCGAGAGCACAGCCCCTGCATCATCAATCTTGATTCGCTTGAAAATGCAGGAACTCACTGGGTGTGCTGCGCCCCCGGACAGAAATTCACGTGGTATTTCGACTCTTTCGGGATGGGATTTCCCCAGGAATTCAAAAGTTCCAAACCGGTGATTTGGAACAGCAGTCAGTATCAAAACATAGATAGTGTCCTTTGTGGGTATTATTGCCTGTTTTTCCTCCATCAATGGTCGCAGGGGAAAGACTTCTATGATATTCTCCAGCCTCTCAGTCTGACTGACTCGATGGGGAATGAGAAATTCATAAAAGAATATTTCGATTGAAAATGAAATCATATTGCGTGAAGGAAAAAAAACAAACTGAATGCGTTGAGCCAAGTGGATATTTTCTCGCCAGAAATAACCGACTCATGTTCTTCAGCACTTGCGAGAGTTGTGGAATTAAAAAAATAAGATTCACAAAATTAACTGAGGAAAGAGAAGCCATGATTGAAGAAGAAGAACAAGAAATGTTTGTTCCCTCACAAGATGAGGGAACAAAGTTGTGGAAATGGGAAGATTTGAAGCGAGTTAGTTGCTGCGGAATGATCAGATGAAGAATAAAATTCAGATTGTGAATTATATTCTTGCCCTCTAAAATGAAATCATATTGCGTGAAGGAAAAAAGATACACGTCAAATGTACCCGGTTCAGAACACCGCGTCACAACAAAAAACAACAGGATAAGGGTGAAAGCCCGATGCGCTTCCTGCGGGAAACCGAAATCTCGATTTGTTTCGGGAAACGGAGTCGGCCCTCACAAGGTGAGGGCACCGGTGAACTTGCACTGACTGGCGTGGCTCATGCTCTTCCCTGGCTCGGGAAAAAAACAGTTGAAATGGGCCGTTATGGAACCAGTGAATTATTACGCAATAAAAACACTCAGAAAAAAGCATTGGATTTTGCGTTGGACGAGATGAAACCATTTCTTGCCAAAACCTCTGCGGATATGCTCAATCAACTGAGTACGGCGATTAGACCAAACAGAAAATATAAGACAGATCGAGCAGATTTGGATGGCAGCGGGTTGGATGTTCATTCCCTGATTGGGAAGCTGCCAAGACCAGAGAAAGGTTTCACCCTCCCAGGGCATAATTATACAGGCCCTTATAACCCACTCGAAAAACAAGTCAGATTTGATGAAAAGGGAAAAATTCTCGAAATTATGCAGCAGCCCACAGGAAAAACAGATGCAGTTGCTATGCAACACGATGTGGATTATTCAGTCTGCGCGAAGAAAGCGAATCCGCGCAAATGCAAAAACAAAGCCGACAGGAAAATGGTTGCCGCTTTGGATGCCATTCCCTGGGAAGAAAGACAGTGGGGTCATGCTTTGGCGAGAAACACAATTCAAGCAAAACAAAAACTTGGCCTCGGTGCCCCAAAAAACGGGAAAAGATTTTGAGTGAAGGCTGGGCTCAAAATCTGGCAAATGAACTTCACCGGCCAATCAGGCGACGCTTTCCAAAGAGGCAAGTCATAGCATATGGGATTGACAACATCTGGGCGGCTGATCTGGTCGAGATGGGGAAATTTTCGAGGTGGAATAAAGGGATCAGATATCTCCTGATGGTGATCGATGTTTTCTCAAAATTCGGTTGGATTCATCCCCTGAAAGACAAGCGAGGTCAAACAGTGGCTGATGCTTTCCGAGATATATTTAAAACGAAGCGAAAACCGAAAATGCTTTGGACTGATAAAGGAAGTGAGTTTTTCAACGCAACAATGAAAGATCTGCTTGATAAGAATGGGTTAAAATTGTATACAACGGAAAATGAAGAGAAATCGTCTGTTGTTGAACGCTGGAATCGGACCATGAAGGAGAAACTCTTCCGGATGTTTTCTGCTAACAATAATACAATTTTCTTTGACAAACTAGACAAATTAGTGATTACTGCTCTGGGTCTGAGGCCAGACATTTCTAAATTTAAGCTTCAAATCAATTTTTGTTGTCTATGTGCCAAACATTATATATGGCTTTGCAAACAAAAACAACATATTCTTAAACTTAGTGGATTTCTGAAACATTTAAAGTATATTAAAGACATCGAGACGTATAGAAACACAATTCCTAACAAAAAGTGGGAGCCTCTATTACCCTATCTATAGTGTCCTAGCCCCCCTTCAAGTTATTTTAAAGTAATCGTTTAATACTTTATCTAATGTGTCAACTTATAATTTTACCAACCCATTCAACGTAAGTGTGCCAAAAGTTGCGTGATTTATTTTATTCAATATTTCTGTATTTATTTTTTTTTGTTATTAGTTGTTGCATTTGTTGTTCCTTTATTTGTTGTTCCTTTATTTGCTGTATTCCTTTATTTGCTGTATAATTAATAAAATAAAGGTTGTAATAAAAAAAAGTAATAACTTTTGACGCAAAATGTAATAAACTAAAGTAACGCAAAATGTAATGAATTTGACACAAAATGTAATAACTTCAGTTTTGTCCTAGTTCAATGGGGCTTTACACATATGAACATCTATACTTGAAAACGAAAAACGCCACCTATCAATCAAGCTGTACACGTCATCGATCACATGACTAGATCGAAGAAAAATCTACTATTTCGTTTTGTTATACAACGCAACATTTTGTGGTAAAAAAGGAACGAGAATCGCATGTAGAAAAACTTATTTCTTCAAGTAAATTGACTTTATGAAAATCCAGCCAGCCATTTTGTTTCAGCCGGTTTATTGATCTATGCTTGTTAACCTAGACTGCGTCACAGGCTATGTTAACCGCGAGACGGGTTTACCTGTTGACTTAAACACCTTTCACTTGGTTTTCGAGTCATTTCGCAACACAGACAAACGAGAATAACTGCCACGAATGTGGGCTCTATTTCTGATCATTGCTCTCACGAGGGAAGTGAATAAAGGTACACAAATCCACAGATCCCTTCTAAATTTGTACTTGAATCCGTTGATCCACAAAAATAAAATTCACAAATCCGAAACCACGAATTATTTTACAGTAGCCTTGTATGAGATTGTGTTTTAGCAAAACGTTTCGGCCATGAAAATAAAAACAGAATAAAACAAATTTCTAAAGAGGGTTGAAATTCACCACCTGAACTTTATAATTAACAAAAACCAAAATCTGGGGCCCGAAAATGGATAAATATGCTACATTTGCAGGTCATGATCCCAAAATCCGTTAAAATTTTGCTCTGAATTCGCAATCCTCAGATCCGTAGACCGATTCACCCCCCTCTCCCAGGAAAGCTCAGAGATTTCGACTTCTCAGACCTTACCTTATGCATGGAAGGAGACAATGTGAACTTACGGTGTTTGGTGTTATTTTTATTTCCGTTTTTAATCCCTTTGTAGCCATTTTGATATAGCTTTCTGTTCGTTACTTCGAAGGTTCCAGGTTTATCTTCATCGCTCGGCAAACGCTCGATATCCAACTTATACTTTGCTGGAAGGGGCTTCTTACTCTCTTAAATATGGTTGCCAAGTGTTTCTGGTTAATACGTTGACTTGTATAATTGAAACGGAGATATAAGCGATTTTCGATCTAGTCACGTGATCGATGACGTGTACAACGATTGATAGGTGGCGTTTGTAAAACTGAAGTTATTACATTTTGAGTCAAATTTATTACATTTTGCGTTACTTTAGTTTATTACATTTTGCGTCAAACGTTATTACATTTTGGGTTACTGAGTTTATTACATTTTGCGTCAAAAGTTATTACATTTTGAGATACTATTACATTTTGCGTCAATTATTACATTTTGTAGCGTAACAACGTGCCCCTGAGATCGAATTTTTGATTTTCATTTTTTTTTACATTTTCGTGTACAATTAGGCTTTCTTACTCATTTTGCCAAATTTCAATTCATTACGAACATCAGAAGTCATTTTATTTTAACATTAATTTCCGAGAATCTACGGCCGCCATTAATCAAGCTTGTTACAAGGCTTGGTTGCGAATGGGAGAAAGTGACGTCAAAGACTCAAACATATCTCACGGGTTGAAATTATAATAACAATAAGTATTGAAAAACACGCGAAAAGCAACAAAAACTTTGGACTTGTTCCACAGGAAACCCAAGCGTAATGTTTGTATATTAATGATATTTGAAAATGTAAGACATTGTATGGAATTTCGAATTCAACGTTTTAAGCAATATATAAAATCAAAATTGCTGAATAAAATCGTTGAAACATTTACTGGTGTCGTATACTATCTTTATACAGTGTTTCTACACTATTTGAACGATTTTTAGTCCATTTATCTTACCTTGTATAATATAATGGAAAGGAAGGAGAGTTCGGAGCTTTCGGCGTTCGACACGTGTCCACAAATGGCTCATTTTTCGCACAAAAATACGTGCTGCTCCCATTCTGACTGGTCGTCCTCGCAGTAGAATAACGTTAAATTGCATTTCTTCGAACAACTTGAACATCCCTTGTTGATTATGACGAACAAGCCACTCCACAAAATCACATAGCACTGCAAAATAGGCGCCAGAGAGCGTGAAGAAGGGAAGAGACCACGGTGCGCGGTCAACACTGGGTACCAGAGTAAAATCAAACCCCAAAGGGAAGGGAACGTTCAATTTTGTCAACCTGTCATTTTTGTTGCGTCTACCACCCGGTGAGGACCAAGTTGTCATTCTGCTGGTCATGCTTTCGACTTTAAAACGGCCTCTTGAAGAGGAGGAGACAAGAGAAAAAGCGACGGAAAACGGACCGTGTATCTGTTTCCTTCTTTAGGTCTATTAGTAAAACATTTACCAACATTTACATTTACATTGAGCTCGGTTCAGCTCTTACGCTTTTGCAAGACATTAAATTTTTTCTTTACGTAATAAGGGCCTGGTCGCACTACAGTCAAAAACAAAAATTAGCCCATGCAAAAATCGAGAAAAACAAAAGAAACCGCTCCGGTGGGACACGCTTTTTGTAGAATGTGTTTGTTTTTATCTCATAACACGCAAATATAATCTGCCAAATTAATTTCAGGCACCCACGTGCAAATGTTTTTTGTTTTACTGATATAGCATTTTAATTACCGATATAGACCACTTTCATAATGGCGGCCGATTTATTTATTCTTTTATATGTATGTTAATTAGCCTCACTGGCCTCATTTTAGAGTAAATTCTTTTGAATTTTGCACATGTTACCGAGGCCAGTGAGGCTAATTAACATACATATAAAAGAATAAATAAATCGGCCGCCATTAAAATTTATTATGAAAGTGGTCTATAAAATAACATTAATTTTTGTAAAGAAAAAGCACGCTTTTACCTCGAATAGCGTATGGCATGTTTCACAACAGTGACAAAGCACAATTCAGTTGCACGGTTTACGTTTTCACAAAAAAAGTAAAAACAATAAAATGTCAATTGACATTTTACCGTTTTTACTTTTTCCATCTTTTCTTCCTTGTCTCCTCCTCTTCAAGAGGCCGTTTTAACGTCGAAAGCATGACCAGCAGAATGACAACTTGGTCCTCACCGGGTGGTAGACGCAACAAAAATGACAGGTTGACAAAATTGAACGTTCCCTTCCCTGTGGGGTTTGATTTTACTCTGGTACCCAGTGTTGACCGCGCACCGTGGTCTCTTCCGTTCTTCACGCTCTCTGGCGCCTATTTTGCAGTGCTATGTGATTTTGTGGAGTGGCTTGTTCGTCATAATCAACAAGGGATGTTCAAGTTGTTCGAAGAAATGCAATTTAACGTTATTCTACTGTGAGGACGACCAGTCAGAATGGGAGCAGCACGTATTTTTGTGCGAAAAATGAGCCATTTGTGGACACGTGTCGAACGCCGAAAGCTCCGAACTCTCCTTCCTTTCCATTATATTATACAAGGTAAGATAAATGGACTAAAAATCGTTCAAATAGCGTAGAAACACTGTGTAAAGATAGTATACGACACCAGTAAATGTTTCAACGATTTTATTCAGCAATTTTGATTTCATATATTGCTTAAAACGTTGAATTCGAAATTCCATACAATGTCTTATATTTTCAAATATCATTAATATGCAAACATTACGCTTGGGTTTCCTGTGCTTGTTCTTTGTGCAATTTTCTATGCTGAACCAGTGAGGTATGATTGAGTCTTTGACGTCACTTTTTCCCATTTGCAACCAAGCCTTGGAACAAGGTTGATTAGTGGCGGCCGTAAATTTTCGGAAATAGATGTAAAAATTAAATGACTTCTGTTGTTCGCAATGGATTGAAATTTGGCGAGATGAGTGAGAAAGTCTAATAGTACACGAAAATGTAAAAAAAATGAAAATCAAAAATTTCATCACAGGGGCACTTTAAACTTTCGACACATTTCTGCATCATGGCATCTTATTTAAAGGCTATATCATTTGTCGAGTGTTCCTCGGTTTGAAGTAAACGGACAGATAAATCTTATCATTGCTTCGACAAGCGTTAAATGTACCAATATGTCGGGCCATTTGAGGCCGTGATCGTGACAGCAGTTATTTGTGTGGTCACACAATGCTGTTCATCGGGCATTTTAGGGCGAAATGTGTGATCATGAAACGCAAAGGATATCAACTTTTTACCTGATTAAGACCACTGTGGTATTTAGCTATTTCCGTCCTTTTTAACCCGTGAATATACGCGCATGCGTAATGAACGGGTTATCGGTAACGGCGACAGATATGCAAATGAGCACTCGCTCACTCCTTCCATCAGCTGTAAACTTAGTGACGTAATGCTTTTGTTACGAATGCGTTTTGTAACAAGAACAGCGTGAATCCAGCGATAACAATCACTAAATTGGTGTAAACGAATATAAACAACAATAAGCTTAAAGATGTTTCGCATTTGGAGTCTTTAATGCAACGTTAAAATCAATCTAAACACGCGTTTTGATTCTTATCTAGCTTCGAGTAATAAAATTTAACCCATCTCAAGTCAGATGTCACGGTGGTCGAGTGGTGTAAACCGCGGACTTACAGCCGAAAGGCCCAGGTTCGAATCTCGTTCGGGCCGTTCTTTTTTTTCTTTTTTTTTTTCTTTCTTCTTCGGACTGAACATTATAAAAGTGATGTACTGTATTTTTACTTTTTGCGTTTGTCAAAACTCCTTACGTTTAATTTTTAAAAAAAATATTGAACCGTGATAGAGTGAAAACATAAGCTTACCGCAATATTGCGTTACGCTAGCATTTCAAATTCACGGGTTGGCTCTAAGGAGCCTTTGATTTCGTATTGTTTCTCTTTTTTAAGTCGTGAATACGACTTATTGCGATTACCGGAGAAAAGTCTCTCGCTCAGCGTAAACTTTATATTAAATTTATATTAAATTGTGGATATGTTACACTTCGGTAATAGCATACATGGAGTCTGAAATGGGAGTAAACTAAGTCCGCCATTACGGCTGTTGTGAGTAGTATAATAAAGATTATTCACCGCCAACATCATCATTTCTCACGCTTTCCCAAACATAAACCCATGACACAAAGCAATAAGCTAAATGACTGCCAATCGTAACAGCTAAATAATATCATAGCTTATGCGGAAGACGAGGGTAAATTTGGTTCGATGATTTATGCCAATTCAAATTCAAAAAAATAAATGGCATATGTCATAATATTTTCAGCTTATTCGAAGCACGGGGTGAATTTGGTTCGTTGATGTTAATTTTACATTACATGTTAATATCAGCAGAAATAATAATTTATTTCTCAAAATGGTTGTGTGGTTTTTTAGCTTATTGCTTTGTGTCATGGGTTTATGTTTGGGTAAGCGTAAGAAATGATGATGTTGGCGGTGAATAATCTTTATTATACTACCGAAAAAGAACCGCTCCACCGTTGAAATTAACTCAATATTTAAAGCGACTTACCCTGTATTTGAAGCGGTTTCACCGAGTCGTTTCACTTCGTTCATTTCGTTCGCTTTCTGTGAGTTTACGCGAAAATTTCACGGGGTTTTGAGATTTTGTTTTCGTGTAGAAATACTGGCGAGAAAGGATGAACGCAGAGAGTGAAATTCACACAAACAAAAGAAAGCAAAACACCTGCTTACACTTACCACCTGCTTGCATAAAATTAACCATTCTTGTGTTTTGCGCAGACGCGGGGTGAAAGAGTTACCACATGTGAAAGCGTGGCGGTTTTGATCATTATATAAGAGTTGTTCGAACTATATGGCATATCGGTGGCGGATGGGTTATGAAACAGCTAGAAAAAGCGAGGGCTGGTTGTTTCATGTCCATCAATCACCCGGTATATATATCATAGCTAAAAACCCTCGCGGCTATGATATATATACTGCAGGCCTAAGAAAGGGTGTCGGGTTGTTGAGTAGAGCTAAGTCGTGTTCGATGACCGCTTCGAAAGAAGGTTGACAGATGTTGACGGGGAGTTCACGGCAGTAGTGCTGGTTCAGCCTCAAACCTAAGTGGCAAAAAAAAATGAAAAAAAAAATGAAAAAATGAAAAATGAAAAAAAAAAATCTCTCAAGGGAACTGGGTGGGGGAGAAGTGGTGGAAGGAGAGAGTTCCCTTGAGAGATTCTGTTGGCCAACAGTTTTGCTTTTTTATTGATCTGTTATGTTGAGTGGGGAAGAAGAACATAAAATAAAAAAAAAATATTTTATGTTTTCCTGAAAAATGGAACGCATGACAGTTAGGGAACTAAGACAAATTGCCAGGGAAAGATATATCCCCGGCCGCGCTCGCGCTAGAAAAAAGGCTGATTTAATACGTTTAATTACTGCATCTCCGCGCAATATTGATTCACCCACACCGCCAGAAACTCAACCACCTCCTCCTCCGCAGCCTGGTATATTGAAAACAATTTCCAATACTTTCCGGTCATGGTGGAATTGGTTAAAAGCCGCGCCACAAACTCTGGCGAAAAAAGCTGCTAATATGATCACAGATTTTCAACGCAAAGTTGACAGTTATCAACAACCAATAGGAGTTCACGAAAGCACTTCGGCGTTAGAAAACTTTACCCGTCCATTCATCTTTGACGGTGTGGAAGGACTGACCCCTGGAAGTTATTTTCAGCGAGTTTCTGATAAACTTCTGACTGTTCTCAATGCTAATCGAGGCACTAAAATCAAACTGATTCTATCCTGTCGAATGAAACGCCAGAATTTACAAACTGGGGAAATAATTGAGATCGATGCTCCAATCTATTCGGAAGTAGAATTGAATCTCGCAGCGACGGATCTCGCCGCTCTTTTAAATGAAATGATAGCAGACATTCTTGAACACATTGCCATTTTCCAACTGAAAGGCTCGAATTGGCAATTTGTTCGCGTTAATCATTTGGAATTGCATCTGGTTGAATTCAAACCTCTCGGCGGGAGCACATATATTTCTCTTCCGCCATTCCTTGCTAAGAAGAAGGCCCTCATTAATATGCAAAATACTGATAATCAATGCTTTAAATGGGCAGTAACAAGGGCACTCTTTCCATGTGAAATTCATCCTGAAAGAGTTACAAAAGAATTAAAAGCTCAAGCTGATGATGTCAATTGGGATAAAATTTCATTTCCAACGCCCCTGGAGGAAATAGATCGTTTTGAAAGAAATAATCCCGACATTGCCGTTAATGTTCTCGGGTATGAATCAGTGGTTCATCCCTTGAGAATTTCAAAACATAAAAAACGTCAACGCCATATAACCCTGCTGCTTTTTGAGAAAGATGAAATCCAACATTATGTTGTTGTTAACAGCCTGAGTCGCCTTCTCTCAGCTCAAGTTAATCATCACGTCGGTCGCAAACTTTTTTGCCTGCATTGTCTCAATCATTTTTATGACGAAGCGCATCTAGCTAAGCATGAAGAATTGTGTTGCAGAACTGAAGCGATAAAAGTCGAAATGCCCGCAAAGGGAGAGATTTTGCAATTTAAAAACCACAGCAGATCTATCAAAGTTCCATTTGTGATTTACGCTGATTTTGAAGCATTCACTGAACCGATTAGTGGTTGTTCCCCAGGGAACGGTCACAGTTTCACAAATAAATTTCAAAAACACACGCCATGTGGTTTTTGTCTCAAGGTTGTTGGCATGGATGGGGTTGATTTGAATTTCCCTCCAGTGCCCTTTCGGGTAAAAACAGCGGATGATGACGTTGCACAAATATTTGTGGAGAAGTTAATTGAAACAATTAAACATATTCACAAGAAATTTGACTTCAGAAAGAAGATAATTTTCACCAAGGAAGATAAGAAAGAATATGAAGCAACCACAGTTTGTTGGATATGCCAGGGAGAATTTGACGAAGAATTTGGCGAAGAATCTGATAAAAAGGTGCGGGATCATTGCCACTTCACAGGAAAATATCGTGGCGCAGCCCATAACAGTTGCAATCTGCAGTTTCGGAAACCAAAGTTCACCCCAGTCATTTTTCATAATCTTGAGGGATATGATTCTCATCTCTTCATTAAAAATCTTGGCAAAATACCTGGGGATATTAAATGCATCCCCAACAATGAGGAAAAATATATATCCTTCTCAAAGACGATCAAGATTGGAGAATATATTAACAAAAAGGGTAAAACGGTCAACATCACTCATGAACTGAGATTCAACGATTCTATGAAATTCATGGCTTCTTCTCTTGAGAATCTAGCAAATAATTTGAAAAAGTCAGGCATGGATAAACTGAAGGAAACCAGGAACGAATTTGGAGACAAAGCCGAGCTTCTTTCCAGAAAAGGAGTCTATCCCTATGATTATATGGATTCCATTGAGAAATTCAAGGAAACACAACTGCCGCCAAAGGAGGCATTCTATTCTCAAATTAATGAATCGGGAATATCCGATGAAGACTATCAATATGCCCAAAATGTTTGGGATAAAATGGGGATAAACAATTTAGGAGAATATCACGATCTCTATTTGAAAACGGATGTGATGCTCCTGGTAGATGTTTTCGAAGCATTTCGTAATGTCTGCCTGGAGTATTATCAACTAGATCCAGCGTGGTATTATACCGCCCCTGGTTTGTCATTCGACGCGGGTCTGAAAAAATCAGGGGCAAAGCTTGAATTGTTGAATGATCCAGATATGCTCCTGTTCTTCGAGAAAGGAGTCCGTGGTGGAATTTCAATGATCTCAAATCGCCATGGAAAGGCAAACAATCCATATATGGGAGGTCAATATGACCCAACTCACCCCGCGAAATACATTCTCTATCTCGATGCTAACTCTCTTTATTCTTGGGCAATGACTCAACCACTTCCAACGGGAAACTTTCGCTGGATGAAAAATTTCAAGAGATGGCGCCAAATTCCCTGTGTGCTTGAAGTGGATTTGGAATATCCCAAAGAACTTCATGATTTGCATAATGACTATCCCTTTGCCCCCGAGAGAGTGATCTGCGAGAATAATGTTGAGAAATTAATCCCCAATCTGCGCCATAAGAAACGCATCATCATGCATCACAGAGCATTGAAACAAGCTCTAAAACATGGTTTGAAACTCACTAAGATTCACAGGGGAATATCATTCACTGAAGAACCTTGGCTGAAATCATATATCGAACTCAACATCCAGCTCCGTCAAGCAGCGGAGAATGATTTCGAGAAAGACTTTTTCAAACTGATGCCCAACGCAATATTCGGCAAAACAATGGAAAATATCCGCAAGAGAGTTGACATCAGACTTGTCAATGATCGAAAGATTGCGGCAAAGCTTGCGGTTAAACCCACATATCAACATAGCACAATCTTTGACGAGAATCTCATCGCTGTTCATATGAAGCGGAAGAAAATGACATTCAACAAACCAATTTTCTGTGGAATGTCAATTCTTGAAATATCAAAGGAACTGATGTTCAGATTTCACTATGAATATATGAAACCTAAATACGGGGAGAAAGCCAAGCTGTTGTTCACAGATACTGATTCTTTGTGCTATGAAATCGAAACAGCAGACGTCTATCAGGAACTGAAACCAGATGTAAAGGAGATGTTTGACACTTCCAACTATCCCCCGGATCACCCCTCAGGAATGCCAATTATGAACAAAAAAGTGAACGGCCTCATGAAAAATGAAGCTGGGGGAAAATAATTGAAGAATTTGTTGGATTACGCCCTAAATTATACAGCTACAAATTATTTGAAACTGATGGTGGCGGCAAGAAATGCAAGGGAGTGAAAAAACAAACAATAAAGAAACATATCACCCATGAGGACTTCAAAGAATGCCTTCTCAGCGGGGAAAGCCAAATGAGAACTATGAATCTCATCCGCAGCCATCACCACGAGATGTTCTCAGAAACAGTCAATAAAACTGCTCTCTCTGCGGATGATGACAAGCGATTTATCCTTCCAGATAAGATTCACACTCTTGCTTGGGGTCATTGGAGAATTGGAGAAGAAAAAAAACTAAATAAAATGGTTGACAAAGAAAAACTTTTCACAATCGGAGACAAAGATTTTTTTTCCGTAGAGGAAACGGGAATCCCACTCAAGGTAATGAAAAATTATGCAACTTGGATTCACCCCAAATTCAAAAAAGCATGTGGTTTGACGGATGAAGACTTGGAATGGTATAAAGGGGTTGAAAATGAAAGAAACTTTCAAAAAGCTGTGGATATGGCCACTTCTTTTCGAGCCGAAACGGAAGACCAAGCTGAATTCATTGCGAATTGGATTTTCCGTGATTTGAAAAATCAATTTTTTATCCCACCCAAGAAAAAAAGAATCCCGCGAAAATATCTATCCCCAACTGCTCTCTCGACAACCCCGTGAAAAAATCTTCCGGAAAAATCTCTTTCTGTCTCCTCCCATGCCTTCACAATGACAAATGGCTCAAAGTGAAACTCCAAACCAAATTCAAGATTTTCGCTCATCAAGGTGAATCGTTTTCTCTGGGAATCACTCTTCCGCAAGAAAACATCAAATTTTTCAAAGATTTGGAAAAGCATCTCAACTCTGCTGCGATGAAAAAGAAGCAGGCAATCAAAGAGATTTCCCCGTCTTTTGCTCGATTTCAGGAGGGAGATTTCACTCTCGTGAAAATCGACAAATCCGAGCAGGAAAAGATTTATGCCAAGATTTATCCCTCCAAACTCCCAAAAACGGATTTCTCGTGTCGATTTTGGGAGTTGTGCGATGATGGGAAGAAAAAACCCATCTTGAAGCAAAAAGAACTCATTGGCATGCCTCTCCGCGGGCAAGTCGTCTTTTCCATCAAACATCTTTTCTGCGGAAATGTGAAAGCAATCACATGCATTGTGGACGAAGTTTTGGTGGAAGAAATGGTGCAGGCTGCCTCGGAATTCGATGAGTTTGAGGACAAGAATGAGGACGATGAAGTTTGATCTCGCTGAAATCAGGGAGAAAATCTTTTCCAGAATTGAATTCTGGAAAAATATTTGTGAATTTGGGCAGAACTTTTTTCCTGATTTTTTGATTTTTCCACGTGTGTCAGTTTTGATTTTTGGAGATTTTTTCCACGTGTGGCAGGTTTGATTTTCTCTGATTTTCCCAAATTCACTCCGGGGAAAAAATTTTGAAATCTGAATTTGAAAATCCACTCCAGAAACTGATTTTGAAATCTGAATCTGAATTTGAAAATCCACTCCGGAAAAAAAAAATGAATTTTGAAATCTGAATTTGAAAATCCACTCCGGAAAATATTTTGAAATCTGAATTTGAATTTTGAATTTGAATTTTGAAATCTGAATTTTGAATTTGAATTTGAAAATCCACTCCGGAAAATATTTTGAAATCTGAATTTGAATTTTGAATTTTGAAATCTGAATTTGAATTTGAAAATCCACTCCGGAAAAAATTTTTGAATTTTGAAATCTGAATCTGAATTTTGAATTTGAAAATCCACTCCAGACAATTTTGAAATCTGAATTTGAAAATTCACTCCGGGGAAAATAATTTGATTCTGCTCCTTAAAATAATTTTTGAATTCTGAATCCCCAGAATTTGATTTGCGGAATCCAACTCCAGGAAGAATTTTGTTTTCCGAACTGACTCCGGGAAAATTTTTTGCTGAATTTGAAATTTCTCCGGAAACTGATTTTGGAATGAAATTTCTCTCTGGTATTTCTCCAAATTATTTTTGAGGAAAATTTTTTTTCAAAATTTTAAATGAAATAATCCCTGGGGGATGAAAAAAAAATCTCCGGGGATGAAAAATTTTCTCCAAAATGGATTTCAGAACGAAAAATCGCCCACAAAAACTGATTTTGGGATGAAAAATCTCTCCAAAAACTGATTTTGGAATGAAAAATCTCTCCGGAACTGAAATCTCTCCGGGAACAAAAAAATCTTTCGCTGAAAATCAGCTTTTAATTCAAATTCAGGAAAATTTCTGCTTCATTTCATCTAAATCCTAGTTGTCTAAATTGGAGAAATGACTGGCTAAAATTGACAAATATGCAGATAAAATGTGATTTTAATTTTTTATTTCCTTTTTTTCTCCAAATGAAATTTTGAAAACCCACTCAGGGGAAATTTTTGACCCACTCTGGAAAATGATTTTGAAAATCCCTCCGGAAAATGATTTGGAAAATCCCTCCGGATGAATTTTGAAAACCTCATTCAGGGGAAATTTGAAAATCCCTCCGGATGAATTTTGAAAAACCCACTCAGGGGAATGATTTTCAAATTTTGCTGAATTCAGCATTGTTCCGGAAACTGATTTTGAAATGAAATTTCCTCCGGAGAATTCCTCCATATTATTTGGGGGAAAATTTTTTTCCAAATTTTTTTCCAAATTTTATGAATGAAGGGATGTCCGGGGGATGAAAAATCTCCCCAAACGGATTTTGTGATGAAAAATCACCCCAAAAACGGATTTTGGGATGAAAATCCTCCGGGGATTGAAAATCTCTCCGGGGTTTGAAAATCTTTCGCTGAAAATCAGCTTGAATTGACAATTCAAGAAAATTTCTGCCCCATTTCATCTAAATCCCAGTTAACTAAATTGACGAAATGATTGGATAAAATCACAGTTTATCCAGATAAAATGGGATTTTAATTTTTTATTTCCTTTTTTTCACCAGAGAAAAAATGTCGAAATCAGCAACGCATTTTTCAATCTCCGATGGGAAAAAAAACAAAAATTTCACTTCCATCAATTCAGCGGCAAAAGAATATGGAATCTCAAATTGCGCAATCACAAATGCATTGAAAAAAGGAAACTCAACCATCACCCGGAGGTCGGACAAGAAAAAATTCTATCTCGGAGAACCAAAGGCGGAAGGATCAGCTTCTCCCCAGATAGATTTTTCTCCACTCCCAATGGATGAGGAATGGTTTGACAAATTCAAGATCGGTGTTTCATCTTTTGATGAACTTTGTCGAATGATTGCCAATAAATTATTCGCGGATGAAGATATAGAATTGGACTGGAAGAAAAAAGAATTGAAATATAATGAGGAAAGTATTTGCTTCATCAAAATCATTTCCATTATCTGCAGAGTGATTTTTGAGATAAACAAAGAGAAAGCCCTAGCAGATCTGGAGAGTCGAATTGGAACTAAAAATTTCTCCCCCGAGAAACGAACACAATTTGTAACATCTTTGAGGAAAAATGAAAGAACATTTCACGTTGACATATTCAATAAAATCAGGAAATTCAAATAAATTTTTCCCCTGATTTCTTGCATGATTTTTCATTTCCGGGAAATGAAAATTCTCAACCCTCAAATTTTTTCTCCCATTCAGCTTCAAACTTTTCCAAATCCAACCCCAAATCAATCACAATCCCATCAATCGCTTCCATTGAAAACAAAAATTCAGCTCGATCAAAATTTCCTCCCCGCAAAGCGAAGCGCAAATCACTCAATGTTTTTTCATAGGTGGTGAAAGCGAATTTCGCCATCTCAATTTTGCTTTTCAGATTCTTCATTTCATTTACGGTTTTCAAAACTAATCCTGCTCCTGAAATCACTCCCAAAACGATGGGGTTGAGAGTTGCTGCCCCAGCAATCGTCCCGATTGCAACCAAACCGGAAGAGGTCAAATTCATGAGCAGATTCATTTTCTTGAATCGGCCATGCGCTCGTTTCAGGCACCAAAATCTTTTGTGATAAAATCGAAAAGGTTTTTTGATCTCTTCCAGTTCTTCTTCCCGAATTGCGGGGTGGATGTGATTGAAAGCAAAGATGCTTTGTTTTCTCATTTTTCAGGGAGAAATCATTTTTCAATCAGAATTGTCGCTTTTGCTCTTTGAATGGCATTTCCATCCGAGAGAGCCAGATAGAAAGCTTCTTCCTGCCCAACATGGAGATTGAAGGTGAACTGCAGTGAACCAAATGAATTGGTGGAAGGTCTGACTGCTTTCCGAATGATGCGATCTCCTTTAACAACACTTGTCATGATGATGGTTGCTCCACTCACTGGGTTGGAACCGCGTTGAAGAATGAAAACCGTGACATTCAAAATCCGGAAGTCAGATCCAAATTGTTGCCAATAATTTGTTTCATCTTCCTCTTCATTTGGGAAGATCAAACAATCACCGTGTTTTCCTTTCACAAATCTTGCAAAAATGAAGTGTTTTGACGGGCGAAGCGGCAAATTCAACAAGGAGTGCGAATTCAAATCCAAGTCAGTCTCCATGACCATCTTCCCCGCTTGGAAAACGAAATGGGAATCGAAGACGCTGCTTTCAACATCAGGTTGAGAACCAGCAATGCCATATATAATCAGATTTGCATTTCCTTTTTCGGCTGCTTCGGCAGTTCCTCTTTCCTCTCCATTTCAAATCCAGATAGATGAATTCAGGTGGGGAAATCCTCCATTTGTGTATGTGGATGATGGATCTGGAATACCCCGAAAACTTCTTAGTTGATTGCTGATTTATATTCAGACTTGTGCTCACAACGTTGACGCTCACGCCATCCATTGACGCGGGGAAGAATTCAATGCAGAGTGTGTATTCTCCCTCTGGTAATTTGTACATATTGAATCCAAGTCTCCCAGAGTATTCATTTAAAAGATCTTTTGTGATTTGTAAGTCATAAGCCTTCTTGTTGAAATGATGCGGCGAATCTGGAAAATCACTTATCCCAGTCACTGTCATATGATGTTCAGAGCTGGATTCATCCACATTTTCCATCAGATAGCGGAATGCGTCCTTTGGGTGAGAGGTTGACGTGATATGCGATTCATTGACATATTCTTTAAGTTTCTCTTCTAATTCCATCGTGTGGGCTACCACACCTCCTATCTGGTTATCCACATAAGATTTTGGCGTGGGTTGATGCTTCAGAGTTGGCGCTGCAATATTGTTGATTTGTTGCGAGTTCATATCCAGGTTTCCGGTCATTGTCCCGCCTTCCAACGAAAGTTTTTTCGCGGATTGGGCATCCACATATCTTTTATTTGCGCCCTGATCGGCAACTTCGGGATCTTTCACGTTAAAAATAGTGTGATTTCCCATATCCAAAGCCGTCTCCATTGGAAACATCTCTTTGCGGCTGAGAAAGATATTTTTGGCGTCATTATAAGAAACCAGGTTGTTATAATGCGCTCCCAAATCATGCCATGTTTGCTGTTTTGAGTTTTTCACGTTGAAAAGTTCTTTTAAATCAATATCCTTCGTGACTTCATGAGTGTGAGCCGGAGCATCAGGGTGGAATTTTTTCAGAGTGGCCATATTCACCGCTGACAAATCCTGGTTTTCATCCGTGTCCAGATTGACGATCAATTTGCGATTCATTTCTATTTCCCCGGGGTTGATGAGTTTTTGTCCCCTGAGATCAAGATCCCCAGTCATATGCGAGGAACCATCCACCTGGAGAGAATCTGCTCGCAATTGCGTTGCAAGCGTGTCAACTTGGTGTTTGGTAATTGCATCCGAATTCCCCGTTCCTTCAGCGACATTTGTCAGGCGTTTCCTTTGCAGGTCGAAGTCTCCTGCTGGCGTCAGCTTGAAACCAACTCCTGGCAATCCATCTTTTCCATCTCGTCCTCCCTGGAAGTTGCTTGTTTCAGAAAGTAATCCATTTGAATAACTCATTTTAAATGCTTTCATCAAAGTTTTTGGCAATGAATTTCCTCGGCTTATCCACATACAGGAAAGAGAACGGATCATGCGTTGCTTTCCGATAATCTTCTTTGCTGACATTGTTCTCCCTGCAGATCGCCGTAATTTCTTTGTTGCTTGGGAATTCGAAGATGCAAAAATGCGAGCAATTCAGGCGGATATCTTTTGGTGTTCCGAAATAACTTTGCGAAAGATAAATCACAGAACATTTCTTGTGCCTGCCCTGAATGAAATAATCAATCAATGGCTTTTGTTTTTTTTCGGAAACAAAATCATCGAAAACAACCAGCTTTTGATTCTCCCCTGACAATTCAGAAACTGGGATGATTTCATCCGGGGATGCTTCCACAACGTCATACCCAGCTTCTTTGCTGAATGGGCGAAATGTTTTCAGCAGATGTTGATATTTGGTTTGGTCAAGATTTTTCGCATAGAGATAAATTTTATCGTAGAAGAGCAGCGGGCGGAGGATCATATCCAGGAGAACATTTGTTTTCCCCGATCCTGAAGGGCCACAGATCAACATTCTGAAAGTTCGATCCGGCATGAAAGGGTGACGTTGTTTGAAATTCGTGATTGGATCCTGACAATCATAATTTGGAATCTTCATTTTATTAATGAACATGACGTTCTACATCTTGTTCTACATCTTGTTCTTCATCCCAAATTTGTGTTTCTGGGATATAAAATGAGTTTATTGAAATGGCAAGAAATGGCTAAAAGCAAATCTGCTTTGGGCAAAAAAATCAACTTTGTTCACAATGCTATCACCCAGAAAAAGTTGGGTGAAGAGACAAGTCAAATCGGACTTGAAAAAATGTTCAAACCAGTCACATCGAAACTGGATGAGGTGATTGCGTCGAATTTGGGGCCACTCCCGAAAATCCGGAAAAAGAAAAAAGCCAAACCAGCAGAAATCGATTATCTCCCCGAAGTCGATCCATTTGAAGAGATGGATGTCGAAGGTTTGTTTGATGAGGCCGTTCCATCCCAAACAAAGAAGCAAATTCCAGCAGGGCCGCCAACATATGAAGAAATTATGCAAGAAGTAGGGGAAGATCCACCTGAATATGAAGAAGACGACACTCCCGATTATGCTCTTGCGCCGGGCGATGAAGGGGAAGAGGAAAAGGAAGAGGAAGATGAAGCCAATAAGATATTGGATAGCTTGGACCTCACGAATTATGATAATGTGGAGAAAAATCTCAGTGAACCAAATATCTCATCAACGAGGAAAATCAATTATCTCAAGAATATTGTAACCATTGCAAACTACAGAAGAAATCAGTTGAAGGGCTACAAAACATCTTGGACCAAAAAGTTCCATAAAGGTGCAATAACGCAAGAGCAAAAGAATTTGCAACATAGCAGAATAGACCACTCATCCCGAATTTTGAGTGAATACATCAAACATTTTCAAGTGAAACAAAAGACATTGGAAGGTTCGGGAATCAGGAGAAAAAAAGGTGGATCCATCCGTTTTTTCTCCAACCCCGCAGATCTCCTCCAGAAACTTGAGGTCATTGTTGGCTCCATTCTTGCTGGGAATACGAATGCGGGCATCAGAAATACCGGGGTTGGTATTCTTGATCTTCTCCTGAAAGAGGGAGTCATCAATCGTTCCCAGCATGAGAAGCTTTTCAGAAAGTATTTCAAACTCTAAAATGGAAATCGAAAGAGAAATTGTCCTGTCATCCTTTTCCGTCAAGACTGGGGGAAACAAACCAGAAAATTTCACAACAAAATTCAATCGACCCATTATTTTGGACCCAAATTCCCAATACGTTGTTGGGTTCAACAGAATTATCAATATGAGTTTTACGTGGGATAACATCACTGCGGCATTGAAAAATCAGCTGATCAGATTCAGCTCTGACGGTGGGAAAACATTTTCCGATATCACCTTTCCCGCTGGGGTTTGGGATTATTCCACTTTGAATGCGGCAATTCGAAACGCAACAGGCCCCCTCGCAGGCAGCACCCCAGGAAAGAATGAAAAATTCCCAATCAATCTTGCTTTCTCTCCCACAACTTTCAGAGTAACAATCACACTGGAAGCAAACTGGCAACTTGATCTTGAGAAATCCAACTTCGGCGATCTCGTTGGTTTCGATAAAAAGATTCTGAAAGATAAAGTCAATGTTGGCCCCAGAGTTCCAAACCTCAGTCAAGATACTGATATGTTGAACGTTCATTGCGATCTCACAAGTGATTCGCTTGTGGATGGGGAAGAGAGTGATATCATCTTCTCCTTTTCAACATCTGTTCTGCAGGCCTCCTATAGTTTCACTTTGGAACCCATGAGAGTGATGTTCAGCCCTGTGAATAAAAACAGAATAAGCTCCATTCGGATTTATATCACCGATGGGAAAAGGCGGGTTGTTGATTTGAATGGAGCTGATACAGCGTTCTCGCTTATCTTGAAAAAACAAATAAAATGAAAAGTTATGAATTCTCTCGTTTTTTCCACCCCCAGCTGGGGCGGTTTGTCTTCCGGCATAAAGGAACAGGTGTCATTGTGGACAATATTTTCAAACCAATGAGGAAGATCGCATCCGCAGTTTTCAATAAATTCGCGAAACCCATTGCGAAAAAAGCATTGGAATCAGGAATTTCTCACGCTGGGGATAAACTCGGCAAAAAAGCAGTTGAAAAATCTGGTGATTTGATCATGAAAAAACTGGTAAATATGAGAAAGGGGAAGCCACCAGGCAAAACAAAGCCACCAGCGAGCGAAGCGAGCCGAGCGAAGCTAGCTCGACCACAATCAGCCCCTGCGTCAACCTCCGGAGAAAGTTCTGATGCTATATTGAACAGGTTGATCTCTGGGCAGGGAGTCCGGAAAAGAAAAAAATAACATAAAATGGCTTTTCGATCGAATGAATATCTTCAAAGAAATGAATTAGTGCGCTTCCAGCTGGATGACACAATCCGAGCTCCAGCTAATGATCAACATCAACAAAAAAGTGGTTATAAATTCACGATTAATGACCGATCCGCATTCTATGATTGGTACAATGCTTATTTCGAGGTGCAATTTCAGCTCCAGAAATTAGCAGATGGCGCTGGCTATGCAGCAGCTAACAGAATCACAGTGATCAATGGAGCTCATTCCCTGATTAAACACCTGACGATCAAATCGGCAGGAAAGATTATTTATGATACTGATAATCTGCACCAGGTCTGTTTCACAAAGAATTTGCTAGAATACTCCGACGACTTCAGCAGATCAGTCGCCAAGAACAGTTTCTGGTATTTGGATACTGATGCAACAACCGCTAATACGAATCTTGGATTTGAAGCTCGGCGGTTGCAAACTCAAGCAGTTGAAGACGATGGAACCGGCGGTGCAAAGAACATTAACACGATCATTCCCCTGAATCGTTTTTCCTTTTTCGAGGAACTGGAAGATAAGATGTTGGTTCCCATGCAGCTGCAATTCGAGATAACTCTTCAAGATGATGGGGAACACATTCATATGGCAAACGGCACTGATGATGGAAGAGTTGTTGTGGATAGGTTTTTGCTTTGGGTGCCAAGATTAACTCCCAAAGATTCACTTTATGACAAATTTGTCAGCTCATTCCTGAAAGAAACGCAATGGAAATATCTGAGGGAGATGTATTCCAAATCAGCTCCTACGCAGTCATCAGGATTTTTCCAGATATCCGCAAGTATTGACAATGTGAGGCATATTTTTGTCTGGCTGAAAAGAACCGCTGGCGCCCCTGCAGAAGATAGCCCTTATCTCATGAACACTTTCAAGCTGAATGCAGCGGATAATAATTCATCCTTGTTGAACTGCCGGCTGGAATATGGAAACGGAGTTTTCTACCCGGAAACAGAGTATGACAGTGAAAGCAAAGTGAGGATTTTCCAGGATGTCATGGCTTATGCAATGCGGAAAAATGATTATAACACTGGAACGCAGCTGAATCTGGCCAATTTCAATGCTCTTTTCCCGTTGATCTATTTCGATCTGACTTATCAAACTGAAAAACCAACAAGAGATCCCAAACAGTTGATATTCAGGTATCGATTGAACGCAGATGCAGCGGCAAACTTCAATGTACATGCGATAGTTCTCTATGAAGAAGAAGTGAAAATCGATAAGATTGGAAATGAGCTGGTTATCGTGTGACGTGTGAAGCGAGCGCAGCGAGCACGCGCAGCGGCTGTGAAAAACATATCTTGTCATTTAAAATGACAACATATCACCCATATAAAGTAAATCTGTCGGAAGGGCAAAAAAGCAAGCTTGGAAGAGCATTCAAAGCAAACTGCGCTATCACCCTGAGGCTGAAAAAAATCAAACACGCGGAAATGATGAACTGATGCTGACAGTCAACCAAAAGAACCGAATTGCCAAAGCCGCATCTCAGGGAAAGGAAGTTGAAATCAAGATATCAAAAACGCAAATCCGAAAGGTAATGAAGCAAGGCGGAAGTCTTTTCTCTGCTATTGTTCCCCTGGCTCGTTCCCTGGCACCCACCCTGGCAAAGACACTTGGACTGTCAGCATTGGCTGGTTTGGCGAGTGAAGGAGCGAGTCAAGTCGTGAAAAAAATAAGCGGGAAGGGAGCGAAGCGACCGCGACTGAAAGGAGGCGGGCAAACGGGTGGATTTCTCATTCCCCAAGATAAAATTCAGAAACTGATTGACAATAAACATTTGTTGACAAATAAGCAGAAACAGGATATTTTGACTGCCCTGAAATCAGGAGGACAACTGACGATAAAACCATCAGCAAAACAATCTGGTGGATTGTTGGGAACTGTGCTGGCTTCCATCGGAATTCCACTGGCGCTGGACATGGTGTAAAATTCGTTTAGGAGAGGAGCTCCTAGAGTTGGTCGCCCCAAAGGAAAAGGCGCTCCTAGAGTTGGGCGCCCAAAAGGAAACGGCGCTCCAAGATTGGGCACTCCCTTCCAACGCCCGCCTCCATTCATCGGAACCTGGGGACGAAAAATTGGGATGGGAAAAAAATCCAAAAAAGGAACGGGACTTCTGCTGGGATCGAAAAGTCCATTCAACAATATCCCAGTTCTCGGGGCAATATTGTGAGCGAAACGAAACCCAAATTCGTGAACAAACCACTGACCAACCTTGATCTTCTCCAGTGGATTGATTTTCTGAAAATTCCCAATTTCAAAGGGATTTTCGCCAGGGATGAAGCCATGCCCCGAGAGCACAGCCCCTGCATCATCAATCTTGATTCGCTTGAAAATGCAGGAACTCACTGGGTGTGCTGCGCCCCCGGACAGAAATTCACGTGGTATTTCGACTCTTTCGGGATGGGATTTCCCCAGGAATTCAAAAGTTCCAAACCGGTGATTTGGAACAGCAGTCAGTATCAAAACATAGATAGTGTCCTTTGTGGGTATTATTGCCTGTTTTTCCTCCATCAATGGTCGCAGGGGAAAGACTTCTATGATATTCTCCAGCCTCTCAGTCTGACTGACTCGATGGGGAATGAGAAATTCATAAAAGAATATTTCGATTGAAAATGAAATCATATTGCGTGAAGGAAAAAAAACAAACTGAATGCGTTGAGCCAAGTGGATATTTTCTCGCCAGAAATAACCGACTCATGTTCTTCAGCACTTGCGAGAGTTGTGGAATTAAAAAAATAAGATTCACAAAATTAACTGAGGAAAGAGAAGCCATGATTGAAGAAGAAGAACAAGAAATGTTTGTTCCCTCACAAGATGAGGGAACAAAGTTGTGGAAATGGGAAGATTTGAAGCGAGTTAGTTGCTGCGGAATGATCAGATGAAGAATAAAATTCAGATTGTGAATTATATTCTTGCCCTCTAAAATGAAATCATATTGCGTGAAGGAAAAAAGATACACGTCAAATGTACCCGGTTCAGAACACCGCGTCACAACAAAAAACAACAGGATAAGGGTGAAAGCCCGATGCGCTTCCTGCGGGAAACCGAAATCTCGATTTGTTTCGGGAAACGGAGTCGGCCCTCACAAGGTGAGGGCACCGGTGAACTTGCACTGACTGGCGTGGCTCATGCTCTTCCCTGGCTCGGGAAAAAAACAGTTGAAATGGGCCGTTATGGAACCAGTGAATTATTACGCAATAAAAACACTCAGAAAAAAGCATTGGATTTTGCGTTGGACGAGATGAAACCATTTCTTGCCAAAACCTCTGCGGATATGCTCAATCAACTGAGTACGGCGATTAGACCAAACAGAAAATATAAGACAGATCGAGCAGATTTGGATGGCAGCGGGTTGGATGTTCATTCCCTGATTGGGAAGCTGCCAAGACCAGAGAAAGGTTTCACCCTCCCAGGGCATAATTATACAGGCCCTTATAACCCACTCGAAAAACAAGTCAGATTTGATGAAAAGGGAAAAATTCTCGAAATTATGCAGCAGCCCACAGGAAAAACAGATGCAGTTGCTATGCAACACGATGTGGATTATTCAGTCTGCGCGAAGAAAGCGAATCCGCGCAAATGCAAAAACAAAGCCGACAGGAAAATGGTTGCCGCTTTGGATGCCATTCCCTGGGAAGAAAGACAGTGGGGTCATGCTTTGGCGAGAAACACAATTCAAGCAAAACAAAAACTTGGCCTCGGTGCCCCAAAAAACGGGAAAAGATTTTGAGTGAAGGCTGGGCTCAAAATCTGGCAAATGAACTTCACCGGCCAATCAGGCGACGCTTTCCAAAGAGGCAAGTCATAGCATATGGGATTGACAACATCTGGGCGGCTGATCTGGTCGAGATGGGGAAATTTTCGAGGTGGAATAAAGGGATCAGATATCTCCTGATGGTGATCGATGTTTTCTCAAAATTCGGTTGGATTCATCCCCTGAAAGACAAGCGAGGTCAAACAGTGGCTGATGCTTTCCGAGATATATTTAAAACGAAGCGAAAACCGAAAATGCTTTGGACTGATAAAGGAAGTGAGTTTTTCAACGCAACAATGAAAGATCTGCTTGATAAGAATGGGTTAAAATTGTATACAACGGAAAATGAAGAGAAATCGTCTGTTGTTGAACGCTGGAATCGGACCATGAAGGAGAAACTCTTCCGGATGTTTTCTGCTAACAATAATACAATTTTCTTTGACAAACTAGACAAATTAGTGGATGAATATAACCATCGTTTTCATTCGAGCATTCAGATGACTCCCGCAGAGGCGAGCAAACAGGAAAATGAGAAAAAGGTTTTCGCTAATCTTTTCAGCGACATGATTTATGCAAAACATGCCCCAGCAAAATTCAAAGTCGGCGACAGGGTTAGAATTTCAAAATATAAGCGAAAGATATTTGACAAAGGTTTCACCCCGAACTGGACAGAGGAGATATTTGTGATTGATGAAATATTGAGCACAAATCCTGTAACGTATAAATTAGTTGATCTGCTGGGAGAGAAAATCACCGGATCGTTTTACGAAGCAGAATTGTCGCATACTACACAAGATGTTTTCCGCATTGAAAAAGTTCTTCGCCGCGATCACAAGAAAAAGAAAGCCTTGGTAAAATGGAAAGGCTATTCCGATAAATTCAATTCGTGGATTCCATTGAGCGATGTGGAAAAGCTTGGCTGAAAAAATCTTCTAAAATCATGAATGTCGAACACCGATTTAATGGGAATGAAAACTATTTTCTAAGAAATGATGCAGATTGGGAAAAAGAATGAATGGAAAGAAAATGCCTTCGAATGCGAAAAGAAAGAGAGAAATACCTGTGAGTGAAAGTGATTCGGACGATGAGATTGATTCCATTGACTTGCTGATGGAGAGTTATGTTAATCTGGAGAAGTGGGTTGAAGAGCTTGCGAAAGATATGCGAAAACAAACAGAGTTGATTGAGAAAATGATGGCTGATTCAACACATTCCGAATTATGTGGATCTGCGGTGATTTGAGTAATTATGTGATGCATTTCAGAACTTATCTCAAAATAAGTGATGCCCAGAAGACGCGCTAGAATATGAATGTTTGCCATTCATATTCATGATTTCAAATCACCGCTTTCTTTCAATTCCCGGTGGATTTCCCAGAGGAGACAACTTTGCTTTTGGAGTTCCTTTTTGAGAATCTTGTGTTCTTCCTGGAGATTGACAAAAGATTTAAAAAGGAGTTCGAGTTGATCTTCTACACACTCCTCTTGTTCTGCTTCCTGCATCTCCGAATCAGAGACAATGAATTCCTCGTCAGAGGTTGTTGGGGTTTCATCTTCGCTTCTTGTTTCTTCCTCTGGGCATGTGGAACAATTTTCATGGTCACTGGCTTCGCTTCGCTCGGCTTCATTGAAAATTATTTTTTCAAATGGGTCCATTTTCTTTCCAATGACATTTTTTGAAGATTGTTTGGATTATTTTTTCTTGTTTCGCCCGTCTGGATGGAAGTTTGAGCAGTTTGAAATCATCTTCATTGGGGCTGAAACCGTTCTTCTTCAACAGGGCGAAAAGAACTTGATGGCAATTGAGAAACTTTTTTCTGCTGGAATGAAGGTCATCATATGCCAGTGAAAAATATTTAAAGTCGTCGATGAGGAATTTTTCCAGGTGCTCGTATTCATTCCCATCGTGGCCTGTTATGTGATTAAAAATTTCATGATCGTTGCCTTTGACTTGTTTCCATTTGGAAGCTTTGACGAAATCCCTGACTTTTTTTCTTGTGATTTCGTCACGGGGAATTTGGGAGAGAATTTCTTTTTCATAAAATTCGAGATCTTTGAGTGGAATTTGATTTTTCCCCTGATTTTTGCGGATGATATTTTTGAAGTGTTCCAGCCTGGGATTTTTGAGAGAATGGCATGTTGTGAGGGTTTCTCGAATAATTTCAGGAGTATCATCTATTTCTTCTTCTTCGGAATCAGACATTTTCTTTCCGGAGAGAATTTTTGTCGTCACCGCTGACAGAATTTGGCAGAGATTTTCCACTGTTAGAATTGGGGAGAGATTTTCCGCCGCCGCCACTGCCAGAATTTAGCAGAGATTTTCCACTGCTAGAATTGGGGGAGATTTTCCACTGCCAGAATTGGGGAGAGAGATTTCATCGGTAGTATAATAAAGATTATTCACCGCCAACATCATCATTTCTCACGCTTTCCCAAACATAAACCCATGACACAAAGCAATAAGCTAAATGACTGCCAATCGTAACAGCTAAATAATATCATAGCTTATGCGGAAAACGAGGGTAAATTTGGTTCGATGATTTATGCCAATTCAAATTCAAAAAAAATAAATGGCATATGTCATAATATTTTCAGCTTATTCGAAGCACGGGGTGAATTTGGTTCGTTGATGTTAATTTTACATTACATGTTAATATCAGCAGAAATAATAATTTATTTCTCAAAATGGTTGTGTGGTTTTTTAGCTTATTGCTTTGTGTCATGGGTTTATGTTTGGGTAAGCGTAAGAAATGATGATGTTGGCGGTGAATAATCTTTATTATACTACTGTTGTGTTTACGAATGCTCGATGAGCTGAAACGTCGGTTTGGGAAAACGTTGGGTTTCTTTTACTTGTTATTATTTTTTGGCAAGGATATCTGACATTAATAATGAAGGAAAAGGTATGTTTGTCTCGTAATTTTCATTTTCGTTAGTAAACACATTCCTTCGTGTTTACTAGCTACACACGAAGGTTTTAGAGGTCCTTCTTTGATAAAAGATATTGATACGTGGATCTGCAACTGACATAAGGGAAGTAGTCATAACATGTACGATCTAAAAGGACCTACATTGTGTAGGGTAGGAAAAGGTCCGATGGTTGTTTCATATTCATGACTTGGCTCGCAAGGCCGGAGCCTTTGATTTTATTTCCTTTCCATCAGTACGATAACAGACTATCTAGATCTTCATGAAACATTATGCGAGAAAGGAAAAATCAGTCTAATATCTGCCACGATGCCCCCAAAAGATATTAACTTGTACAATGCAACTAGTAATGCAAACATTTGTCAAACGTTACACACCGCAACTGGGGCCAGTTGCATAAAACTTAACGCCAGACGTAACAGCTAACGCCAGACGTTCAGCCCAGTCAAAGTTACTATTTTAACGTCAGACGTTAGCAGTTACGTCCGACGTTAAGTTTTATGCAACAGGCCCCTGATGTTTTCTTTTTCTCTTAATTGACACTTGTCATTAATCTTACTGTGTGTTTGGGTTGCCTGTGGTTCGTGAGACTATTTTCCGCGCTCGTGAATTGCTCCACATCTTCACTGACACAATAGCCACTCACTGCCCGGATGGGATTAAGTTATGGGAGAACTAATTTTGCCGGGCAATGAGCAGTACGAAGAAAGGGACAAGAATCGTCGCCGAAGGGGAGGTGGGTGGGTCAAAACAACGTGGCGTACGAAGGCCTGAAGCGTAAGAACGAAAAGAGGCCGAAATACCCATAAAAGCCACTTTAAATAGGGAATTTAACCCTATTCGGCCTCGGCTTTTTTTGAGTTCCTGAGCCTGGGGGCACAATATGTGCCCCCTCTTCGTAACTTCAAGAACATTAAGGCTACGACAATGAAACCTAGAGGGTACATAGTACGTCCGAAACTGTCTCCTTTGCGGTCCGCACAATGGAATAATGACGTCATATGACGTAGTTATTAGGTAATTAGTTATACGGCCGCCATCTTGAATCCGCCATCTTGGATTTTTGAATTTTTTTAAAACCTCTTTAAAGCCATCCAAATTCACTCAAAATTAATCAAAACCAATAAATAAACGCTAAATGACGTAAATGGCTCAGAGCCAAGGCACGACTCGCATACGCACATTTTGAAATATAACCAATATATTGAACGACATGGATTCAACTTCCGTTGGGACGCTCAGACGTTTTTCGTTTTGCAAGTCGTCTTGAGAGCAAGTAGCCCTTTTAATGGTATACTACATAAAGGCTTACCTTGGGATTTCTTGGGATTAGCTTGGGATTCCTTAGGATTAGCTTGGGATTAGCTTGGGACTCCTTGGGATTCCTTGGGTATCAGATGGTAGCTAGCACTACAATATCATTACTGCGACCAAACAAATCAATATCCAACCTCGTGCCCAGGGCCTTCTCCGCTTTTAAAATGGCGGAGCGAACGCGGAAACCCCTGGATACCGCCGACAAAACAAAACAAAAATCATGGAGCATTTTATCGCGTAAAATATGATGAAATGTCTTCGTTTCGTTTGAACAACGGTTTCAGATTACCAGAAAACAAACATGGCTGCCAATCGCTGAAAAAAGCCTCCGAGAACGCAATTTCATTGCGTGTCACGTGTCAAAATAGTGCACGATTTTTGGAGTATTTTGGCAGCTTTATCCGGGCCGAGGACTTCTACGCCCGCTCCGCCATTTTGAAAGCGGATAAGGCCCTGGGGACGAGGTTGATCAATATCTACAATCCTGGACAAAACTGTTGAGGCAGCTCTAAGTGATTTTTATCGAGTGGCATGGTTACCAATCGATATTGTAGTCATCAAATTCCTGTCGTTATTTCCGTGAGCTTTCGTATGGTGTCGTTTATTTTGAAAAATCCAGAAAAAAGTCGTTATAACATCGAGTTTTGTCGAAGGCAGTTTCCAAACGCAGCGGAAGCTACCATGCGCTGATGCAACAGGAAATATTTACTTTCGCTGTTTTAGCCAACATAGAATTTGTCCCAGATACAATATGAGCGACCGTATTGTATTGGATATACAATGTCGAGCCGAAGGCGAAACATTGTATATCCAATACAATACGGGCGCGAATTAAGTAGTTTGTACTTGTACGCAAGTTTGTACTTACGAAATGAAAAGCACGCTTTGTTTTACCCTGATTAGAGAATTCTCATGGGATGAAATGATCAGGGTATCAAATCAAAATTATTCGTCAATGATTGCGAATATGGAAGGATGTCGTTTTCGAAGCCCGAAAATGCAGACGAAAAGGCAGCTTGGTTGGAAGAGACTACTCCCAAAAATACAAGAAATAGTACCCAATGGCGTATTAAGATTCTCGAGGAGTGGCAAAGTACTCGCTTAAATAAGGTAGCTGTAAACGAGGCGATGGGCTTTGGCTACGCGAAGATGGACGAAGTTCAAGATTTAACTATCGATATCGCGCAAATGTCGCCTGTGTCAATTTCTCCCACGAAGTTCGTGGGAGAAATTGTAAATCGTTCCGATGGTCGGTACCTTCCAAGATCATTTTATCAAATTGTTTGTGGGATAAATAGACATACACATACATCTAGCGTGAATGGCGAGGATGGTGTAAACATTTTAGCGAGGGGTGACCGAAGGTAAGTGTGAGAAATTGGTTCTCGGCTGTTGAAATACACATTTTACAGATTTTAATAGCCAATTCTGACTCTTGGTTGTTCATTAATTCATTGCGTCCCTGTTTTGCTTTAATGCGGGGGTTTTGGTATTCTGTATGAAATTGGTGACAGAATACTGAGTGACCTATTAGTATTCTGTATCAATTTCATACAGAATACTAATAGCTTAATTAGTATTCTGTATCAATTTGTCAACAATTCATTGCTAATTCATAAACCCCAGTTTTCCCTGCTATCTTTTCAAGCCCTCCCCGAGCTTTCAGACAGTTGGAATTTGTATTGCGTTTACAGTGGTATCCATGTGACTTAAATAACATGTTTGGATTGGCTTACTTGCTCATGAATTATTAATGAATTTTGTAAATGTACGTTGTGGCAAAAGAGATTTTCAACGTGAGGCGTATGCGCGAGGAAATTTTACATACAGTTAAAAGACAAGCAATGTTTACGTGGCTTGTAAGGACCCTTTCTTTTATTTCAACATATTTATTGGTGAAGTTTGCCCTGAGAGTTACAACGGTCAAAGCTCACTAAGGACTCGACTCATTCGTTTAGATTTGATCTTACGTGCCTTATTACTTTGCGCTTATAAGCGCCATTTCAACTTTTATTTTTCACTTTGCTACCTTTTTTACTTTTATGTTACTGAACCTCACAATAAGTTCAGTGACAGGGGGATTATTTAGATTTTGGCACGAACACGCTGGCAGTCTGGCATGATATGATCAAAATAGGTGGCAAATTAGGGGATATTTGGTAGTAAGTTGCACTCTCGGGTGTTAAAGGAAGAGGAGGGTTGGGATGTGGAGGCTACCCCCTCTCAGCGTCGTCAAAGTATGTCATTCTCCGAACCTCACTCCACTGTGCTTCGTGCATGTATGAGCATTGTTTCCTAGTAGAGAGAAGGACTGGACCGGTGAAAGGTGAACTTTTAATCTTTGCCATGCATTTTTCATTTTTTTTTCCATCACTTACCGCAAGTGTTGAAAAACAGGAGATTGTTCAGAATTGTTGCAACTAGTTCTAGTTCTAGTTGTAGAAAACACAAGACGTGTTCAGGGAAAGTCGGAATTTGGAGAAATTTCAAGTTATGATGTTCCACTTCTCTCACTTCGTGCACATGCGAATGACTTTCGTTAGTCTGAGTTTTTATTTTGCGATCAATTTGCAGCCATGGTGTATCTCGCTTTGACTACTTTGGTAAAATTAGAGCATGCATCTCTTCCTGGTATAAATCTGACTTTTTAAAATAAATATACGCTAAATGCAGCAAGGATCCGAAAATGGGTCAATTTTGAGGTGATGAAAGGTCGATCAGTTAGGGTCTCCAGTGGCAATGACATTCGCGGTTCAAAATTGCACGTCTTTTTAGTTATAGAAACAAAAGAACTGAATGTTTATTATGTGTAAACCATGTGTTGTGTAGAATTTTTAAAGGGAATAGAAATTGCAATCGAATTTGAGTGGTCGAAATTTATGCGGACTGCCTCTTAATCCACTTTACTAATCACGCCACATTCAATGTGTTAGCCATCTTATTTACCCCTTGTGCAATACGCCTTTACTAAATGTAGGAACCCTGAAGAACCGTAACAAAGTTGAAAAGTCCTATGAATAAATTCGGTAAATAGCTGTATTTAGGCTGGTGTCTAATACTTTTTCAAATTATAAGAAAGACAATGATTCATCTTAGAGCTAAAGCTGTGTGTCATTTCGTTTTGTCAGGTCATTATATAACAACCAGCTGAAAGAATTACCTCCAGGTGTCTTTAAACATAATGCGCAGCTGCAATGGCTGTAAGTTAAACATTCCAATATTAATTATTAACAAATAAACTATATTTTGGCGTGCGTCTGTTTGGTTATAGATCCCTGATGACGTCAAAACGTAGCAAAAAACGAACGATCCGGTGAAGATGAAGTCGAGTGCATCAATTATGTTTGTTATCACACTATGACAAATCAAGTTTGTGACCTATAACTAAACAGGACCACGGGAAAATAGAAAATGTAAAGCAGCACAGGCGCAACTTTATACTTCAGGCTTCAAACGTTGGACACAATGATTTAATCCTTATAAAAGACTTGCTAAGTGGCAAATTATTAATTTGCCTTGTTCGTATTCTCATTCCTTTAAGTGTTAGTATTTTGTTCGCCCACACCTTGTATAATTACTGATTTCTAACTTCTTTTTACTTTGCTATAAATTGTCGAATACTCACACACCCGCCCACTCCCACCCACAACATTTCCCCAGCACGGCCATTACTCCCTTTATTCATGTTGGAATTATTTTTTGGAGATATAAAACATTACTGTAACAACTACTATTGAAACCTAAAAGTAGTACTAAACCGTCGCGGAAACCATTCCATGTCTTAACCCTCGGAAGATCACGGCAAAATTATTACCTAACCGTGGCACACTTTTTCCAAAAGATTTCAACTTTAATAGATAGCATGTGATGCGCTCTACAAGAAAGGTGAATATAATGGGTTTTAATGCTGCTGGGGATCAGTGACGTCGTCCAAATTGGCCGCCATCTTGGCCACCATCTTGGATTTTTGCGGAGCACTCGCCAGGCCGAAGGCCAGGCTGCACAACCCCATACTCAGAACCTATGCCCGTCATTGTTCATGGTCATGGCTAGCGGAATGTTTCGCGGGCGCGTGCGTGTGCGGCCCGCCGCCGCGCCTAGGTACTTGGTGTATCCCTGATCATAATGTATGGTACTTCATGTATCCCTTATTGTAATGTATTTAGATATATTGCAGCGTAATTTAGGGTCGGATTACAGTATCTAGGGTTGAAGCACTGATTTTAGTAGTTAGGTTTAAGCACTGATTCCAGTATTTCCAGTGTATCGAAAGGGTTAGTTCTTATATATGGTCTGGGCTAGCAATATATTATCTTATATCCCTTAAAAATTACAGATTCCGGCAGCTAGTCCTCGGTAGTGTAGTGGATAGTGTGCATGGAGCAGATCATACGGCCCGGGTTCGATTCCCTATTCTGCTGTTTTTATCTTCTTTTTCTACTGAAATAAAAACTAAGTGTTTAAATACAAAATAATAAGGGATACACCAAGTACATACCCCGCCGCGGCCCGGAATGGGCATGGCTAGCTCGCTGGCGCATATGTCGTCGCAAAGCATTCGCGTGTGACGCTACACAACATCCGGAATCCTGAGGTTTTGTTTTTCGCGCGGCTACACAGCCGTCAGCTCGGCAAACACTTCTATCCCGGATGGTTTGAAACTCTGCTGTGTTTAGCGGAGAAGTAAAGTCGTTATTTCCCTGCATTCATGACATCTTCAGCGCGGTTTAAGTGTGTACCCACATTTTGTGGGTCGATTTAGTATTCATATTTGCATTCTATTGTTTTTCTAATTGAATATTCATCATTCACGGCACGAACAATTTCCGAAAATGCAGCCAGCTTACACGATCGTAAGCGCTTTGATGTTAAGTGCGATATATTTCTTTTGTTTCCAGTTTCATGCTCGAATGATGTTTTGACACATCATTCAGGTTTCGTTGAAATTAACTTTATAATGAAAACAAAGTGGAAAGCCGGAACTTATATCACGCTAAAAGTGTAAGATATGATGCCATAGCCATTTCGTCAAACAGCAATGCGTAGCAAAAAATATCGAAGGTTTTGGGTTCGCGATTGAGTCCTCCACTCGGCAGTCAAGTGCCATTCACAACGGAATCGCTGAACGCAAATAGCTGAAGTAAATTACTGTACCGCTTTTAACAGCGCTGAATTCATGCTTATGGCAAAACACTACATGAACAAACTTTATACGACGTGAAAAATAAACGAACGGAATTTATTTTTGAGAAATATGTTGTAGTTTCCCTCCTTATAATTTTTTTTACGAACGGCAAGGATGGTCACGCTGTTTTCTTTCAAAATGCTGACGATCGACAAGCGTACGTGACCCGGGGCTTGACCTTTGACGATATGCAAATTCACGGCGGTCTAACATTCCAGCAATACTCGTTGAAAGCGGAGCGAAGTTTTGTCCAATAATCCAGGAAGTAATGATAAACGTGATTTCTTTTATGAGACAAAACATTAATTCTTTTTTGCTGCTTGCTCGCGGAATGTAAACAAGCGGCCCAGAGTCCCAAGTGCAGTAGTCACGCAAAATTCTTGTGTAAATTTTTTTATGCACTTCATGTTTACTTATTGTTAAAATAAATCTTGAATGGAACTAAAAATTATAATCGAAATTAAAGACGGTAGGGAAAGTTTGGTAGCAGAAAATAAAAATTAAACCCTTTGAAGTTTGTTGTAGTTGTCGGTAAAAAAAGTGCTTGGCCCCTTGGCATAATTTGATACCGCCGACAAAGAATAGCACTTGTAGCGGCAAAGAGTTATAATTCTCATCAAAAATCCGTTTCTCCGCTTTATCTCAACCAAAATTTTCGTTTAAAGGCTCGTTTTAAAGCTTATGAAACACTTCTCAACACTAAACCGAAATTGAAATCGTTATTTTAGCGCGAGGCGTTCAGTTGTAGAAAACACAAGGTGATATTTTTGGTAAACCCGAGAATTAAATATAAACAAAAGGATACTAATTTGATGCCACGCAAATAGCCCGCATTGTTAAAGCCTTTTGAAAAAGAAGAATAGCTTCTCCGCCCAAAAGTCGCAAGTTCTTCCATCAACAGCCTTCATACTCTCATCGGACAAAGGCCGAAACGAGTGCGAACGGCTCTCGGAAATCTCGGAAATGCAGATTGTGAGCCCTCGTGGTAAAAATACCAGCGGCTACCCCCATTTCAGAAAGACACACTCAAACCGTCGTGAAGTTGTAATGATTTTTTCGCGGTTTGCTTCTCAAGACAGAGATGCTTATCAGAAGCTGCTTTAGTGGAAAAAGAAGAGTTTTCAGAGGTAAAATCTTGCTTCGACGACCTTCATAAGTTTTATTCAATGTGGAGAGATGTTTATTTTTATTACGGATTTCACAACCAAAGGATCGGAGATTGAAAGAATTTTCAAGCGGGCGACTTGAAGGTAAAATAGATTATATTTTTCGATGGGAATTTATGTTGATATCAATCTGTGATTGACTATTTTCTTTGTGAATTGTTTTTAAAACATGCTTAAATTTAGTTGTATCGATTCCTTGAATTTCATCGAAGACAGCTCGAATGCGTTATAATGGTACGCGTTTTGCTTTTAAACATAAACTTATCGAGATTTCAATAAAATTTTTCGAAAGAAGATTGTGTTGTCCAATTTTTTGTGTTTGTTCATTCATCAAATAGATTGATATAATTATAATTGATATAATTTAATATAATTCTATCTTCACTCGCGTCGCCATATGCAAATGTGTTTGTTTATTTTTGCAATTTTGATTTCCAAATCAGTTTTTCGGGCAATTTTTGACAAGCAACAAGTGTATTTTATTCGGAAAATAGTCGTACTAGTTATTCTAGACGGAGAAAAAGTTTTTTTGGAACTTTTGTACGGTGTAAATGTACTGTGCAGACGGTCGCGTAATACTGTTTTTGAGAATTGCTAAAATTGAAAAATAGCCCGGTCGTCAATCTTAATTCTTCTACTTCCAACTCTTCACCTTATTTAAGCTTATTATCGGCTTTCTGTTCAACGTGCGACGCTGTTACGCTCAGCCCATCTATCTATCTCTATCTATCTATCTATCTATCTATCTATCTATCTATCTATCTATCTATCTATCTATCTGTCTGTCTGTCTGTCTGTCTGTCTGTCTGTCTATCTATCTGTCTATTACTGAAAATTCAAGTAGTAAGGGGGATGTATAATTCAGTCCACCCTTCAAACACTTATCTCCCATATTTTTTCTGGAATCCACCGTCATCGAATTTTATAAATAAGTATTTTCAAAACCTGATTAAAACCGTAATCTGATTTCCATGATTTAATCCGATTTGCATTGAAGGAGTCACTTTTTGTTCACAAGAATTAAGGGATTCCTTCGGGTACTCTTAAATTATGTGAAAATAAAAAAATATCCTTCAAATGAAATAACTTAAATAAATGAAATATCCTTCAAATTTAATAAATGTTTTAAAATGACTTAAATTATAAGAAATCATGGCTCGCTCGCTTCGCTCGCTCGTGGTGGATTCCACAAAAATATGGGAAATAAGTATTTGAAGGATTTGCTGAATTATACATCCCCCTTACTACTCTTAGATCCAAGGTTCTTAGTGAATTTTATCACTAACTTTTACTCATAATTCACAAACATGATGTTTTAAAATATCTCAAGAGTTAATTATATGTAAGCCAAATGATAATTGGCTGAAAAAATCACTCCTGTCAGTTTGTTTTGACTGCGTTTAATATTTGATGATTTACACATGAATATTCTACAAGGGGTTTTTCCCAAAAATCTATATGCAAATACTTGTCAGTTTGTTTTGACTATCTTTAATATTTAATGATTTACAGAATATTCTAGAAATTATAAGAAAATGAAAGTATTAGTTAAGTGGAAAAGGATATGATGACAAATTCAAATGCGTGGATTTCATATCGATCAGAGATCTTCTTCATCTTCATCTGGATGAACATTAGATGGTGGTAACATTTCAGGTAGTTGAAATATTTGAAGTTGCTGTTGTTGTTGAGGTTGCTGTGGTTGTTGAAGTTGAATTTGTTGCAATCCAAGAGTAAGCTTCTTTTCACCTTCCCTCTTCTTATCTTCTCTTTTCTTCAAGTATCTCTCTTTTTCTTCTTTCTTTTCTTCTTTAATAGATTCAATCTCCTTTTCTTTTTGCCATTTTACTATTTCTTCTTTTGCTGCTTCTTGGCATTTCTTGATAATTTTCTGCATACTATCCAGATTTTCAGTTGCTTTGTGAATTTCATCCTCCGAACTCTTAGTCAATTGAGGAATGAAAAAGAGGGGTCGGAAAGCTTCCAAATCAGGATTTTTCTGAATTTTCTCATTAATTTCTTGATTGCATTCGACAATTTTATCGATGGCATTTCTCACTCGATCCTCACACTGTTTCAATGATAAAGGCATCGTTAAAAGTTTCAATTTTTTTGTAATGTTTCAAAATTTTGAATTTATCTATGAAAATCACTATAGTAACTGATAAATATTATGAAAAAGAAATTTCTAGAAGTAAATCAATTATATTTTTAACAGCATGCTAAAAACAAGTTTTGGATTTAATTGATTTTCTTCTGTAGGAGACTTAAGGAAGTGTAAATATTTTTAAGAAGTCGTAGCAGAAAAAATAAAATTTAAAATATATATATATATATATATATATATATATATATATATATATATATATATATTTATAAAATAAAAAGGATGGCTTCAAAAGATTTAGATAACTTATCAATTGAAGATTTGAAAAAATTGGATAAAAATCAAAAAATAATCTTTTAAATGAGTATAATAAGTATAATGAGAATAAAGAAGATAAGGAAAAAAGGGAGAAAGAAAAACTTATAGAAAAAATTAAAGGAAGGGAAAAACTAATAAATCAACTTAAAAAACGAAACTTAAAACCAAAGTCAAAATCAAAGCCAAAGCTAAAAATAAACCAAAAACCAAAAACCAAAAAGAAAACATTTGAAGATTATTTTCAAAAATGTATAAAAAATAGAAAAATTCCTCAAGACACACCGAAGAATTTAAGGAAAGCTCTTGAAAGAGCAATGAGAGAATACCAAATTGGAATAAAACTTGAAAAATCTGTTCTTGATAATTTTGCTGAAAAGTATGTTATTAAAGGAAAACCAAACATTTTACCTAAAGATTATTTCAAAGAAAAAGCTTTACAATTAAAATATTTTCTTAGAAATCATAGAAATATTAAAGTTAGAATTATAATGGTTTGTTTAATGGGACAAAAAACGTTTAAAGATGGTGGAAAGATTGGAGAAACGATAGATAAGGCTTATTTTCATTCTCAAACATATGTTAATCTTAAAGGTACAAATATCAAAGAAATTATGTTTAAAATAATTAAAGAAATTCTTAACAGTATTTTAATCTTTCAAAGAAATGGTTCAGGTTGGTATTCTAAAGAGGTTTTATCCTTAGAAATTCATACTATAGATTACAAACCTTTGAAAGGTTCATGATATATTAAACTTCGTAATTTTATTTCAAAAAAGAAAGCGATAATTAACTTAGAAAATAAAAATGATGACAAATGTTTCATGTGGTGTATTTTAAGATACTTACATCAACCTAAATATAGACATTCTCAAAGAATAACAGATTTAAAACAATATGAAAACGATCTTAATTGCAAAGGTATAGATTTTCCAGTAAAATTACAGATATAAAAAAAGTTTGAAAAACAAAATCCAAATCTTCCAGGAATAAATGTATTTTCAATTAATGAATATAATAAATTTTACCCTTTAAGAATGAATGATAAAGATTGTCATAATTCAATAGATTTATTTCTTAATGAAGAAAATGGAAAATCACATTATTCACTTATCAAAAATTTTTCAAGATTTATTAATTCACAAGTTAGTAAAAATTGTTTAAAAAATATTATTGTAAAAATAGAGGATATTACATGGCCGCGCGAAGATACGGAATTTCTCTTCGAGTGTTGAAAAATATTTCACGAGTGAGCGCAGCGAACGAGTGAAATATTGTTCAACACGGGAAGAGAAATTTCGTATCTTCAAGCGGCCATGTAATGTTCTGTTTATTATATAAACACCAATGAAATCAAACCATTTCACTTTAATGTTGTTTTGAAGTCCTAAAGTAGAACAACGTGTCAACGGTGATTTTTTCACGTGTGAAAATAACATGTTATTCTCACGTGTGAAGATGTGATGTTCACGCGCGAAAGCTCACCTGGTATTTCATCGGTGTTTATATCATAAAAATGTTTATCTCATTTTATAAAAGAGGAATTATTTCAAAAACATATTACTTATTGTTCTAAAAATGAAACAGTTGCAGTAAAAATGCCTCCTAAAAATTCATTTCTTTTCTTTAAAAATCATTAAAAAAAAATTACCTTTACCATTCCTTCGCTTATGCTGATTTTGAATGTTTCACAAAACCAATGAGTAACTGTGAACTAGATCCAAATAATTCTTTCTCAATGGAATATCAAAAACATGAACCTTGTGGATTCTGTCTTTATATTAAACCATTAGATGGAATTGATATTGAAATTACTCCAAATCCACTAATTTATACAAAAAAAACAGAAGATGAAGATATTTCATTAATATTTATAAAAAAAATAAAAATATTACTAAATCAATATATAAAAATCTTTATAAATTTCCAAAGAAAATGATATTTACTGATGAAAATAGACAAGATTTTATTAATTCATCTGTTTGTCATATTTGTGAACAACCTTTTCAAAAAGATGATAAAAAAGTTAGAGATCACTGTCATTTTACTGGTGAATATAGAGGTGCTGCTCATAACAGTTGTAATCTTAATTGTAGAAAACCTTTATTACTTCCAGTAATATTTCATAATCTTCAAGGTTATGATTCTCATATTTTTATAAACAATAATCAAGATTAAAAGGTGATTTGTCATGTATTCCAACAACAGAAGAAAAATATTTTTCATTTTCTAAAAAAATTAAAGTATATGAATATCAATCTAAAAAGACAAATGAAATAGTGTCATTAAATTTTGAAATTCGTTTTATTGATTCTTTCAAATTCATGCAAACTTATTTAGCAAATATTGTTTCACATTTACAACCTGAAGATTTTCTTAATATAAAAAAGTATATAATAGCATTGAATTGTTAACAAGAAAAGGAGTTTATCCATATGATTATTTAAAAAAAATCAGAGTTTTATTAAAAAAACTAAATGATGAAGATATTTCAGACTCTGATTATAATCATGCACTAAAAGTATGGACTCATTTTAATTGTAAAACTATTAAAGATTATCATGATTCATATCTTAAATCAGATGTATTACTTCTAGCTGATGTTTTTGAAAACTTTCGTAAGATTTGTTTAAAACATTATAATTTAGACCCAGCACATTATTTCACATCACCTGGATTAGCATGGGATGCTTGTCTTAAAGAAACGAAACAAAGACTTCAATTATTACATGATTATGATATGTTAATGATGTTTGAAAAAGGAATTAGAGGTGGTATAACTCATATATCAAAAAGATATTCAGAAGCAAATAATAAATATATGAAAAATTATAATCCCGAAAAAGAATCAAAATTTATTACATATTTAGATGCTAATAATCTTTATGGTTGGTCAATGATTCAAAAACTTCCAACACATGGATTTAAATGGATGGAAGATAAAAAACTAACAAAAGAAAATGTAATTAAACTTTTAGAACAGAGAATTACAAATCATGGTTATATATTTGAAGTAGATCTTGAATGTCCAAAGAAATTATGGTATGAACTTAATGATTATCCACTTGCTACAGAGAAGTTAGATTTTGATGGAGTTGAAAAACTTGTTGGAACTTTTTATAGAAAAAAGAATTATGTTATACATTATAAAAATCGTAGACAATGTTTAGAATTAGGACTTAAACTTAAAAACGTTCATAGAATAATTAAATTTTATCAATCAGAATAGATGAAACCTTATATAGAAAAGAATACAGAATTAAGAAAATTATCGAAAAATAGTTTTGAGAAAGACTTTTTTAAATTAATGGATAATTCAGTTTTTGGTAAAACAATTGAAAACATAAGAAAAATACAAAATGTAACATTGATAGATAATAAAGAAAAAGCAAGCATATTATCATCAAAACCAAATTTTGATAGATCAACAATATTTGATCCTTATTTAATTGCAGTTCATATAAAAAAAAACAGAAATATTTTTTAATAAACCGATTTATGTGGGTCAAGAAGTTCCTGATTTGTCAAAGTTTCATAAGTATGATTTTCATTATAATTATATTAGAAAGAAATATGGAGATAAATCTGAATTACTTTTTACTGATACGGATTCATTAATGTATGAAATTAAAACAGATGATTTTTATTATGATATAAGAAAGATATTAAGAAAAAGTTTGATACAAGTGATTATCCAGAAGATCATGAATCTGGAATTAAAACTGGAATAAATAAGAAAGTAATAGGAATGTTTAAAGATGAAACTTGTGGAAAACAGATAACTCATTTTGTGGGATTAAGACCTAAACTTTATTCATTCAAATTTGAAAACGAAAAAAGAAGAAAAGAAATGTAAAGGAATTAAAAAGAATGTGATTTAAAGGGAAATAACATTTGAAGATTATAAGAAATGTTTATTTTCAGAAAAAGAAGAAATGAGATCAATGAATATAATCAGAAGTAAAGATCATGAAATTTACTCAATGAAAATGAATAAAGTAGCATTATCAGCAAATGATGATAAAAGGTTAATTTGTAAAAATAAAATTAGTACTTTAGCAGTAACATAAAAAAATATTTTATATAATAAAAGATGATTGAATTTACAACAAGAGATATTTTATTTTTATATTTAAGAAGATTATTTTGGATACCTGATCTTGAAGAAAAAATTAAATTTAAAAAAATTAAAATATTTAAAAAAAAATTAAAAACAAATAAAAGAGTGATGTTTACAAGAGAAGAAATTGAATTATATACATCAATATTAAAGAAATATGAAAAACCATGTAAAAAAAAAGAAACCAAAATATGAACATGAAATTTGTGAACATTAAAATAAAGAGATTGTTGATAATGTAGAAATTTGTTGTGATTATGGTCTTGAAGTTCAAAGAATATTAAATCACGTTGGAGATATATCTGATTGGGAAAGATGTTCTTATAGAAGACAATCAGTGTATCATAGAAAGTATTATTTTGAGAAAAAGGTTGAAGAAGTACAACAAAATATTGATATTAAAGGTAATCATATTTCAAAGATTAATGAAATACTTTATAAAATTGATAATGATAGAATAATCAAGAAAGTAAACGAAAAGTATAAAACAAAAAGAATTATCAATATTATTTTTATTATAAAAAAAGATTTTAATTATTCTAGGTTATAAAAATGTTGATGAAAAGATACCATTAAAACTCTCAGAAGAAACAGAATATTTTTATAATATTTGGTGGGATTTTGTAAAAAAAAGAAAAAAATTATCTAATATATAAATAAAGAAATGAATAAAGATTCTGGTTTAAAAAAAATAGAAACACTTGAAGAATTAGAAAATTTTTATGAAGATGAAGAATTAGAAGATGATTCTTATGATGTAAATTTAAAAAAATTTAGTGAAGAAATAACAAATCTTCAAGATAAATTACAAAAAATACAAAATGAAAATTTTTATAGAAAAATGAAAATAATTAATGATGATATAGGAAAAATGATATTAAATGATAAAAAAGAAAATGATGAAGTTATAAATTAAGAAATAATTATTGATTTATTAGAAGAAACTGATGACGAATTATTAAAAGAAATTGTAAATGAGAGAAGGAAATTAAAAAGACATCCTGTATGTTTTACATTTGAAGATGAAGTAAATCAATTGAAAAGATTAATTAAAAATTATAAATTATCAAAAAAATTAAAAGATTTTATGTATTATCTTTTAGAGAGAGATGAAAAACGAGGATTACATTCTGTTGTATGTAATGAAAGTCATTATGATAAAGAAAAATTTCTTGATGGAGTTGGTAAATATTTTGATAAATATTTTAATGGAGTTGTTAATTTTGAAGAATATGTAGATTTTTACATGGATAAATTAAATTATCATTAATTTTAATAAGTTTTAGTATTACATTTTTTTTGCTGAAATTTAAATTATTTCCATTCTTTATTATATTTCTTTTCCATTTTTATTGAAGTAGGTGCTAAATCAATCATTTCTTGATCTAAAAGTTTCATTTCAGATATAAACTTTTGATAGTCAAACTCACCACCTCTCATTGCAGTTCGTAAATTAGTCAATACTTTTTCATAAGTTGTAAATCCAAATTTAACCATACCTAATTTACCTTTGTAATTTTTCATTTCATGATATATTTTTAAAAGTATTCCAGCTGTTGTTAATACACCTAGGAGAATAGGGTTTAAGGTTATTCCACCTGTGATAACACCAACTGAAGCGAGTAAAAAAGAAATGATATTCATGATATAATTTATTTTTTTGTATTTACTTTGACTGTTTTTGTATATCCAAGTTTTGTTATGGTAAAAAAGAGTATAAATCCTTTATTTGTTGGATTTTCTCAGGATTTAAAGTTGAAGCAATATGATTGAATTCAAATATATCTTTTTGTTGTGTGTTTTTAATGATTTTATTCTTTTATGATTCATGATCGCCTACCCAAATAAGAATTCGCCCTAATAATGTACATTGCCAAGGCTGAGCTCTGTTTGCTGGAAAGAGAACCAAACTGACACTGAAAGTTTGCCATATTTTGGTCACTTGCGTGGCCGTTTATTCTTAAAAATTGATATCAAAATCCCGATAAACTAAAAATAACAATCTAATTCCAGCAAAGGTGAGGGCAAACCCGCCTAAACCAGCTACTACTCAACATCTATAAGACACGGGGTGGGAATCAGGGTGGGAAAAACGTTTGCCTGCACCAAAGCTAGAGACAAAGAGGCCGATAACCAGGCCTCCATTCTCTTAAGTATGCTGCTAAGAAAGTCCCGGATTTAAAATGATATCCGGACAAAGTCCAACCGGCGCAGCACGTTCCATAAAACCATTTATTCCCCTAGGGAATAAATTTCCTTTAGAAGTACTGTAAATGTAACAAAATGCCACTTGCATAAATTTAAACTAGAATAAAGGTTTTACTTCTGATAAAAATCTTAATTTGTAGGGTTGTAGTAGACTTGGGAAATGATGTCTTACATTTTGCATATTAAAGCAGTTTCTGAGGTCACAATTGAGTTTAGTGGTACCAACATCCGATGTTACTATGTCAAAAAAGAAGAAAGGACCTTAACAAAGGTCATTTTTGAACATCCCCCCCCCCAAAGACCTGCCTGCGTGCAAAATAGTCTATGAAGGGGGTCTAAAAATTTTCATTTCCCATTTTTCTCGATTCTTACAAAGAACTCCTCTTAAAACGTTCAACTGGCACAACAAGAATTAGCAGCACAAGATAACTTATTTTCTTGCGCACAATTTTTTACCAAAGTATTTTCGTATGACCTTGAAATGATTATGCCTGCACGTAACTAAAACAACAAACGAACTAGAAGGAGCAATTTGATTGGTTCAGCGAACGGAGGCAAACGTGCGCGGCTTTTGAATGGTTTATTCATTATTAATATATTACTACAGGCTATTCTCGCTTTTCAGTCTGAGAGGTCAATAGCAAAAAACTTCTTTGCATACTAGGAACAGTTTTGTTTGCGGGAAAACAAGCAAAGTTTGTTGTGATCCTTTGAACTACAGGCGTTTGAAACAAATCGTGAATACTCAGGAAAACCGTTTTTGAAGGTCATCCGAAAATCACTCAAAATATTACGGTTTTCTTATATGTTAAAGATTTCGTAATTCCAAAATTTAAACAGATTTGCACGTTAATAAGAATAGATTACCGAGCTTCTCTGTTCCGTGACCGTTATTTCGTTTGCCCAACATAATTATTTGTTATTCAAGCCATGAAAGTGCTGACAAGGGGGTGTTCTGCCTTTAAATACCGTCGCTCCGTGGTTAAAGTGACGTGCTGTTTGATTCTTGTGAAAAATGTCTATAAGTCTCGCCAAAATAACGAGTCCGCGTTACGTCCCACAAAAGAAAAGCAATAGACCACTTTCATAATGGCGGCCGATTTATTTATTATTTTATATGTATGTTAATTAGCCTCACTGGCCTCGGTAACATTTGCAAAATTCAAAAGAATTTTTACTCTAAAATGAGGCCAGTGAGGCGAATTAACATACATATAAAAGAAGAAATAAATCGGCCGCCATTATGAAAGTGGTCTATAAGACGCAAGGGATTTTTTCAGGAGCAGCAGGAAAAGGATCATCAAAACTGAAATAAATCTCAATTTTCTAAAAAAGAGAAAAGCTTCGGGTTGGTTTTCCTGAGTTATGGCTCCAGGTTCTTATCTGTATGGGAATGGTGATTTGTCGACCAAGAAGAAGCAGAAAAACAATTACCATGCAATGACTCATAAAAATAGCGATATTTTCCTTTAAAGGCGTTTATTTTGGGGTTCACAAGTCTTAGCCGAACTGCAACGGACAAACCATCAAATACGTCAAATAACAACTATCCCAACAAACTATCCGATCGTTGCACGCACACCACCTGTTGTTTGCGTGAAGACAGTGAGCGAAAACTGACGGGCCTTAGCCGTTAAGAGATATTGCACCTACTTCAACGGATAATTTATTAGACAATAGAATTGAATTTTGCTACTAAATGGTCAGTACGTTATAAGCAAATTACGGGCAGTACGCAGCTCTTACAAGGTATTCTCTGATTTGCTGAGCAAACAATAGAACAAACAACACAACAATGGACCCTATCCCTGAAAACAAAAGGAGAGCTGCGTGATAACCAGGTCCAATGAAATAAGAGGTTGTTAAGAGCTGCGTGGTATCTGGCAAATTACACTCAGCTATTGCCAATTTCAAATTTTATGATGACAGGCACCTGCACAACAACCAGCTGGAGGTATTGCATGAAGGAGTTTTCGACAAAACTACTCAGCTTCAGTGGATGTAAGTAGACATCTAAGGTGAACGAAAAACAACATTTTATCTAATTACGGGTATTAGGTCATTGTACAACAGGATTCTGATGAAGTGGTGGAGCTAATTACTTACAAAATTCAAAAACAGAATAATTTGCATCCTAAAAAGAGACGTTTTCGGAGCCCGTTTGTTCCGTGACAGTTATTTCGTTTGTCCAACATTACTGTTTTAAATTCAAGCCATCAGATTACTGGGAAGGGGCGTGCCCTGCCCTTAGCGTCGCTCCGTGTTGTGTACTCTATTATCCTTGTGAAAAATGGCGAGACGTTTCAACAATATAATGAGGGTCCCATTACGCAAAAGAAAATTGATAAACAGTAAGAGAGTTAAGAGCATCAGGAAAAGGATCCTTAAAATTGAAACAATTCTTCACCTTATAAAAAGCCTGGAGTCAGGAAAAGCAGTGGTTTTCCTTACTTCCGGCCATTATCTGTAACAGAATGGCGATCTGTCGACAAAGAAGAAGAACTAATACAATTTCCATCGCATGATTCACGAAAGAGCTCCGATATTTTCCGTTTCCGCCTTTTATTTCGAGGTTCACATGTACTCTTCCTACTACATCGGACAAATTATCAAATGATTCAGATAATAATTCTCCCAACAAGCTTTGCGATCGTACCACGTACAGCGCCTGGCATTTGCGTGAGGACAGTGAAAATTGACGAGTCTTGCTATTAGCCCTCAAGAGAGATTGCGCCTACTTCAACGAATAATTTATCGGACAATATAATTGCATTATTGCTACTAAATGGTCAGTACATTATAAACAAATTACTTTTATCTATTGCTAATTTATAATTTTATGTTGACAGGACCTTGAACAACAACCAGCTGGAGGAATTGCGTGGAGGAGTCTTTAACAAAACTGCTATGCTCGTTTGGCTGTAAGTAGACAAGTTGTATTCGTTATACAATAACGGATATTGGAGCATGCTAAAACAGGGTTCTGATGTAATGAAAAAGCTAATCATTTGACAATAATAGCTATATTAAAAAGCAATAATCGCTTCGTTGTCTTTTTTTTTTAGGAACTTGAACAAAAACCAACTGCAAGACTTACCTTCAGACGTTTTTAAGCACAATACCGATCTGAGACGGCTGTAAGCAAATCCTTTAGCTATGGTTATTGTACTAGTACAGGAGCGGGTTGCCTAAAGGTCAATGAAGGGCTGCTTTTAGTATTCAGTGGCTACATAATTCTCAAATCCTTTATGTAAAGATACCCGCCCAGGATATTTAAGGACATTTTGGATGAGATGAACACTGAAATATTTGCAGAATTAATCTTCCATGCATAACAAAAAAAACTTTAAAAAATCTACGATTTTCTTGTAGTAGACTTTAGCGGTTTCAGTTAATGATTCACTTAGTATGTGAAGGAAATTCACTTTGGTATCCATTGTGTTAGCAGAAAAAATAAAATTAAAAGCAGGAAAATGTTATTGAGGAAGAAAGGGACAAATATATAGTTTGACCATCACAAAATTGTCTATTAACCCTCGTATGTACACGCAAACTTAAACCCCCACCGTAGTACAAGGGGTGGGGGGGGGGGGGTGTTGCAACCCTCCCTCGAGTTTTTGCGATGCTGCAATATTTCGGAAATACTTTACGTCTAACAGATAGCCTGTGATGTACTCCACGAGTTAAGGTAAATATTATGGGTTATGGCGCTGCTGGGGTCCATGACGTCATCGAAAATGGCCGACAAGATGGCCAACATCATGGATTATACGAAAAATTTAAATTTATCGGGAAAATCTTGAAATTGCAAATATTGTTTGCTAGAGTTGCAAAATAACATACAATTAAACATCCTGATGTTTTTGGTGGCGTTTTATGTGTTTTTTCACCGACATAAGGTGACAAGCATTTTTATTCCTTAATGGTTTGACCTCATGCTACTTATGACGTCATATATCGTTACCATAGCAACTGGCTGTCGCCAAACTTTAAAAAAAATGTGTCTCAAGGATAAACAAACAGCTACTGAAGATGGCGTGTATTTAAGTTATGCTCCACATAAGAACGATAGCAAACTTCATTGTTCTGCGGCATTGGCTCTTTCCCACATAGAATATCTTTGATTTCAAGAATAGAGGAGGAGCTGATGATTAATAATTATATTTCATTATAAAAATTAAGAAAATCCATTTGCGTCAGATAAATTTTAGGAAATGTTCGTGCTTAACCAATCAGAATAGCAGAAGACAATAGCTAATAATTTTGCTTCTTTGATGAAGTTCCCCAACTACAATATCTTTTAAAAATTGCATGTTGTGCGATTGGGTCTCAGATTACTTGAAACCTTAAAAAAAATTGACAAAATGCACCTTGAACCTTAACTTTTTAGCGGTTTTTTAGTCTAGGCCAATGAGATCACTAGTTGTAACAATGAAAAAAGTTGACATTCCATCGTGCATTGCCGTTCAGCGATATCCTTCTTATGCGGATCATTACTTAATGTGCTAATCCGGTCTTGAAAATATCGGAGAAAAACCTTAAGGGAGTGGCATCCATCCCCCGCCTAAGACGTCCGAGGGTTAAACACGAAGTTCCGGTATAAAAGGCCAGGCTTCTCCCCCAGATCTTTGCAGTATCCCAGTTCTTCTCGAAAATTTATAAACTTGCTCAACTCGCGCCTTCGTTAAGTGTTGAAAGCAGTTTTTTCTCTTTGCTATATGCGTGCAAGTGTTTTTCCGAGTAGCTATCGAAGTTTAGCAATCGTTTCGGACACGGAGCTTAAAATGTTCCGACACTATGCGGTAGGCAGCAGGGATATAAAACGATCGAGTACATGTCACGATCATTGTGCACCACTGGGAAATTGGATTTTAAACTTGGAATGGCTGTTTTGAATAATAACTGGATGCGAATTTGCCCCCACGCGTTTAGTTCGCTTGATATCACGGAGACCACGGACAACAATTTCTTCGTTTCGATTCTTTGCATGTAGAACCACTGTTCGGAGATAGCAAATCTACAACTACGGACAATCGGTAGGGCTTCTTCGTTGTTTTCTTTGTGTACTTTGACTATGATCAATGCAAGGTAAGAATAAATGTTTGAAAATTTCTTCAGTGTGAATAATTGATCTCAATTCCTTTGATATGGCATTCGCCTGGCGATCCAGCGGGTAAATTCGAACACAGAACGTTACAAAATAAATCACAGAAAATACAACAATGTGTTCATAAAATATCGTTTTTTTAATTCATCGTAGCTTAGAATGACAAATTTACATGTCTTGTATACTGTAAATCTACCGAAAACAATTTACATGTTATTTACTTGTACGGCAAATTATAGTCTTAGGTGATTTACAGTGCATTTACATGATCCACTGAAACATGTAAATTTCTTGTAAATTTTAATTTACAAAGCATTAACATGTAAATCAAATTTACAAATCATGTAAATACAAATTTACATTTTGTAAATTGGATTTACATGACTTGTAAATTTTCAACTTTTCCAGTGTGTAAGAGTATGGAAGAGCAAAATAGTATGGATTTTGGGTTTTGTTCTATTTTCGAATAGTGAATAATTGCTATTACGGTTTGATTATGCAAGGAACGGGTTCGGGGAATCCCCGGAGATACCTCTTAAAATTCAAGACAGGACAATTGTACTTATAACTTATTGATGGTTAACAAACCACAATACCCGCCGTCGAGCGCAGTAACGCGCACTCGATCAAACAAATAACATCTTTACCATATTCACTATCAATTCTTCAATTTTTGTTAACCTCACGTTCTATCGCATTAACGAGATGGCTTGAAGAACCCTTTGATTCATGTTTGTTTACATTAACGCTCGGTTCCGGTTTGCGCTGATTGGCCAAATTCTGACAGCTCGGACAGCGGGGAGCCACGGGAAGTATTAGGGGCTGCATTTAAATTTCTGAGACATCGTTGCAAGCTCTCGCCCTCCGCTCCCCCAAACCCCAAACCCAAAACCCCGAACCGATCCCGAGAGCTTGCTCGCAGGCTAAGGTTAAAAGCTTTCATCCGACAACGTTAATTGAAATAGCTGTAAACAGAATAAAAGTCTCCTGTGAGGCAACCCGTGAATAAGAAATGCTAACGCGTAAACACAATATTGCAAGGAACAAGGAGAGAACCGAAAACAAACTCAACCCACATATGACGCCGGGGACGGGAATCGATCCCGGGCCACATTGGTGGGAAGCGAGTATTCTCACCACTACACCTTCCATGCTCCCTGAGGTTGAGATTGGCCAAAATTTTAAGAATGTGCTAAGAACATACTTAGACTAATATTTTGTTAATAACGTCTTTACTTTGTCCTATTATTTCTGCAGTAAGATAACTAAGAACAACATAACATCTACTAATCTTTTCAGGGTAAATAAATTCCAACTGAGACCAAAAATTAACTTCAATTTGTCTTTCTAACGCCGTTCAATAACACGCGAACTCTGAAGTTCAATAGCCCAACTAAGGTTTACGTTTTACACTGCTGTCAATCAGATTTATGGCGACACACATTGGACCCAGAAAACAGAAACTGACAGAATGGATCAAAATATATCAATCTCAACCCACCAAAATGACCTTTGACTATTTTGCGTAAATCATCGTTGTTTCCTGAGACGACCGCTATGATATTTGCAGCAGTGAAAAACGAAACTGTCGGTTGACTTTGGAATTTCAGAGTTCGCGTCTTTTTGAAGAGCGCAGTAAAAACGTCGTTAGAACGTTTTCGGGTTGAAACGCCCCCAAAAAATAAGAACATTCAGTCCCGGTTCAGCCTCATTTTAATAACTAGACATTCTTTCATGTAAAAATAAAAGGGTGGTTGTCCTTTCGTATTCAATCGTACGTATTGTATAAAGTATAAGAATTCCGTAAACGATATTTGAAACACAAGCTCAGTCAAAAACATTTTCTCTCCCAGAGGAAATAACTGCATTTTCGTTTTCTTTATATGGCCACCCAGAGTGTTTTTTTGGTCATTGGTCACCGGTCATTTACTTTGATTTCTAATTTAGCAACTGGATTTCATGGAATCGGTCCCATTTATCGAATGCTGTAACTTATCATTCAAAAGTCAATAATAAAGACAATGAAATTTACCATCAAGTTGTGATTATTTATTTATTTTATTTATTTACAGGAACTTGAATGACAATCAGCTAAAGTTCTTGCCTCGAGATATTTTTTACCACAACACTTTACTTGGAAAACAGTGAGTAAATTATTCGTAGCCGACAATTAATGCTCCCAACCCATAACTCAAGAAAGACACAACAACAACAGTTTGTGGGATAGAAAGGGGAAGGGGATAAAGTACTCCAGTAAATCACAATTCTCGTACAGGTCAAAGTAATAAAAAGCTACATGGCATCGAGGTCACAATCCTCTCCAGCCAGGTGGTTCTAATCCCCCAACCCTCTCCAGGGGTATAACCCCCCCCCCCCCCCCCCACTCCCTGAGAGAGCTCCTTATCTTATCAGAGTTAGGGGACTAAGGGAGAGGTAAAACTTCTCCCCTCCCAGGGGGTCATAATACCCTAACCCTCTCCAGGGGTACCAAACCCCCCTGAGAGAAGTCCTTATCCTATCAGGGTTTCCACCGAGTTACTATGGTAACAATGTTATTAAAGCTGCATGGGGGCACAATGCCCCAAAACAGCAAAACGTGTGAGTCTATGGGGCAAAGGGTGACCTATATGGGAGCACTTCATCCCCAACCCATAATTTTATTGATTTTGTATACTTCGGTAAAATATTTTTGTGGTAAACAATGAATGTCAGACCCAAATGCAGGTTTTCCACACAGTTCATAGCAGTATAGAGCTGAATAACAGTAACACTTAACAAGTCCACAAAACTTATTTGTGTCGTGGTAGAGGAGTCTATAACTATATTAATGAATTGATATTCTTCATTAATATATTTAAATTTCGAACAATATAGTGATGGCTGATTAACAATAACTTTAAAACATGTCTACAAAACTTAATTATTAAACTCAGGGTAATGGATCTACAACTATATATTAATATTCGCCATAAAATATTTATTTTTAAAGCAATAAATGTCTGAAAATGCAGGTTGTCTGCACAGTTCATAGCAGCATAAAGCTGATTAACAATAACTTTAAAACATGTCTACAAAACTTATTAAACTCAGGGTAATGGATCTACAATTATATATTTATATTCGTCATAAAAATATTTAATCTCAAAACAATAAATGTCTGAAAATGCAGGTTGACTGCACTGTTCATAGCAGTATAAAGCTCATTGACAGTAACTTAAAACATGTCTACAAAGCTAACTAAAGTCATGCAAGAAGAATCTATAACTCCATAGAGAATAAGACTGTAGATAGCTCAGTACAATGAATTAACTTAAGCAATCAAATATAGACTAGTAAGACCGCTGCAAAATAGGTCTTTATTGACCAAAGTAGGCCAAGCTTCACTGTGTCATATGCTATCCCAAAAACCCAGCAAGGGAAGGGAGGGTGGGAAATTGCTTCAAGATGACAACGAGACCAAAGCTTCGAGCACATGGTACGAATGAAACACGAATAAGATATTTTCAGTGCTATTTGCACTTGATGGCATGGGTGTGATTGGTCAGATGCAGCACTGCACGTTTTTCCACGTGAACACAAGATGACCTTTGAGCATTGCATGACAACGGGCATTTCACTGGGTAGTATATCACACAGTGAGCATATTGTCCTGGTTGTCCCATTAACTTAAATTTATAAGGATTATAAATTGGCTTTAATGCTCCCAAACCATAACTCACAACAAAAACAGTTTGTGGGATAGAAAGGGGAAGGGGATAAAGTACTCCAGTAAATCACAATTCTCGTACAGGTCAAAGTAATAAAAAGCTACATGGCATCGAGGTCACAATCCTCTCCAGTCAGGTGGTTCTAATCCCCCAACCCTCTCCAGGGGTATAAACCCACCTGAGAGAGGTTCTTATCTTATCAATGTTAGGGGCTAAGGGAGAGGTAAAACTTCTCCCCTCCCAGGGGGTCATAATCCCCCAACCCTCTCCAGGGGTACCAAACCCCCCTGAGAGAGGTCCTTATCCTATCAGGGTTTCCAGGGGTACAAAAAGAGGAGTCTATAACTATATTAATAAATTGATATTCTTGATTCATATATTTAAATTTCGAACAATATAGGAGTCTGGGTAATTGTTGGGAGTCGAGAGTCGAGAGTCGAGAGTAACATGTCGAGAGTCGAGAGTAACATGTCGAGAGTCGAGACTCGCATGTCGAGAGTCCATAATTCATGTCGAGAGTCCATAATTTCATCAATCGATAAATAATTGATATTAATCGATTACTTTATTTGGTTGGAACAGTTACAGACTTCACAAAAACAGATATTTATAGAAATTTGGCGTTATACTCATCATACATTCAATTAAAAGGCCACTGAAACATCTCGAGTTGACCTGAAAATAAACTAGCATGTTCTTGACACATTAAAAGCTGACAGTATCTGATGGTATCTAATTCCCACGGCTAGTTGCAAGGCTTTTTGAATACGTATTACGCGGACGCGCACCCATTGATATAGCTTACGGTGCTATCTAAATCCGCAATAAATTATTTTCACAATTTAGCTAGTTTAAAATTTTTAGTGCTTAGTCAACCAGAAACTGCTTTTCCTTTGTATACCCTATATTGAAAAAGAACTGGTGCTACAAGTATAAACTGAATGAAACTTCACCAGGCTTCGGAATCTTATCATAGGTCATCATAACTTAGACGATGTGTCCGGAAACACGCTACATACAGTCACGCTTATTTTCAAGAACATTATAAACGATCATCTGTTTAAAATTTGCATTTCGGTTAGTGTACCCCAGCCACAGAATAGACAAAAAGGCAGTTAAAAAAGGCAACTTTGCCCAGATGATCGATATCGGAAAATGGACTGTTTCTCGAAAACGGGAGAAGGCTACATTGAGAAGCCAGGACAGTTCCATGCTCTAGCTCTCTCTTTGCTCCCTTTATCATTGTTCGGCGCATACTCTTTGATTGATTCCTTTTAATGTGCCTCTTTTGTGTGAAACGTTGATAAGGAAACTGGCTGACCACGTACACGATAGCAATCACATTCCTGCTGTGAACAAATAACTATTTTAGTTTGAAAAAGGTTTATTGTTTCATACGACAAGTGCATGTGGTATATGACTAATATCGATTATTTATCGATTGATGAAATTTTTATGGACTCTGGACGTGTTACTCTCGACTCTCGATATTTTACTCTCGACTCTCGACATGCGAGTCTCGACTCTCGATATGTTACTCTCGACTCTCGACTCTCGACAATTACCCAGACTCACAATATAGTGATGTCTCAAAATGCAAGTTTTCTGCACAGTTCAAAACAGCATAGAGCTGATTAACAATAACTTTAAAACATGTCTACAAAACTTATTAAACTCAGGGTAATGGATCTACAACTATATATTTATATTCGTCATAAAATATTTAATTTTAAAGCAATAAATGTCTGAAAATGCAGGTTGTCTGCACAGTTCATAGCAGCATAAAGCTGATTAACAATAACTTTAAAGCATGTCTACAAAACTTATTAAACTCAGGGTAATGGATCTAAAACTATATATTTATATTCGTCATAAAAATATTTCATTTTAAAACAATAAATGTCTGAAAATGCAGGTTGTCTGCACTGTTCATAGCAGCATAAGGCTCATTGACAGTAACTTAAAACATGTCTACAAAGCTAACTAAAGTCATGCAAGAAGAATCTATAACTCCATAGAGAATAAGACTGTAGATAGCCCGGTACAATGAATTAACTTAAGCAATTAAATATAGACTAGTAAGACCGCTGCAAAATAAGTCTTTATTGACCAAAGTAGGCCAAGCTTCACTGTGTCATATGCTATCCCAAAAACACGGCAAGGAAAGGGAGGGTGGGAAATTGCTTCAAGATGACAACGAGACCAAAGCTTCGAGCACATGGTACGAATGAAACACGAATAAGATATTTTCAGTGCTATTTGCACGTGATGGCCTGGGTGTGGTTGGTCAGATGCAGCACTGCACGTTTTTCCACGTGAACACAAGATGACATTTGGGCATTGCATGACAACGGGTGATTTCACTTTGTAGCCCATCACACAGTAAGCATATTGTCCTGGTTGTCGCATTAACTTAAATTTATAAGGATTATAAATTGGCTTTAATGCTCCCAAACTATAACTCGCAACAACAACAGTTTGTGGGATAGAAAGGGGAAGGGGATAAAGTACTCCAGTAAATCACAATTCTCGTACAGGTCAAAGTAATAAAAAGCTACATGGCATCGAGGTCACAATCCTCTCCAGTCAGGTGGTTCTAATCCCCCAACCCTCTCCAGGGGTATAAACCCACCTGAGAGAGGTCCTTATCTTATCAGAGTTAGGGGGCTAAGGGAGAGGTAAAACTTCTCCCCTCCCAGGGGGTCATAATCCCCCAACCCTCTCCAGGGATACCAAACTTCCTTTGAGAGAGGTCCTTATCCTATCACCCTCTCCAGGGGTAAAAAACCCCCCTGAGAGAGGTCCTTATCCTATCAGGGTTTCCACCGAGTTACTATGGTAACAATGTTATTAAAGCTGCATGGGGGCACAATGCCCCAAAACAGCAAAACGTGAGTCTATGGGGCAAAGAAGGGTGACCTGTATGGGAGCACTTCATTCCCAAAAATACACGCAGTGTATTCCCCAAGACGAACCACAAACCAATGGATAGATGTTTAACCCGATGACCCAAAGTATCAACATCCGAATTTTCTCCACAGTAAAGGTTTGGAGAAGATAAGTGAATAATGAAATACGGCACATTGAATAAAACATTATTCAAGTGTCATGGCAATTAACTGTCGATCCTAGTTTCATTGATCTGTCAAGACCCAAGACTAAGCAGGTGTTGATATGACAAGGAGAAATAGGATGTTGATCATTATAGGTGTCTTGTTCCAACTTGTAAGACACCCCAGAAAGGAGAGAGATGTTGCATTGAATGTAACGCTCATAACAATCTGAGGACCAGCGCCCTAATGTTTTCATTAGCCATGGTGGGAGGCCTACTGAAGCTGCAGTGGTAGCTGCCCCTATTCTATAGCTATGGCCTGCATATTTGGAAGGATTGAACCCGGACAACGATAAAAGATGTCTAGTTTGGGAAGTTAAAGAATTCTTGGTCAGTGGTGTTCCCGACTGATACTGAAAGAGGAGCCCAGGGGTGGTTGGCCTCCAGCTAAGTCTTCATTGCCATAACTGGGCAAATAGTCTGGTCTGTTTTACCTATAAATATGGTATGGCCAACCCGGAATGGGTCAGTCTTCGAAACCTTGATGAGGACAGAAATGTGGTCGGGGTTGCTCGGAGTTGGGAGAAACTGTATGTCAGTTGGAGACAGATGTAACTCTGATGATATGGGGAGTTGCATGTCAATTCACTAAGACGCAAAAACCCAAAGAAGGCCAGGGTCATTGCTGCCCATATCATGACGGAATCATTGTTAGAAGTGTGGGGGATGGCAAAAAGACAGAAAAACAGTTTGAGGTGATGAATTGTGAGAGGCAAACGGATTCTAGTAGAGATGCCCTGTGACCGCTTTATCCCTCTGCAGATAAGTTGTAGACGGAGATATTTCTTGAGATCTAATTCATAGCCATTACGGATGTGCAAATGGCGGACTGCGGCGAGGTAACCCTTTATAGAGGAGTGCTTTATTGACCTTGCCATGTGGGCAACATATTGAATTAGAGTGCTTTCGTCTGCAGGCCAGAACTTGCCATTTTGGGGTCGGTAGAGAGAACAGAACTCGATAAAACGCTTTTCGCCCGAGCTTGACGTCTGTTTAGTTGATGCTGCGATAGAAAGGCTGAGGTATCGGCTGTTGTCGGCATTCAGATCTCCAGGAGTGCGTGTGGAACTGGACATGGAGCTTGGTGTGCATGTGGTACCAGAAATCGAAACCGGTCCATCTGAAAGCGAGAGAGCGCATCAGCAATTTCATTCTTTTTGCCTTCAATATGCGTGGTTTTTAGGTAGAAATTGTATTTCAGGGTAAGGAGTGTCAGGTTTCGTACTAAATCCATGACTCTATGGATGCGAGACCGTTTGGAGTTGACTATTTGAACAACAGCCTCATTGTCGCAGTAAAAGATAATGCGTCTATTGGCGAAAGCTTTTCCCCACAGGTGACAGGCAACAACAATGACAAACAGTTCTTGCCAGGCAATGCTAATACCAGGCTGGCCCAACTGTTGTTTGGTCTGCTGGTGACCCTGAAACCACTTGTGACCAAAGACCCCTCCAAACCCGAAAGTACCCGAGGCATCAGTATGGAGCTCACAGGAATCGGAGTCAGTCCAGGAGGTAGACAGGAAAAAACTAGCCCCGTTCCAGCTAGAAATGAACTGCTGCCAGGTGTAAAGATCTTTGAAAAACCCTGAACTCAGCTTGATATGATGGTGAGGTTGGGAAACGTTACGAGTCAGTTCAATCATACGCTGCAAGAAAGGTCGACCAGGGGGATGACTTTGCAGGCAAAGTTTAAAGTCCTAATGAGTGACTGAAGTTCATTCAAAGTACAAGACTTCTTGCATTTAAAGGAAGCAAGGGATGACCGGATCCGCTCCACTTTGTCAGGGGGTAGCCGAGCTTCCATCCGATCTGAATCTAAATATACCTAGATTTCGGAAAGTAAGGAGCATGCTTGACAGGCTCTGCTGGCAAGAATGGCTGTGAGGAGCAGAAAATGAAGCGGGTGCAATGATCAGAAAATCGTCCAGAATGTGGTAGACAAGCGGGATACAACACTTATTAAGAGAGAATTTTTCTGGAGACCGCGTGAGATCAGAAAAATGTGGCACATGCTTCGAAAATTCCCTACCGTCATATTCAGTTCAGAGATACCCTATGGAAAGTCAGTAAATGTGGTGGGATTTTTTTGTGCAAATCTTTTTTTGATTTCAAGAAAATTCTCAAAACCTGTAACGGACCCCCATCGCCATGAAATGGTTGAAATGAAAGCGATGAATATGAGTACAAGAACTGATCTCGTTAAAAGCGCACAGCGAAGCAAGGCTTTCCCAAATTTGAGCAATTGTGTAGGAAGCCTTAACAAATGATTTGAGCTAATAACAGGTTTTGTACTTAAATTTTTGAATTAACGGCGAGTGTTTGAAAATCGCTCATATTTCATTATTTAAAAATTGCATTTTGGAGCAGTTTTTCAAGAACGCCGTGTATAAATGCCCGGCAGCCGGGCACGGTCTCAAATAGACTAAATGCCCGGTAGTCAGAAATTTTCACAAAATTTTCACTGAAAGGCTCTTTCAAACCTTTTGAGAGTATTCGATGTTCGTTTAGAAATATCAAGCGCTTCCAAAAATTATTTTGCTTTTCCAGTTGACGAAATATCCAAGTTTGGGCATACTATAAGATCGCTATGTTCTCTCTGCCGAGACTCGCAGTCAGAAATTTTCACAGAATTTCGACTGAACGTGTCACTCAAACCTCTTAAGAGTATCCAAAGTTCGTTTAGAAATGCCAAGCGATTCCCAAAATTATTATTTTGATAGTTTCCAGTTGACGAAATAGCCAAGCTTGGGCTATGTTCAGGACACTTAGAACATTTTCTCACTGCCGGGCATTTAGTCTATTTCAGACCGTGCCCGGCAGTCTGTAGCGATCCATATCGCGATCCATAGCGATCTTTATAGTACCGGTATGCCCAAGCTTGGCTATTTCGTCAACTGGAAAATCAAATTAATTTTGGGAATCGCTTGACATTTCTAAACGAACTTTGAATATTCTTAAGAGGTTTGAGTGAGACGCTCAGTCGAAATTCTGAGAAAATTTCTGACTGCGAGTCTCGGCAGAAATTTTCTAAGTGTCGAGAACATAGCGATCTTATAGAATGCCCAAGCTTGGATATTTCGTCAACTGGAAAAGCAAAATAATTTTTGGAAGCGCTTAACATTTCTAAACGAACATCGAATACTCTCAAAAGGTTTGAAAGAGCCTTCCAGTGAAAATTTTGTGAAAATTTCTGACTGCCTGGCATTTAGTCTATTTGAGACCTTGCCCGGCTGCCGGGCATTTAGACACGGCGTTTCAAGAAATACTTTCCCTATGCGGTATAACTCAGAATCGCTTTAAATTGCGGTTTTGGAAACGTGGATATAGTGCCCTTTTCAAGGATACTAAAAAACGTTTGAACCTCTTAACTACTGCAAAGAAAAAGCCCGTGTCCTTTCGAGGAAATCACAACATCGACTTGTCAACAACCGCAAATAATCGAATTACGCTTGCTGTTATTGAAGCCAAAATTCCGACGAAAACTTATCGCTTTACACCATACTAGATCAGAAACATAGTATAACGAGCTTACCTTGCATAGCCAATTGTTGAAGGTTGGTTTTCATCCCTATTTTCGTTTCAAATGGCCATCTTCGCTCGAGCAGGTTTATCAAATCACGCAATCAGTAAATATTGCCGAAGGCACTTTCTCGGAAACATCGCATTTCTCGACAGTTCCAACCATATTTCAGCTTCCATTCAGCTATTATATACATTGGACTTGATTGCAAAATAAAGCGTGATGATTTGAACATTTGAAGTGTCTATAGTGGCAAGTGAGTTTAACAAAGTTGGCAGTTCAAAACGAAGCAAGCCGTTCATGTCACGCAATGAGACTGCATAGACAGCATGGTCACAGGACTCCCAGCAAAACTGGCATTGTTCGTAGTTTTCTTTTCTTCCACCATTGCATCTTCAATTTTATGCTGCAGCTGTTTATTAAAGAATACGAATTTATTACCCCTAATGAACGAACTGTGAAACAAATCGTCTATTGGCAACACGTACTAAACTGACCCACAACGCTTTGAAAACTGTCTTGGTATAAAAACATACATGTGAACACAAACCCCCGCTGTGCAGATTTATTTTTGGTATTCGCCAGATATAAATGAAATAAATGAAGTTAAATCCACTCTAAGTAAACGACGACAACATTTTTATCAACTCTTTAACAAACCAATGGTTTATTAAATTTCAGAAATATATTCACTTGCGCAGTGGTTTATATAAGATACGATGATACCACAACTACTAACGCTATAACGGACTACAACACGTTGGGAAATTCAAGCAGGGCTCTAACCTCTTTTAACTGTTTACGAAATATGTAACAAAATTGTACTTTGCGTGTTGCTTCTATACTGGCAGGATATGGACAACGCCCTAGTCGTCTTGTAGCCTTCCGGATTCAGCGGGGGAAGCTTTCAATATTCAGTTAATTATTCTTTATGGTGTGTTAGTAGCCTGTACCAGAGGAAATTGATCAGGGAACGGGCACTGAAAACTAGATCTTTGTCATTCTGGAATGAATGCGCTCGAATGCGTTGTCCATATCCTGCCAGTATAGAAGCAACACGCAGAGTGCAATTTTGTTACATGTTCCGTAACCAGTTAAAAGAGGTTAGTGCCCTGCTTGAATTTCCGAACTTGTTGTAGTCAGTTATAGCGTTAGTAGTTGTGGTATCATCGTATCTTATATAAACCACTGCGCAAGTGAATATATTTCTGAAATTTAATAAACCATTGGTTTGTTAAAGAGTTCATAAAAATGTTGTCATCGTTTACTCAGAGTGGACTTAACTTCATTTATTTCATTTAAATCTGGAGAATACCAAAAATAAATCTGCACAGCGGGGGTTTGTGTTCACTTGTATGTTTTTTATACCAAGACAGTTTTCAAAGCGTTGTGGGTCAGTTTAGTGTTGCCAATAGACGATTTGTTTCACAGTTCGTTCATTAGGGGTAATAAATTCGTATTCTTTAATAAACAGCTGCAGCATTAAACTGAAGATGCGATGGTGGAAGAAAAGAAAAATACGAACAATGCCAGTTTTGCTGGGAGTCCTGTGACCATACTGTGTACGCAGTCTCGTTGCGTGACATGAACGGCTCATGATCAGTTCCTTGTTTCGTTTTCAACTGCCAACTTTGTTAAACTCACTTGCCACTATAGACACTTCAAACGTTCAAATCGTCACGCTTTGTTTTGCAATCAAGTCCAATGTATATAATAGCTGAATGGAAGCTGAAATATGGTTGGAACTGTCGAGAAATGCGATGTTTCCGAGAAAGTGCCTTCGGCACATTTACTGATTGCATGATTTGATAAACCTGCTCGAGCGAAGATGGCCATTTGAAACGAAAATAGGGATGAAAACCAACCTTCAACCACTGGCTATGCAAGGTAAGCTCGTTATACTATGTATCTGATCTAGTATGGTGTAAAGCGATAAGTTTTCGTCGGAATTTTGGCTTCAATAACAGCAAGCGTAATTCGATTATTTGCGGTTGTTGACAAGTCTATGTTGTGATTTCCTTTGCAGTAGTTAAGAGGCCCAAACGTTTTTTTAGTTTCCTTAAAAAGAGCACTATATCCACGTTTCCAAAACCGCCATTTAAAGCGATTCTGAGTTATACCGCATAGGGAAAATATTTCTTGAAAAACTGCTCCAAAATGCAATTTTTTAATATGAGCGATTTCAAACACTCACCGTTAATTCAGAAATGTAACTACAAAACCTGTTATTAGCTCAAACCATTTGTTAATGCCACCTACACAATTGTTCAAATTTGGGAAAGCCTTGCTTCCCTGTGCGCTTTTAACGAGAACCTGTATTGTGCTCATATTCGGCGCTCAGCTTATTTCGGCTATTTCATGACGATGGGGGACCGTTAGATTTTTGAGATTTTCTAGAAATGAAAAATAGATTTGAGCAAAAAAATACCACCACGTTAATTGGCCCACCATGGGCTATCTTTGAGCTAAACATGAGGGTAGGGAAATTTTCCATCATGTGCCACCTCTCACGCGGACCGGGAAAAAAGGCTCTCTTAACAAGGATCCACTCAATCGCATCAGACAGCTGGTTGAATAAATAGGGAGCACTTCGTAATCCGAAGGCGAGGACTTTGTCATAGTAGTAATTGCCATCCCAAAACATGCCGAAGAGCTCATAATCAGAGGGTTTGAGGGGAATGAGCCAGAATGCGGATTCTATGTCCGTTTTGGCAAGAAAACACCCTCTACCGAGACTGATAATTCCTTCAATAGCGCTGTCAATAGTTATGTACTGTAGGCTGTGGTCTTCTTTAGAAATGGAGTAGTTGATGCTTGTAACCCCAGATTTGGGAAATGACAGATGGAAAATGGTTCGAAACTTATCAGAATGCTTCTTGGGTACTAGACCTATAGGGGAGACTTGAAAATTGGGGAACGGAGGGGTTGAAAATGGGTCAGCTACCCTGCCTAATGCAACTTCCTTAGCCAAGTTTTCAGCTATAATTTGGGGCTGCGCAAAAGCAGTAGGCAGATTCCTTGAAAATCTAGCCACTCGGATACCGGTATAACCAATTTCAGCCTCGTCTCTAAAAGAACTACACAACTTGGACACAAAGACACGGTCTGGGTGATCAGTAAGTACTTGTTCAAGTTTGTCTACATTGATAGGAGTCGGAAGGGTCCCTAAATATTCCTCACTTATGGCTGTGGGAGGAGCTGGACTTTGAGCTCCCTGGGTCCCTTTATTTGTCCCGATCCCCCTCCCGGGCTCGTTGATGTTTAGGTGAAGCGGAGCAATCGCAACCTGGTGAGCCCCGCAACATCCGTTGCAAGAGTGGGTGTACTTGCATGAGTCCTTGGTGCATACCCCATACTTGTTGTAGAGAAAGCGAGTGCCTTTGGTATATGAGCCCCCTGAATTGACACTGCTGGTAATGGGTCCTTTTGTAAAAAGAGGATATTCCTCCTTCAATACTGCCGGGGGAACTGTGAAAATTGTGAGCCACAGATGGGTGTCAATTACTGACCAAACCAGAGATTTGTTATGGCTAGCTTTCTGTCTAAACTTGTTGTCGTAAATGGCCCAACCCAGACCTTTGTGAACCCTGGCGGCGTACCTAATAAGACTTAAGTACTGTAATAATTCTTGCGAATGTAAGGGGAACTTATCAGTAAAAACACTCATATAGGTAGTAAATACCGTGGTCCATTGTTCGATGTCAGTGATGGACGCAGATGGCTGTGGCTTCTTGGAGATTCTGATTACAGAGTTGTATAGTGACAACACGAGATTATCCCCTTCGTCATGCAAGGAAAGGTTCTTAGGGAAAAGTTTGGAAAGCTCGAAGAACTCACCCGGCTGTATTTTATCTTTGACGTAATTCCCTACAATGTCTTGGAAAGGCGCTCCGTACCGGCATGGCACAAGAAAAGGCAGCACTGCTAATGTTTGTTCCGTCCGTCCGGCCTGTTGCTGTCGGTCTTGTGGTCGCCATATGGCATCCTCGACCTGAATTGGGAGTGTGAGCGCAGAACCGGGCGTTGAAATAGGCAAGGAAGCTGGTGCTCGTGTCTGCATAGCACTGACGGCTGCTCGGCAGCCACGGAGTCTTGCACTATACGCCTGATTAACGAGAATTGCTCGCCCGTAAATTGGGCGGTATTTGTGTGCTGCTGCTCGCTGACGTTTGGGAGCAACGGAGTTCCCGTGTCCTGTTCTCGGAGTGGAACGTCCCGCGCAATACCTGCGTTCTTTAACCTGTTTTGTAAGGTTGGGCGACGGCCCGTCGCAGGAAGGCCATGTTCTCGGCACAGGTCTTGCAGTTGTGTCACCAAGAGTGTCGGGAAAATGGCGGTGCTCATATGTATCGTGGAGTCGATTCTTTCCCCTGAACGGGATCCCCGGTTACGCGTTGGCGGCATCAGGACCGAAGTAGACTGTTTGGTCGGATGTCTCTGGGTTTTCGCTTATGTTTTATAATTTAAATGCTTCAAAAGGCTTCAAAAATTGCTTCAAGAAATTGCTTCAAAATGATATCGAGACCAAAGCTTCGAGCACATGGTACGAATGAAACACGAATAAGATATTTCAGTGCTACTTGCACGTGATGGCCTGGATGTGATTGGTCAGATGAAGCACTGCACGTTTTTCCACGTGAACGCAAGATGACCTTTGAGCATTGCATGACAACGGGTGATTTCACTGGTAGCATATCACACAGTGAGCATATTATTGTCCAGGTTGTCGCATTAACTTAAATTTATAAGGATTATAAATTGGCTTTAACACTCGGACGTACACGGAAACTTACATCCCCCCTCCCCTCCCCCCCCCCCGCCTTACAATATTTCGGAAATATTTACCTCCAATAGATAGCATGTGAGGTGGTCAACAAGGTAAGGTATTTTTGACGCCGTCATCTTGGATTTTTACTAAAAATGCGAAAATTGTAAGTGATGTTTTGCTAAAGTTGTAAAATGTGATGCAATTAAACATTTTGCTGCTTTTGGTGGCGTTTTATATGTTTTTTGTTCGCCAAAAAAAGGCAAAACACGCGCTTTTATTCAAAAAGGGCTTGACGTCATGTTACTTATGACGTCATACCCGTTGTCATAGCAACCAATTGATGTCAAACTTTACCAACATGTGTCTCAAGGATAAACAAATATATATGCTTAAGACGGCATGTGGTAACAGTGAATGGTCTTGAAAAAATTGAAAAAAATAACCCTAACAACGTACCCTCCCCAGTCAATTTTTTGCCCAAAACCCAGTTCCAGCAGTGACATTCAAGAAAAATAGGCAGTCTATGACTGCATGTAGCTTACTGCGCCTGTTATTACTTAGATTATCGTAGGATTTAACTGCTTTGATTTTGCCATGTGTTAGTTTTTCCCGGCTTTAGTTTTTTCAAAGTGTTTTCGCAAATACAAAATATTTCCTTGAATGAAAATGTCTTTCCCTTGAATAAAAGAGTTAAACGCTTATCAGAATTCAGTGATTTTCTGCTTCCGGAAGGCTTAGCGATTCGGTCAGTGTAAAACGCAGACTGCAGACCGGGGGTAAAATGCAGACTAAGGGTAAAATGCACACTTCAGACTAGGGTTAGGGTTAGGGTTAGGGTTAGGGTTAGGGTTAGGGTTAGGGTTAGGGTTATTAATATTTTATTTTACCCTCAGTCTGCATTTTACCCCCTGGACTGCAGTCTGCAGTCTGCATTTTACCCTCAGTCTGCATTTTACCCCGGTCTGCAGTCTGCGAATTATATTATAAACATCACAAAATAATATTTAAATTCAGCAACCTACTCTATTATATCTAGTGTTTTCTAAAATTTCCGACTTTTCCTGTGTATATAGAATGCCATTCTTATCCGTAAAGATGATTCGCATAATGTTTCGCGAATCAAACTTTATTTCAGAAAGCGCTATTTAATTTAATTATATTTACTGACGTGCCTCTACTGTGATTATTGGCTTCATGATGAAAACATTCGAACAAGTTTGATCGCAATTTGCCCAAGAAACGAATTCTCTCAGTTGAAAGTTTTATTCAAATATCTACCAGTTTAGTCTCAAGAGCAAAACGCGTCAAATTATCGCATCAAGGAAACTGTCGGCCACGCAAATTTGTTCAGCATCTGGCGAATTTCTCGCTCGACCGATTGTGGTCAAGTTTTCTAAATATTTCTCAAAAGTCACTAATAAGACAAAGAAACAGTCTATGAAATGTTTCTTACAAAGTAAAAAAAGGACATTAAAAAATGTGACTTTCTTTACCGTGGTTTTCAAGGAATGCTTGAAAATTCTTAGTAAAGTCTGCCGCTTCGAGTATAAATTCTGAAAGAAGACATGTCCTCACTTGTGACAAATTTCATCGCTTTCAGCTCTCAAACCACCACTACAAAGGCATATAAATCTTCTTAAGGACTTTTTCTTTCCATTTCGAAGTCTTAAAAGGCGTGGTTTCATTCCGGTTATGCAAAATGAACGTCTACAAAATGGAAGCGTGGAGTTCACGGGCGGCCATATTTGTTAGAAATCTGATAGTCTTCTCTTAAGGCTGGTTCTCATATAATCGTCCCGGTCGCCCCGGTCGTCCGAGTCGTTTCAAAAGTGTTTTTGCAAACGACTCAGACGATCGGGATGACTCAAGCGATTTGGGTTCTCATATGATCGTCCCAGTCGTCCCGAACGTCAATACCGCGGTCCGTAAGGAAATGGAGGTTGTTAAAGCAGAGTTAAACTCCGAAGTTGTCGCCATTTTGGAACTGGTAGAGCTATGAATACTGGGGTAGATCTGGGTCGCTTAGATCGTCCCAGTCGTCCCGATAGAACACAGTTCTATCCAAGCGACCGCGATCGTCCCAGTCGTCCAGGTCGTTTGCGATCGTCCCGGGTCGTCTCAGAAGTGTTCTCATATAATCGTCCCGGTCGTCCGTGCACTTTTTGAAACGACTCGGACGACCGGGACGATTATATGAGAACCAGCCTTTAGTGAACATTCGATTCGGGCCATTCGAAGCTATCCTCGACAAACGTTGAACAACCGACGAGGTTCCGAGAAAAAAGGAGCTAAGATCGGGGAATATCGGATCGAAATCGGCAGAGTTCGTTGTGGGCTCGGATTCTATTGTTACACTCACTCACTCACTCAAACCGACAACATAGTAGCTTACGCCTTCTAAAGGCAGTAAGCTGCAAAAATACTAGTGCATGAGTTTTTCGGGCTATAACAGAAGACAGTTATTTTTTAACAAGGTTGACCATTTTAATTTATTGCTGTTAATACATGCAGTATCAAGGGATACAATATTGTTTTGAAGGGGCTTATTAATAAAGCCTATCTACGTAATTTAGTTGTTTCTGTCTGTCCCAGACTTATACACATTTTGCACCCCTGGTGGTTCGTAGCTTGATAACCTTTTCTTTGTGTGTGTTTTCGTTTTTACTTAATGACGATAGTCAATCGCAAAAGTCACGACAGGAGTGCGGCGGCCATGTCTGTTTATCTTTTTTCTTGACTCAAGTTTTTAAAAGTCCCGCGGGTAAATTTGAACCCAGTCTGCGCGCGGCAAAAATACTATTTCGAGCCATCTTATTTTTCACTGTTTGGGGAACCGGCGACACCAAAAGTTTGACAAAACTCCCAGCGTTGCGTTACCTATTATGTCATTTTCACTCTTATTTGACATAGAAATGAACCAATCAGCGCGCGTTTATTCGCACAGCTATTGTAAAAAAGAGGCCGGTGTTGACGATGCTTAGGTCAATAATTACGTTGTGCCGGACACCCGTGTCGTGCTGGCTGTACAAAAACAGTATATCCATTATGTAAGCTGGCCGCACAAATTTACGTGACAAGTCACGCAGGAAAAAAACTTGCATTTAAGAAGAACCGGCGCGTCGTCAATATGGCGACGCCCCTATTAAAAAGCGCGGGCGGGGTAAGTTATTTCTCCCTCTGCTCGTTCTCTTAGCCTGTGATCTTCTATTTTGGTTTCGCGCGAGTGTCTTATGCAAGTGGCGAAAGGTATAGTTAGGAGTTAGTGCGAAAACGAAATATAAAGCCTGTTCCCTGACTTGCAACTTGTCGTCTCTCACCAAGGTAGGCACAGCTATCTTCGTAGTCGCTTTAGGGCTTTTTACCTTCTCCTTTCGGGGAGGATAACTAGACTGCGTGATCGGCCAAAAGGCCATTTGCGTAAGATCTTGGAATTCGCGGTTTTTGCCTGATTTTGCTACCACAAGTGAACCCTTGTGGAGGCCTACCCTTCTCGGAACGAAATGGCATTGGGGATCGGAAGAGGATCAAGCGTTTGAAACCTTAAAAAAAACAGCTTGCAGATGCTTCGATGTTGCGTTCTTCGGCAAAGATATCCAAACTGAGGTTGTGACAGATGCTAGTCCCGTGGGACTTGGTGTTGTTCTTGTTCAGAAGCAAGGAGGTGTCAAGCGTGCAGTGTGTTTTATAAGCCGTACCCTGAGTGAAGTTAAACGCGAAGATATAGCCAGGTGGAGAAAGAAGTTCTTGCTGTAGTGTTGGCCTGCGAGAGGTTTAATCTTAATGTGTATGGTTTGGGGACATTGGAATTGGCCACGGTCTGCAAGGCATTGGAGGTCCCAGGTCAAAGCTCTATAAGACAGTTGAGAGATGGGTGCTACGACTTGTGCCCTAAGAGTTTACTGTGAGATGCATTCCGTCTGGTCAGAATATTGCCGATTGTCTTAGTCGACTGACAACGATTCCAGCATCTTCACATCCCGGGCACTTGGCAGGCGAATACGTGAGATTGGTTGCCCGCAACGTAACACCACGTGCTTTTCCACTGCTGAGATAGAGAGAGAGTCAGAGGAAGATGGGGAGCTCATAAAAGTGCGTGAGTGCTGGAAGTCTGGAGATTGGTGTTCTTGTCCAAGTGGGTACAAGATAATCCGTGAAGAGGTTACGGTTATTGGAAAACTGGTATTGAGAGGTATCGTCTTCCCCTTGAAACTTCGAAAGAAAGTTCTAGAGCTAGCCCATGAGGAACACCATTAAGGAATCGCGCCCAATGAAACAATGTGGGTTACCCATAATACTTTGCGCATATAAAGCCAACCCAACCTTGGAGACACCTAGTAGCAGACCTTATGGGGCCATTGTTCAACGGAGAAATTGTGTTGATACTGGCGGACTACTATAATAGGTGGATGGAGGTTGATGTTTTGATGACTATTTCCAGTCGTGCTATCATTAGGTGCTTGGAAAGACATTTTGCTCGCCATGGTGTTCAGGACAGACAATGCAGCCAGTTTGAAACGGAAACCGGAGAAATAAATATTTTGCTCGCCCCAACGAACCGAACCGTAGCTATTCCGGAAATAACGCCAAAATTCACAGAACCAAGAAACGAACCTGTAACTGCTCCGCTGCGGTTGACAATGAACTCGGAGCCCCGCCACGTGGCTCGGCAGAATGTGCTTGTTCCGCGGCTGACGCACTCGTCGAAGCGCTACTTGGACCAGGAACTTCGTTTGAAGAAGCTTGCGTTTGTGGTTGAAGAGGGAGCACGGCCTGCTGTAAGTATGCGGACACAAAAAGAAGCAGGCCGTGCTGAGCAGAGTCACTCTGACGTTCCTCCATGGACAATCTTTGCGAACTGACAGCTTTGCATATATTATTCTATTGTTTTCCGTTCCTTAGTTTTTTGCGTGTTTATTAGTTGTGTCTCAGAGCTAGGAACCTCCCCTATTGCATCAAGCATGAGTTCTTTGATTCTCCAGCATGTTTTAAAATAGCTGTTTTGCTATTTGTCTGTTAGTTTTTGGGGTCGTGTGGACGGCGAAAGAGCCAGAACAATGCGGTTTATTTTTTCCTTCCCTCCCCTCACGTGCCTCGCGCTTCGTGACTCCCGGTTCGACATCCGCTATTACCCCTCGGACGTACATGCAAACTTATACCCCCACCGTGGTACATGTACAAGGGGGGTGTTGCAACCCCCTCCCCCCTTTAGGTTTTTGCGATGTTGCAATATTTCAGAAATATTTTACGTCTAATAGATAGCCTGTGATGTGCTCTACAAGAAAAGGTAAATATTATGGGTTATGGCGCTGCTGGGGATCCATGACGTCATCCAAAAGGGCCGCCAAGATGGCCGCCATCTTGGATTTTACTAACAATTCAAATTTATCAGAAAAATGCGAATTGCAAATGTTTTTGCTAGAGTTGCACAATAACATACAATGAAACATTTTGATGCTTTTGGTAGCATTTTAAGTGTTTTTTTTTTCGCCGAAGAAAGGTGAAAATATACTTTTTTATTAACACGCATTTTTATTCAAAAAATGGCTTGACCTCATGCTACTTATGACGTCATATCTCGTTACTATGACAACCACTTGCCGCCAAAATTAACCAAAATGTGTCTCCAGGATAAATGAACAGCTACAGAAGACGGCATGTGCTAATCATATATGGTCTTGAAAATATCGGATAAAAACCTAAAGGGTGTGAGGGGGGGGGGGGGGGGGGTGGCATCCACACCGCGTTGTACGTCCGAAAGTTAAAGTATAAAAAGAACGTTCCTTATCCACGATTTTGCTCATAGGAGCCTTTGATGTTTTTTCTACTTTTTGTTTTACATTAAAATATCTATGTGGGTACTTTGTATTAGAACTGAGCTTTATGCGCGAAACGGTCCAACTCCTTGAGTGTGACCTTAAACTAGTAGTTCCAACCATTTTCTAATTTTGTTTGGTTTTGGTTAGATATCCTGACTTGGACTTATTTGTGGCGAAGATCTCGCTTCCAGAAGAGTTTGATCGAGATAAACATCAAACACAATATGGGCTGTAAGTAATTTAACAATTACCCTAGTCAATGTTAAAACATCTGGACGTATTCGTTCAAATTTAGGATGCGCATAATTATTATGAGCGTACGACGTCAAATTATGATGGCAATATGAAGAACGAAAAAATGAACGTATAATTAAAAAAGAGAACAAGTTAATAAATGAATTAACAAATAATACAGTTCACGTTTTAATACCGGATTGATGCCAAGCTGTTTCCGAACAACCGGACGAAGGAATAAAGGGGATGTTGTTGTTGCAGCTACATGCATTTATCACCCGACTGATATTTTTTTAAATTGAAGTTATGATCATTTACATAAGTGATCGATATTGGAAATGAATACTTTCTGGTACTATAAATGCTTGAGAACTCTTACAGTTTAGAGGACGATTACGAAACAATAATACAAAAATGTGAGTGAAACTTGTTTACCTCTATTGCTGGGTTCCGTATTACAGAGATGGATAAAAGGTAAAGTCGCACACGAGCCACGGATGGCCCACACGGCCGGAGCTTAGCCTGGTTTCTGTAGCATGAAGCAACTAGGAATATTGCTACTCCCCCTGGATGGGATGCTAGTCCATCGCAGGGTTACCCCCAGCATTTTGTCGCCGGTACCCATTTATACACCTGGGTGGAGAGAGACAATGATGAGTAAAGTTTTTTGTCTAAGGAAACAACACAACGGTAGAGACTAGGCTCAAACCACCGACTTTAAGGTTGAAAGTCCGACGCGCTAACCACTAGACCACCGTCCCTTCACTGTTACAGAGATAGAGTATGTAAATATTTGATTGTCTCTGGAACCACCTGAACTGTTCGCAATAAAGAGAAGGCATAGCAAAGTCAAAATTTCCGTTTGAACCATACTGATACGAAGTCCTCATACATTTAATCAACCTGCATGCCAAATAAACTTCTGTTCACCTAGATCTGATTTTTGTTTATACTGTCAAATCCATCCTTACGAACACATTTATACGGAATCCTATTTAAGGGTTTATCTTGAATTGTCTGACCTTGTCAAAATCAGTAAATATTGTACCTTTATAATAAATTGTCATAACTCATAGAAAACCGCGCAAGAGAAACTGTAAAGTAAGCAAAGTCCAATTTTCCGTTACATCACCACACGCGTGCATGAGCTGAACAAAGAATGACAAGAATTTCACAACTCGAGTGTAGTGTCTTATTGCATAGTGGTCTGTTAGAAGATGAGAACAGAAGATTTGCTTCATGTAAATAATACGTTGCTGCTCAAACGTAAGACAGAAATTTCCCACGAGTAATAACTTGAATTAAGCTTTTTTAGGCAATCTGTAACTGGGGGGGGTCTCCTCGGACCCCCCCCCCCCCTTTATATCTCTGGAACCAGTAAGGCTAGGACCATGAAATTCTCACACAATGTTCACCTCCATACAACGAAACCTCACACCCGTTACATCACCATTTGGTGTATATGTTACTGATAATTTATGTTGGAGCACGCACTGCGAGTACATTGTTCTGAGAGCGCGCAAACGACTGTACGCACCGCGTTGTTTGAAGAAGTCAGGTGTGATGGAAAGGTATTTAATTCTGGTGTACTCCAGCCTGATCCGTTCAGTGTTGGAGTATGCCTCCCCAGTTTGGGCAAATTTACCGGAATATCTTAGCCTCCTAATTGAGGGTGTGCAGAAAAAAGCCTTAGAGATAATCTTTCCTGGGCTTCCTTACAAGGACGCACTTGTGCACTGTGGTCTTCGTACTCTCTCGGATCGGCGCGCTTCAGCATGCACTAAGTTTATCCAGAGAGTTCGGGACACGGGTGTCCTTGCTAACCTGCTACCACAGCGCACAACTGTGCCCCATGGATATAATCTACGTTCAGGCACCATCAGAGAGGACCCCGCCATGGCCTCTACTAACCGTCTTGACAAATTTATTACATATAGATATTCCTAGTAAAAGTTTCATGTTAATGTATGTATATGATTAGTACTTTGACCACCCTTGTAATTTAGCTGAGAAGCTACGAAAAGAGTAATTAAACTGATTATTATTATTATTATTATTATTATTATTATTATTATTACCCAGTTTTGACCTGCCACACCCAATTATGACGTCACAATGACGTCATTTTTGTTTTTTTGACGTTTCTTTGATATTTTTCCATCCAGATACTTAAAATATCAAATATAACTGTAAAATCATATCTTTAACATTAAAACGTAATAAATACAAACAAGGACACACTTGTAAAGCGAGAAAAAGCAAAAAAGGCGGTAAAACTATAATTTTGAAATTATTGTTCGCCATCTCGGATCCGCCATCTTGGATTTCCTTTTTTTTGTTTTAATTCAAATTTTAAAAAAATCTAAAAGAGAAAAGGATCAGAATGTATAAAACACGTATCAAACTAATGTATATTATCCAAACAATGAACTTAGAAGCGTTATTTAATAGTACATGTTTGTCTATAAGTAAAAGAGAGCAAAAATTTAATGTTAAAAAATATTTGATGTTAAAAATTTTTGATGTCTTTCAAGAACTAGTCCCAAGAAAAAACTATTCTAACACGAAAATGCACTATAAGTCAAAGAGCAAGATCTTAAAATAAAAAAAATCACCATATTTTAATATTTTGAAAACCTATGTGTCAAAAACCGGTTGCCATGGCAACATAGTTAATCACACTGACATGTTATGGACACGAAAATGTCCCTAGATAAATTCTAGGAAAAGTCAGAAAATTTCAGCCTCATAGCTATTTCGCTGTAAGAGTTATCACAATTTTACTGGAGGGGGGGGGGGTTGGAAAAGCCCCCCCCCCCAGTCAGAACACAAGCAAAAAATGGCTTATCGACAAATAAACACTGAGGTTGTTTTAAAACTGATATCAACAACAGGGATATATATGTACCTTGTGAAGTTCACTAAGCTGAAAGTAATGAAAAGCTCAAAGTAGATCCCAAAGAGCGAACAATGGCTTCTCAAGCTGAGGAAATTTTCGATTAAAATTCAACTAAAGTGTATAAATGTGCCTATAAATCCTTAGATTATTAAGTCGGATTTTCATAGCAATCTAGGAGAACTATTTTACGCTTTATCGTGTTTCGTTTTTGAGAGCACTTCGCTTTCTATAGAGTAAGTTTGTACCGGATACGTACAGTTTTAATTCTGATTATGCCCAAGCAAGGATGATCAATTTTGCTTCTTACAACAGCAATACGTCTGTCAAAAATTATAGGTTCAGGTTTAAACAGATTATTTCCCTGAAATGATCAAACAATTATGTTCTATCAAACCAATCAAACTCTCAGCACTGTAGGCTTAAAAACAATATCACGCTGGGGTCAAACGCCGTTAAGAACGGTCATGAGATTCGCGGAATTTTGGTTATTTTGGCATAACTTTAAATGTATAATGCGTTTTGTTACCAAATTTGGCAAGTGAACAGAAGACATGCGCCAAATTATTTTGACATCAAAACTGACAGGAGATATTGAATTATGACGTCACAGTTGATGACGTCACACTGTACCCTTAATTAATAGTTTTTAGTTTCCAACTTTTCGCTAGTGTTTTCGAAAGAGGAAAACCAGAGAAGTTAAAAACTGAAAACCGTTTGTCGATATCACAAATATTAGATGAGATATGACATTTTGAATTCGAAGCATGCTTTGCCCTGAAAAGAGTGTCCCCCCTACATGTAAAAATATCATAATTTGAGTTGGATTTTTATGTCAGCAATTCTAGTTATGTTGCAGATTGATTGTCGTAGATGAATAGAACAAGAATAATTAAAATCATCGTTTTCCTACCTTATTTTACTTTAAAAAAAACTAGTTTTGTGACGTCATAAAATGTGACGTCACAATTATTTCATCGCTGAAATTAAAGTTTTCGGTATATTAGTTCCCTGGTCAAACTCTTACAAATGATATATTTGGTGATCTGAAATTAGAAACTTTGTACCACGTGTTTTGTGACGTCATCAATTATGACGTCAGAATTTGATGTTTTGACATTTTTTACCACTTAAACGATTTGGACAACAACCCAAGTGAATGTGGGAAGATTGGTGAGGAAATGTGCAAAAAATCAAAATTAGCCTTAAGGACTGTTTTTAGGGGCGTTTGGCCCCACCGTGATGAGCTTAGTTTTTACTTAGCCCTGAAAATGTGGAGAAGTACCGGCTTCACTGTACACTTCAAAATAAGATGTTTTATTATATCTCTTAGTTAGTACGCGCGCTGTGATTGGTCAATTTAGCGGGCCGTATTTTTCAGTACGGCCCGCTAAATTTGAGAGTCCCAGCATCGAGCCTAACACACGCTTACAAAAGTTGTTTTCTACATTAAAAATTATCCAGAGGAAACGTTTGGAGCTAAGTGGGTTAACATGCCAGGTTACAAAAACTCTGCGATGACTGCGATGAAATTAAAATATAACTTTAGCAAAAAACTGATTAGCTGCGAATCAAAAAGCATTGACAATTTTCTCGAGTAAGCTTTTTTGTTTTGGTATTTAGCTTTTAGGCTGTAAGTTATAAAAACTCGAGTAACACGGCAAATTCGTTTAACTCTTGCAATTTAATTAATCATTAACAAAACAGTCTTTCTTCGTAAGACTGAACGTCTCTATGAAAAACAAAAACAACTTGAAACGACTTCCATCGGCAAACTGTATCATATAAGCTTAAATTAACTTAGTTTGATCAAGTTTTTGTCTGACTATAAACTTAAGTTCAGAGTTATCGTTTGTGGCAGTGGCTCTACAAATAAGAACAGACTTGAAGCTACAAAAATGTGTATACCTTGATTCCTCAGCGAAATTTTTGTCCTTGTAGTGGAGTCCATGAAAACAATTTTGCGTATTCGCAAATACGCTCTTGCTGCAGCTCACGCTGAAAATTTGTCAGGTGCGATTGAAATTCAAACTCATCCACGCACAAAGTTCGGCATGAAGCCACTAAAGCACACAAAAAGCCAAAAACAACTTGCAGTATTTGATGACGAGATATTTTCCGTGTCCTTTTAGACGTTTGAGAGTTTCTTCGTTCACCGCTGTAGACCGAAGTGCTGCCACATTTTCCCGTTTGACAAACACTTTCATTCTTCTTTTCCTCACTTGTCTTCGCCAGTAACTAAGAATCCTTTTCAAAGAAAACTACCTTATCCCTATTCGGCCTGGGCTTTTTTTGAGTTTCTGAACCTGGGGGGGCGGGGGGGGGGCACATTGTGCCCCCCTTCGTAACTTCAAGAACATTAAGGCTATGACAATGAAACCTAGAGGGTACATAGTTCGTCCAAAACTGTCTCCTTTGCGGTCCGCACAATGAAATGATGACGTCATATGACGTAGTTATTAGGTAATTAGTTATGCGGCCGCCATCTTGGATCCGCCATCTTGGATTTCTGAATTTTTTTAAAACCTCTTAAAAACCGTCCAAATTCACCCAAAATTAATGAAAACCAATAAATAAACGCTAAATGACGTAAAAATACAAAAGTTATACCAATAGACATTGTTATTCTTCATTCAAAGGTATAAATATGCAAATTTAAAAAAAACATGGCTGTCAAAATCTTGTTGCCATGGAAACATCAAGTCACGTGATCAAAAAATTGTCATATGAAATTGTTGCCAGATAAATTTTAGGAAAAGTCACAAATTTTGATGGCGTTTGAGTACATATTGAGGAAGTTATGAATGTTGAAAGTTAGCCCCCCCCAGGCCGAATAGGGTTAAGTCAAGTTTCCGTCGTCCTACCAAACACATGGAAGATTAAATTAATTCGTTTAATAGAGTTTTCATTCAAGAGCCACGCAAGTTCACGCCGAATCGATGACCGATCATACTATTTTTGAAAGCCAATAAAATTTGCTATTTGCTTTCTTGTGACGTACGTCAGTCAAATGAAGCCGTCCATCTTTTGATTTGAAAGGTTGTCCTTTATCTCCGATTTAGAGATATAATAAATATCTTACTAACATCATTTTCTCGGTCCGTACTGTAAATTACGGCCCTTGTTTTTCCCCTTCGATTTATGGCCCAAGCGCGAAGCCGTAATTTACAGTACGGCCCTCGAACTCGGTTAGTAAGAGGTATATAACGATAAACGTGATTTTTTATTTTAAGGTAAAAATGCACATTTTAAAAACATTGCTCTCAAAATCCTGTTGTCATGGAAACATCAAGTCGCTTGATCAATAAAATGTCATACCAAATTGTTGCCAAATAAATTTTAAAAAAAGTCACGAAGTTTGATGGCATTTGTTTTCATGTTAAAAAAAGTTATGAATGTTGAAAGTTAGCGCGGGCACTGTGTGCCTCCCTCCCCAGGCCAAATAAGGCTAAAGCGCTGAAACTTTTCAACACTTTGTTGAGTCCGTGAATTTGTCAGTGCTTTGTTTGTGGCAGCGAGTCAAGTCGCATTGATTGGTTTCCCCGCGTCATCCGATGAATGTAATGAGAATAACCTATCTTGATCTGCAAAATTACAACAAAGTTCTCAACGCTTTTCATAGTCTAGTTATTTCTCGAAAAGCTTGTAAATTACGAGCCGGAGGCTAGTGATTTACAAGCTTCTCGTGTTTTCCCAACATCCCGCGTGGGTTTATAACGCCGGTAAACTCATAAAAATGTGTTCTGTTGCTTAAATATATTATGAACGGTTCCGTGATACAAACACTCGATCTCTGTCCCTTAGTGTACATATTGCTTTACGAGGTTCAACTGTACAAGCATTGAGCATCGAAAATGAACTTTTTGCAACCACAGTTCTGAATTGCATCCTGGTTTTATTTGGCAGAAAATGCTGAGTCATTTAGTATGAATTCGTTTAGTGTGATTGAGTCGTTAAGAGCAGTACAGTGTAGTAGCAGCCGGTACAATATTTACTTCATCTTGTCTGGTGCAAGAAAAGACAAACTAATTATAAAGTTAGTTTAGAATGATTTTTTTTTACTTTTGGTAGGTTCTTGTCCAACAACGATCTCAAAAAGTTGCCTCCAGGCGTTTTTGATAAAAATATTCACTTGAAGACTCTGTAAGTATTTTAAGAAAACAAAGTACATGCAATTATTTTCGGAATATGGGGCGGAGACCGATATGGTTGCCGAAATGTAGCAAAATTCGAAAGTATTTATATGCATTCAATATTTCATACATATTGGAAACAAAACCTCCATTAGTTGGATTTTGTCATATTTCTTTGATTCTTTTAAGTATTTGATAAATAATGCCATTTGTTGTTTGACAATTTCACCAATATCATTGATAAATTAAGTTATTCATTCGATAATTTACTACAATATTCATTCGATAATTTACTACAATATTCATTCGATAATTTACTACAATATTCATTCGATAATTTTCTAATATTCATTTGATAATCTAGTACAAATCCATTCGATAATGTATCACAATATTCATTTGATCGATAATTTACTAATATTCATTTGATAATGTACTATAATATTTATTCGATAAACGTCTGTATACACTCGATCCCGCACGTGACCGACTCCCCCATATTAGGACAGGAAGGCCTGGTTTCTTAGGCTCTTTCAAAATGGCGGAGATTGAGTGGGAATGTATTGCGCCCTGTCTGCTCAATTTGCTAGAAAAATGTGAGCTAGGCTTCGAAGAAGCCACCTATCCCATTGCCCGGCATAGTAAATCGAATCCAATCGAACTAAACTTCAATCGAACTCAATCGAACTCAATTCATGGATTGAGTTCGATTGAGTTCGGCAATCGAATGAAATCGAACTCACCCAAAAGAAAAAAATCAATCGAACCCAATCGAACGTTCGATTTTCGAACTCACGATTTGTGTAAAACAGGCGTTGAAAATCCATAACCAGATCTTGGAAGCTCGAGTTACTTCAGCCCGGAGTGTAGCGCACGTGTTTTTCGTGAACGAAGAAATTCCGCAGAAATGGCTTCAGATGCGCTGTGGATTGTAAGCTTTAAATGCATAGTAAAAGGCTACCAGGAATGCCGCTTTGACGTCATTGTATTTTTGCATAAAAGTAACCCTTCGAGTTGTCTTGCCGCAATTGTAAGTTAACTAAAAATGGAAAGGGTACAACAATTTCGGAATACGCCCGGGGGAATAATTATGGCTTTGCTCTGTTCTGTTCTGTTCTCTTAACTGCCGTGGAGAGTTTATAAATGAGGTTTCTGTTATTGAATAAATTGTAAAAAAGCACAAGAAAAACCTGCTTTGATGGGCTTGCTTTGGGCTTGCTTTGTATAGGTTTACCAGAGCCAATCGAACGCAATCCATTTAATTGTGTTCGATTAAGTTCGGTTTCCGAACTCAGTCGAACACAATCAGATGGATTGAGTTCGATTGAGTTCGATTTGTTCGATTGAATTCGATTTGTTCGGAAATCGAACTCACTAAAAGGCCGGTGTTCGATTTCGTTCGATTGCCGAACTCAATCGAACTCAATCCAAGGACTGAGTTCGATTGAGTTCGATTTCCGAACGTTCGATTTACTATGCCGGGCCCATTGCCGCCAATGTATTTAATGGCGTTGAGCTAGCCCTGCCCGTTATTCGTTATATTGCGGATAGCGCCGATGAACGGCAGAACTTTGCGGATGTTTCGGCGAGATTCATCGATACTTGTGGCAGCAAGTTGTCGAGATTGTAAGAAGGACAACAAGTGCAGTAGATTTGGGAGTACCATCCACTTCAAGAAAGGGGCGTGGGAGGCCCGTCTTCAATATATATACCAGCAATTGTTCTCGAGGAATTGAGAGATATTGGTTTTACGTGGTCGGATATTGCGAAAATGCTCAAGGTTTCTCGTTGGACAATTAACAGACGTGTAAAGGAGTATGGGATCGAAGGTCTTTCCAAGCTTAAGTTTTCATGCATAACAGACGCAGAACTGGATCACATAATCGAAGATTACATCTCACGACATGGACCTACCACTGGGCAGTCATATCTTATCGGGCACATAAGATCTCTTGGGCTTCGAGTCCAGCGTGACCGCGTCAGGGCAAGTTTAACTATGGTGGATCCGGAAAATACTGCTCTTCGCTCGGCATGTGTGATAACAAGGCGAGTTTATAGCGTTCCTTGGCCGAATTTTTTGTGGCACATCGATGGTCATCACTTCCTCATCCGCTGGGGGTTTGTTGTCCACGGAAGTATCGATGGCTTTTCTCGTATGATAATATATTTGTACTGTGCCACGAACAATTACCCTAATACGGTTTTGAACTTGTTCCTCGAAGGGACAAGAAAATTTGGATGGCCCTCTCGTGTCCGTGGTGATCATGGCGGGGAAAACATTGGTGTTGCTCGATGCATGACCCAAGTGAGAGGAGACAACAGAGGTAGCTTTATAGCAGGACCTTCAACAAGGAATCAAAGAATTGAAAGACTTTGGTGTCAGGTGTTTGGATGCGTGACTTTTCTGTTTTATTGTCTTTTTTACTCTCTGGAAGACAATGGATGCCTCAATGTTAATGATCCCATTCACTTGTTTCTTTTACATTATGTTTTCACACCCAGAATAAACTTCGCATTGAATGAATTTAAAGATGCTTCAAATTTGAGGCCTGTGCGTACTGAAAACAACTGGACCCCGTTGAGAATGTGGGTCAATGGCTCTGCTGTAAGTAACAATGCTGACATTGCAATGGTAGAAACAGAGGCAGAGCTTCAGCCTAATATAGACCTTTATGGTGTTGACCCAGAAGGACCAGTACCTCTGGAAGAGCATGGGGCTGTTGAAGTTAATGAGGTTCAGAGCCCATTTTCCTCAGATGTGTTTCAGCAACTCAGGTTAGCCATCAATCCCTTAAGAGAGTCACAAGCGTTTGGAGTTGACATTTACATGGGTGCTTTAGACCTCTTGGAAAGGCTGACATAAAAGTCAGCAAAACTTCCATGATAGCAGCAATAATTGGAGCAGTTACCTTTCATCTGATAAGTTACTGAAGTCCAAAATTTTGGTACAATAAGTCATCTGCTGTACAAAGCACAAATGACCTGACTATATGGACATAAAGAAGATGCAAATCCCTATTCTGTACACGTAATACACGTGAAAAAATTTATCCATTCTGACTGTGGCTTGTTATCAACAGTTTGACATTTCATGATATTTAACTTTGAAAGCTTCGAACTTTGTCAATAGAATAAATTTATTCACCACATGAAACGTGAGCAAGCATCACTTCTTATTACGTGCGTCTGGAACTCTTGGCTTGATAATTATTTTTCATGTGTATTGTATAATTAAACGGAATCTCAAGACTTTCCTTGTTTAATTTGGAATTGATCTGCACTCGTGTGTTTTAAAAAAAGCTCTTGATACCCATGACTGCAAATAAATTCCAAGTTGAACTCGAAGTCGTATGATTACCTACACTCGTACAAAATTTTGTAACGTCGAATTCATAAACTCTTTCCATTGAAATAAGATGAGTACGGAGGGAGGCCCAGTCAAACAGTGAAACTCATGTCTTCATTATCATATGTATTACAAAATTAACAGTAACAGCTTTAACAACCGTCTCTAAAATCTGAAAACATATATTATAAACAACTGTTTCTCTAGTAGTTATGCCATATTCAGATAGAGTAAATGACAAAGGAAAAATGAATTACTTGCTTATGAAAAAAAAAATAACTGGTCTTCAACTTTTCCCATCCTAATGAATTCTTGTTTGGTTATTTGATATTTACTATATCTGAATCAGACATTTGTTAAACTGAAGTACAAACCTTACATAATATTAAATAACAACAACAGAGTGTAAGGGTTTGCAATGTGTTGTGAAAAAACGTTCTTCAGGTTTACAGCTGAAATGTCTTTCTCGTGGTAACATTGCACCTCAGTGAAAGAGTTTGATCGCCTTTGGCGTGTGTAAACGGCTTTGAATAATTCGTTTTCTCACTGTCAACAATAACAGTTTAAATATTGTAACTGAAACAAACTGTAGTAACAACCTTATCTTAAAAACTATGAGTACAAATGTTAGTTAATGGCTGCAAGTGTTTTCTTAAAAGTGTATGTGTACACTGTGATCTAAGCAATCATAAACCCCTTGCCTTCAATTTCAATACACTTGTCAAATGATTCTTTGAACGCTGGGAAAGAGGTGTAACAAGGAGGGAGCTGTAGCTTCCAGGAGCAAGTGTTTGCTTTGGGATAAATAGCCCTTGGATCTCTTGTAAACACGATATAAATCTTTCTCTCTCCAAGAAAGGAAGGGATGTACGGTGTCCCAGTGCAAAAATGGATGAATTCCTGCAGTGGGGTAAGTGCTTCTGGACCAAACTTGTTTCCTGGAATTTAATTGAACAGAACATTATTATTCGACAATTTTCCATAAATTACAGTTTTCAAAATATGATGGCAAAACATCCTTACACTGTTATACCGTGAAATTAAGACCATTTGTAAAAGGTTTTGTTAGGGGTGTTGGCCCGGCATCAAACAGTAAAGATACAAATCAAACACACAGCACACGAAGCTTCTCTTCGGTTCTTCTTCCACATGTTCTATTCAACCTCGTGCTCTATTGATCACGTGACTCTGCGACCACCTGGGGTGGGGTGGGGGTGCCCCTACATACTCCCCCTCTAAAACGAGATGTCCTCCTGGACATCGAAAAAGTGGCTTAGTCTAGTTTACATTGTAACAGTGTACAACATCCGAGTAACAAAAACTTTGAAGGGTGATCAGGCCTTCACAGTTGCATCCTACTTACTAATTCGAGAACCTATAATGACTAAAGACCAACTACAGTGTTCCTAAACACTGTCTTGAAATTGCTTAACAATTTATCCCGAAAAAGTCTCTTTTGTTTTCTTGCAAGAAACAAAACATGATACTAATATGTTACCTTAACAACAGTCTAATAACGTTCAATAAAGTTCAAGTCTTCAATGATTTTGTTTCTAGTGTTCAGTCTTAAACAACCATTGGTGGCACATACTGGTAAATGTTTGGTGACACAAATGGTACAGAAGCTAGATACACTGGCACATAATAAGGTGTCACCCAATAATTAGACAAAGCTAATGTTCCAGAAGGTACAGTAGACATCCATGGGGAATAAGCAGAAACACTGGCGGTTGTTGCTGAAGTACTCAGTGTACTGTTTGGATGGTAATTTGGATTGCCAAGATGGTCATAGCAAAGAATATTTGGCGGACGGCGGTTTCGCACAGGATAACTCCGAGGTCCCACTAGCTCTTGTTCATCTTCTGTTTCATAGTGAGACGGGGAACAGTCTTCTGCAACTGGTGTGTCCTCATCATGTTCTAACAAATCCTCTGCGTCGTCAGGCAACAATTCTTCTTGGGTACCACCTATAGGCTCTTGTTCCTGAATGTCAGTTTCTGCTAATGGTGTTGAGAACTGCAACATTTCCAACTCGTTGGGTGAGAGGCCAGTAAACTCTTTCTCATCCCCACTGTCACTACCATGGTGCACGTCTCTCTCTTGCTGGTTAACAGGGACTGATCTGCTCCTTCTTACTTGGGTACGCTAAGCAACAGGTTCTGGCAAATCACTTTGTATGAAATCACAAGGCAACAGAAGATTTCTGTGAAGAGTTTTGATTTGCCTTTCCGCCCTTCTGGTGTTACTTCATAGACAGGTAGGTCGCTCTTTTGCTCGACTATAATATGTACTGCTTGCTCCCAATGAGACCTTAGCTTCCCAGGACCACAACGCTCTGAGAGGTTACGTACCAACACACGGTCCCCTGGTTGTAACTTGGAGAATCGTACTTTTCGGTCATACTGCTTCTTTCCTTCACCTGCAGACTTAGAGATATTCTGCCTGGCCAGTTCATAAGCCTCTTTCATCGCAACTTTCCATTTGGCATGCGCAGTGTACTCTGAATGATTCATACCAGTTTCTTCACGTGAAAGTCCAAACATTTGGTCAACTGGGAGGTGTGGCGAGCGTCCAAACAATAAATAGATCGAAAGGAGAAAAACCAGTGGCATCATTTCTAGTGGAGTTATAAGCATGGACAACTTTGTTCAGTGAGTCCTTCCACTTGTGTTTCTTGCTTTCTGGAAGAGTTCTCAACATATGCAACAATGTTCTGTTAAATCTTTCTACCTTTCCGTTCCCTTGCGTGTGATACGGTGTTGTTCGAAGACGCGTCACACCACTGAGCTTTTCCAATCTGTGAAAGAGTTTGTTCTCAAATTCCCGTCCTTGATCATGAAGGATCTTTGCTGGGAAACCAAACCGTAGAACAAAGTCATTAAAGAGGCGATCAGCCGCAGTTGTGGCCGACTTGTTCTTTGTTGCATAGGCTTGTGCGAAACGAGTGAAATGGTCAATTGCTGGTGTTCACTCACGTGACCTTCAGTCCCGTGGGACTCAAATGACAAAGGCCATGGCAGCCATGTTGGAGTCCCTAACAAAAGAAGTTGACTAAAATTCTTTTGTACGGGGACTCCAACATGGCCGCCGTGACGTCACATGAAACCCAGCAATAATGACTAAGATGTACTCATAACCACCAGAACTTGGCTCCAAATGTAGAAAGTCAATTTACACTAATTCAAAAGGATAAGAAGTAGTCACACTGTGTAGTGGAGCTCTTGTAGACAGGTTTGGCTGTCTCTGTTTAAGACATGGGCAAACTTTGGTCACAAAGTGAGTAATGTCATCTTCCATGTTGGGCCAGTAGAAACGTTCACGTGCCAACTGGACTACACGAGGGGCTCCTAAGTGTCCCATTTCCTGATGAAGTTCTTTAAAGACAATAGTGTGGAACTCTTTAGGTAGCACTAAATGAGAGTAGGGTCCACTCCTCCTAAACAACAGGCCATCTTTATCACAGTAGAGTTTGCGTCGCTGCCTCAATAATACCTTTGTGGCTGGTAATTCACGTCTAAGCTCCCATGACTTGGGCCATTTTCCTGTTTTCAAGAATGTCAGTACTCTTCCTATCACCTGGTCTTGTTTCTGGGCATCAAGAACAGAATTCTTGCTAATCGTATGCATACTAGAACCAAGAGATACTTCTTCCATGTTCAACAAGCTGGAATCATTGCTCACTGCAGACACCCAAATTGTCTCCCTTTGTCCATATGCTCTTACTGCCGCACAACAGGCCTTGATATCACCCTCGGACACATTCACAGTACACAGTTTCATGTAAGAGTCAATATCCATTGGCAATCTTGAGAGTGTATCAGCATTCTTGTTGGCGTGTCCAGGTCTGTACTTGATGGCAAAGGAGAAGTCTGCGAGCTCGGACACCCAACGATGACCAGTAGCATTTAGCTTTGCAGTCGTCAGCACATATGTTAGGGGATCATTATCCGTATACACAGTAAAGTCAGGCGCATGGTAGAGGTAGTCTCTAAAGTGTTCACAAACAGCCCACTTGAGAGCTAGAAACTCGAGCTTCTCTGAATGGAGATTATAGTTCTCTGCCTTCGTCAATGACCTTGAGCCGTAACCAATTGCTCTCATCTTTGCATCCTGTTTCTGATATAACACGGCTCCTAGTCCCTCTTGCGAAGCGTCAGTATGCAGGACAAAGGGCTTGCTAAAATCGGGATATCCAAGAATTGGAGGAGCTACAAGGTGGTCTAACAAGGTTTCAACTGCTTTTTGATGCTGTTCCATCCAAATGACCGGTTGGGACGATGGTACTGAACCATGACGTTGCTTGTTCTTGTATGTTCTTGTCACATCTTCAGAGGTCAATAACTGAAATAGCGGGTGCGCAATTTTGGCAAAATTTTGGATGTACCTCCGGTAGAACCCGACAAGACCCAGTAATTTTCTAACTTCACCAACTGTACTAGGCTTACTGTCCTTCAGAGTCCTAACTGCTTCCACATTGGAAGGGTCTAGTCTGCTGACACAATCTGTCCAAGATAGTTAACTTCTCGCTTAAAGAGTCTGCTTTTCTTGGGTTTAAGCTTAACCCCATGTTCACGTAACCGTCGGAACACTTTCTGAATATGGTCAACATGTTCCTCAAATGTTTGGCTAAATACAATGATGTCATCAATGTCAGGTATACAAATATCATCCCTCAAACCATCAAGGCAGTGTTCCATAATGCGTTGAAATTCTCCTGGCGCATTTTTCAAGCCCATTGGTAGGCGAACCCATGCACAATATATATATATATATATATATATATATATATATATATATATATATATATATATATATATATATATATATATATATATATATATATATATATATATATATATATATATATATACATAGCCCAAGCCCAACAGCGTCGCACTTTGAACAAGCTTAACTAAGGTGAAACTTAACTAAGGTGAAAGGTTGGAAGCACAAGAATTAAGATTGACGAACGGGTTATTTTCAATTTTAGCAATTCTCAAAAACAGTATTACGCGACCGTCTGAACAGTACATTTTTATAGACCGTACAAAAGTTCACAAAAACAACTTTTCTCTGTCTAGAATAACTAGTACCACTAGATTCCGAATAAAATACAGTTTATGTTTGTTAAAAATTGCCCGAGAAACTGATTTGAAAATCAAAAATTGCAAAAATACACAAACATATGTGCATAAGGCGATGCGAGTGAAGATAGAACTGTACTATAAAATCAGTCTTGTTTTGTTTACATAAAATCGCTTTTCAATCTATCTAATGAATGAACAAACACATAAAAATGGACAACACAATCTTCTTTCGAAAAAATTTATTCAAATCTCCATTAGTTTACGTTTAAAAGCAAAACGCGTACCATTTATTTATAGCTCATCCAGTACAAGTTTTCTTCCATGAAATACAACTGAATTTAAGCACGTTTTAAAAGCAATTCTCCAAAACTAACAATAACACTAATAAAAAGTCACCCACAGATTGATATCAACATAAATTCTCATCGACTGAAAACTGTAATCTGTTTTACCTTTAAGTTCCTCGCTTGCTTGGAAATTCAAATCTCCGCTTCTGGTTCTGAAATCCGTAGAAAACAAACTACTCCCGCATTGATAAAAACGTAATACATGAAGTTCCTCGAAGCAAGATTTTATCCCTGAAAGCTCGTCTTTTTCCACTAAAGCGGCTTCTGAGTATACCTTAATTAGTATCCCTGTCTTGAGTAGCAAACCGCGAAAAATACAGGAAAATAACGACTTTAATTCTCCGCTAGTATAGACACAACAAAACAACCAAAGTGTTTACCGAGCTCACGGCTGTGTGGCCACGCGAAAAACAAAGCCTTGCTTTCAAGATCCCGGATGTTGCTCCAACACGGCGGGCGGACAGACGGGCAAACACGCGCCCGCGGAACATTCCGCTAGCCATGACCATGAAAAATCACTGTATAGGTTCTATGAGTAGGGAGCTGCGCAGCCAGGCCTTCGGCCTGGCAAGTGCTCCGCTACAATCCCCAAGGGGTGGCAAAAGCTGTTTTGTGTCTAATTTCAGGACTTACAAAACCTTGATGATAAGCCTTCCCTTGATCTAGTAAGGAGAACCATTGATTTCCGCCTAGGCTTTCCAAGGCATCCTGCATTCTGGGCAAAGGGTGGCTGTCACGAACTGTTTTGGAATTCAACTGTCTATAGTCTATGCACAGTCTTAATGTTCCATCTTTCTTCCGAACACATACAACAGGGGATGAATAAGCTGACCTTGACTTTTGAATCCACCCTCGATTCAACAGATCCTCAACATACTGCTTTACTTCTGCATAGAGTGGCCGGGGAATGGAAGTGTACTTCCGCTGAACTGGTACTGAATCAGTGAGGTTAATATCCACTTGCAGCTCCCCTGCTCTTCCAACATCATCATCAGTTTTCGAGAATGACTCTGCTTCTTCTAACAGCATTTTTCTTACGATGAGGCGTTGTTCCTCAGTGAGTTCTTCAGTGTCAATATCAGGAATGTAACTACATGGTTGTTCTTCGCAATTCATGTCAATACCTTGGTTAGCACGTGGCTCAGGCGTATCAGCAATTTGAGATTCTACTACATTTACACTGGCTGAAAGTTCTTCTTTTAACTTCACTTCAAAAGGGGTGACTGACTTCACTTGCTGGAGGTGTCCTAGAATTTCATGTTTTGTTGGATTATCCACTCGAATGTTCACCCGACATGTGGAGCCTCCTGCTACAGTCACCTGTGTTCCAGGTATTTCAAGACCACTAGGCCAAGACTGGTTATGGTCAAGTTCAAATAGTACAGGTATCTTACTGACTGGACCCACTGCAGCACGACATAGCACAACAACTGACTGTCCCCTTGGGATTACAGTGTCTTGCTTTCTTGACTTTACAGTAGCCAATTCCTTTACAGGCTCAGATTTGATGAGCTGAACAAGGGCCTCTACATTTACTCGGTCAGCACCAGTAAGACTTGAAGTAAGCACATCCACCAACGATCCATGAACTCCAGCTAAAGTATCTCCTTCAAAATACTTAGTAGACTCTTCAATAACATTAAATCCAACAATAGGCATGTCCAAGGAATCCTTGGCAACCAAAAACGGCACTTTAACAGTGTGGTCAGAGTTATCTTCAATAAGATTAAAAGTCAGTTCCACCCACCCCTCATAGGGTAGGTCAGTTCCATTTGCTGCCTTTAAATCAAGCCCATCCATGCCTAACAACTCTGTCATGTCTCGAATGTCAAAACCTGGAAGACACCGCTTCAACCAACTACGCGAAATAATTGACACTTGAGCCCCAGTATCCCAGAGGGCATCAGTCTCGACACCGTTGAGCAAACATTTGACAGTACATTTACGCCCCACAAGACGAATTACCTGGGCATGCTCCTGTGGTGACAAATGGCTCACAAAGACTCCAGTCTTTCCTCTGTCTTCTCTGTACTTTCGCTCTTCCAAAGTGGATATGGCCTGGCAAAGTGTCTTGTGCTGTCTCCAGTGTTTCTCTTGACATTTCCTTGAACAATATCTGACAGCTTTACAACTACTGCACTGTTTAAAAGAGGAGGTACCCTCTTTGCTTCCACAGAACTTGCAGACATGGTGGGACGAGTTCGCTCGGACTACACCCTGTCCCGCTGATGCAGCCTCCTCCCGTTTCCCGACACCCTTCTACATCCTCGAGCAAAATGATATGTTGAGCCACATTTAAAGCAATGATCACAGTTGTCTGCACCCGCTGTCCTACATGAACTACACTGACGCCGCTGAAACGGTGACCATTTACCAGATGCATAATGCCGGGAAGGACTCCTCTCTACTGGGGCGCTGACTCTGTCAAAGGATTCTTTCAGGGAGGCAAGATTTGACTGCACTGCTTCCAATACTGTCACCAGAGTATTGGGTTTTGACTCCTTTTTCTGGGACTTGCTACTCTCAGCCTGGGGTGGTGGACTTGAACTTGACTGGGTTTGGTTACTTGGAGGCGAGGCAGTTTCAACCTGGTTAACCCTTGCCCCTTTCCTACTAGCTACACCCATCTTATTCTGGTGTTCTGTCTCTGCCGACATAATCCGATTGACCCTTTCCATAAGTTGTTCATCAGTTACAGAAGCTACTTCGAGTAAAGGGCGTAGTTTAGCTCTAACTGATTCATCTTGTAACCCTGTCTCTACTACATGAAGGAACAATGCTTGGACAAGAGATGGCTCATACTTGATGGAATCATCAGTGGCATTTGACACAAAACTAATCTGCTGTTTTAAGTTCAAAGCCCGCACAAGAAAACCTTGGGGAGATTCATTTGCTTCCTGGCGTAAGACAGACAGTTCCTGGTACAGTTCCGTTGCTGACTTTTGCTTAAAATGAGCTTTCATAATCTGCCTTAAGCGAGATAAATATAGATACTGTATCATCTCTAAGTAAGATCTCAGTTGAAGGCTTGGACTAACTGCACGAATAACAGCTTCAACAATTTCACTCTCTTTATAGCCCGCCTTTGTCCCGGATTCTATCTGTCGCGCCAAACTAACAAACGACAGACCGTCCTTAAAGTTATCTCCCGCCACAACACCATGAATCTCCCGCCTAAGCACCTTGCTAACATCAACATTTACCTTCGTTTCTTCACCTTGTGCTTTCTCGGTTGCTTTTTCTGTCGGGGTAGGTGGTTCAACTTTCACTTTCGTTCCTGTTGTTGTGTCATCTTCGAGCGGAGGTGGTTTCCCCTTCACAAATGCAAGAAGGCCGACCAGAAATGTTTTCTTATCGTCTGCTTCGCTCACGTCTAGCTCTATTTTCTCAAGGATTCGCTTCGACAGCTGCAACCTTCCTAGCTTTCCCTTTTCCAGTGTTAGGTGTTCTGCTAGCTGTCCCAGTGCATCGACATCAAGACCACAAACTTTCGCTTCCAATTCAAGTTGAAGCTCCTCAATTTCGCTTTCCGTCGCCATATTGATTTCCAGAGATAAACAAAGATAAACAGACGAAACAACTTGCTCGTTACCACAGCATTTACACTTGTACCACACTCTTCGACGAAATTACACAGGGCCAGAACGCATTTTCATTCAAAATGTAGCTTGTCTTGAGTTTTCCAGTCGCCAGAATAACACGCAATGTCGTCCATATGTGGACGTGCATGCATATCAGCAAAGCTCACGCGTCGTTCGGTTCGCAAAAGCGAAAAGCGAACCCAAAAGCACCGAAGTTTCGTTTCGTCACTACATTCAGGCAAATTTTGCCCGAGTGACAGTCCTGGCAAGGGTCGCCAAATGTTAGGGGTGTTGACCCGGCATCAAACAGTAAAGATACAAATCAAACACACAGCACACGAAGCTTCTCTTCGGTTCTTCTTCTACATGTTCTATTCAACCTCGTGCTCTATTGATCACGTGACTCTGCGACCAACTGGGGTGGGGTGGGGGTGCCCCTACAGTTTCATAATAATAATTATAGTGTGCTGAGTCACGAACTATAACACAAAGGTATATAGTACTTCCAATCTGTAGATGCCCTTTCCATAAGCAGTCATTTGGTGGGGTCCCATGGATGACCACTTAATATAGGTTTCACCAAAATTAATGATATACAGTGGAGTTGTAAACGAATAACTGTCCCATATACTCTAGTTTAGATAATTGCTGTACCTTCAGCTCTATCTCCAAGGTTGGCAACATATGCCTTAAGAATCTCCAAGGCCCTTTCTTGACTAGCACTACGTGAGGTGTCATCTTCAACCACAATCAGATTTTGCACTGCTTCAGCTGAGGGGGTTGCTTCAATCTTCCTTGTAAATACCAATGGAGAGATACACGGATGATTCTTTAGGAATTATAACAGAGATAGGCTATACATGCCTTTCATGATGTCTTCAATTTCATTTTTTCTCTTCATAATTACTTGCTGCAGTAAGATCTTCTGTACAGCCTTATGTCTGTTATCCTCTTGCAGGCTGACCACTCTACAATCGTCAAGAAGATCCAGAACAGCAGGGTTCTCAATCATCAACTTTGGCAGCTCGTCATTAGAAGCTTTTAAAATTAAAGATATTGTTTCTCTAACATCAATATCTGGGATATCTTCAATACTAGTATTGATAAGGGCTTTGTTTGTCCAAATCATGTGTTTCCACGTATGTTACAACAACGGGAGACATCCCGATATATCCCTGCCCTCCATGCAAAACTGAATGTGCCACTATTTTTCCAGCAATTATAAATGCACCATCATCAAGCAGGTCCCAATTATGTACTGGAATCAAATGGCCTACATCTCCAGTGAAAAGCAAAGAGCCAATAACTTCTCGTTCTAGCAATGCTGTCATGGTCAAGTGCATAAACTCTCTTGTGGGTCCCCCAGCATCAGCACCCAATTCTTTAAGTGTACTTGCTTCAAATGTGACATTAGGTCTTTTCTTGAGATCATTTATACTTGCTCTTTTATAGATTAATGCCACTTGCTTGAAGAAGTCACCTTCTCTTTTTACATGGATTGGGTAGGCTTGTCCTGAATTGTCAGCTATTTCTTCTTGAAAGGTAGATAGGACAATCTTTGGTCTGCAGGCAGCTGTACATTTCCCTGTCGGTAAGGCTGGTTTTTGGACTGATTCCTTGGCTGAAAAAAAAATATTAACAAAAAGAAAATTTTGGTAAAATGGAAACTTTATTACAAGAATACGTATGGTCAAAAACAGTCAAACAACCAAACTTAAAAAGTTCAGGAACCAAGAGGGATGCAAACAGATAGTCATATCTTAAGAGGGTAACAGTAAGACGACTAAACTTGGACTAAGTTGTCCATAATGATTGAGGCAACCAAGTCTGACACACAACATCTATTTATGCCCCTTTAAAAATAGCATTCTGCTACATGCATGAATAAGGTGGCTCATTAGAGCCAATGAGGGGTCCTCAAGATCTTTAAATATGGGGAGGTACAAACAGGAAGGGGATGAGGGGCTTATTGGGGTTAAATTGTTACCAAAAATGTGTTAAACTTAACAACTACACTTGTCCAAAACTCCGACAAATTTATGCATGGCATTCTTAAATTTCTTATTGTTTTGTTTCGTTCTTTATTGTTATGCTTTTGTACAGTATTGTTATCTGAAGTCAATACAATACAATGCCATGCATAAATTTGTCGGAGTATTGGACAACCCTCTTAACAACATACATTGTACAACATAACATCTTGAGACCCAAACAGAAACCCAAACAATCCCATGACAAACTTCAATGGCACTAAATGAAATGCAATGCAATTTTCTATTTGCAACCTTGACAAAAATTATATTAGATTCCAACTATATAATCCAAGAACCCACGAATGTAAAGGTAAAAATGTCTTACAAGATCCCCTAATTCCAAATGATTAAAGTCAACCACCCTTAACTCTTGTACCTCCAGGCCATTTAGATCCTGAGAACCCCTCCCCCGCTGCCTTTTTTCCTTGGCTTTGCCCATGTAATGCATATCACAGCTATACTATTGACATTTTTTTTTACCTTTATCATCACTGAGAACCATGTCAGCTGCGTCGTGTAAATCAATAAAGTCTTTAACAACTTGGTGAAGATAGCATTCAGAGTGGGTTGGAAACATCAACTTCAGACTATTCATTATCTTATTATTATCATCATCACCTTTATCATCCAACATCTGAGACTCCGATGAAACCTTTGTAATAATAACATCAGGTGAAATTACTGATGTATTCAATTACATCCCTGTTCTTGTTGAGTCTAACATATATGGCACCCTGTCCAGCCAGTGATTTGAGTTGTTTATACCCAATCTTCTGTCCCTTCTTGAAGGCAGGTGTTGAAACTTTCTTGCCTTTGACTTTTACAAAATCAGTCTCCACACTGAAGATCCCCATCCTCCTTAATGCCTTCCCTTATTGACATCTCATCTGCATTGGTTAATATGTCAACCATGCCAGTGCAGCAGACATCTGCATCTGTCTTTGAGTAGTCGGGAATGATATCAGGAATAGTCCCGTCTGGGTTCTTAAAGTCTTCTGGGTCTGCATATTGTAGCAAAACTAATTCAAATGTCTTCAGCTCAGCTGGTGCTTCTTTCTTCTGGGTTGGCATAGCATAACTACGGGATGATATTTTGTGCCGTTTTGGAGGTTGAAAAGCAGAATTGCTCCGAGAGGAAGAACTTTGTGCTCGGGAACTGTTTAGCAGGATGAGATTTCTTGTTCTATTGACAACTGACTGTAGCCCTGATGAACTCTGTGCTTGAACTGACTGAAGCCCAGATAAACTCTGTGCTTGACTTGACGTAGAAGCATATAAAGACGCCACAGAAGAGATTGTAATTTCCAGGGGGAAGGGAGTCTGTTTGTATTCTAGAGTTTCAAGTGTGTTGGCATGTGAAGCTGAATGATCATCAGTACTTCCTAATGAAATAGGCCATTTCCAATTTACATGTACAACAAACCTCTTTTTAAAAGCGAAGGTAGTACGAAGTCTTTGATTCATAATATTCAACATTGAATATGGACTTATACGATAAATCAATAAATAATTGTATGGGGTTGTGCGGAATTAATCTTACATTTCTTACCAACTTTTCGTTCACTGGTCATGAAACACCTCTGAATCGAAATAAATTCGACTATTGCACCTGACTATTTTCACATCTATTAGTGTTAGTTTTGCTGGATTCAGATTTAACTTAACAAACACGTTGTCAGCTGTGTAATTACCAGCCCGGGTATCTGCCATCTGACGCGCGACCTATGCATTTTGAAAAAGGGTAAGATTTCCGTATAACCCCAGACATTAGTTATACATGTATGTGCTATTGTTTTTAAGTCATTAAACGAATTCAATACAACTCGAATATAATAAAAATAGAATACATGGGGCCTACCTCTTCTTTAACGATCTCTTTTAGCGAGTCCTGCAAATTTTGCGCTATTTTGAAAAAAGAAATCAAAGCACATGATTTGGGCTTAGCCACCAGGCCTTCTTGTCCTAATATGGGGGAGTCGGTCACGTGCGGGATCGAATGTACATGTTGTGGTGCAATTTTGTCCTTGGTGCAAATTTTATTTTCCTTTGTTCAAAACTCATCATACATTATCATATATTTCCATACTCAAAATTTGCACTAAGGACAAAATTGCACCACAACATATACCTAATTCAATAAAGGTTGCTTTGGTCATTGGTAATTGGGCATTGTGAAGCTATTGTTTGGCGGTCACTCAAGCGAAGCATTGCATTGTGTTCCGTATGGCAAATGCCAATTCCCAATTCCCAATGACCAACTGCCAAAGCAACCTTTATTGAATTAGGTGATACAGACGTTTATCGAATGAACATTGTAGTACATTATCAAATGAATATTAGTAAATTACCGAATGAATATTGTGATACATTATCGAATGGATTTGTACTAGATTATCAAATGAATATTAGAAAATTGTCGAAAGAATATTGTAGTAAATTATCGAATGAATATTGTAGTAAATTATCAAATGGATTTGTACTAAATTATCGAATGAATAACTTAATTTATCAAATGATATTGGTGAAATTGTCAAACAAGAAATGGCATAATTTATCAAATACTTAAAAGAATGAAAGAAATATGGCATAAAATCGAACTAATGGAGGTTTTGTTTCCAATATGTATGAAGTATTGAATGCATATAAATACTTTCGAATTTTGCTACATTTCGGCAACCATAGACCTAGGACTCACACTGCGCTAGTGGAATTTAATTCAAACAACAACAAGTTCATAATACTGATTTGTGATACAGAAATCTTGAAGTTCATTATTAATGTGACACACTACAATTTGTATGCACATGGTGTCATTGGATAATGTTAGCCTTCTAGTTATTCTTCGTTTTCACCTGACGTCATCACAATTTTAAAATCTAAACAGCTTATTATACACGGCCCTTCTTTTAACAGGTTCTTCACATCAGCAATAGTAATCGACAATATATTATTACATTGCTTTGGAGATATAGTATTTTAAAACTTTTGGTGGTGCGGCTGGGTGTATTATCTGACACGGCCCCTCTTTTAACAGGTTCTTCAATTCAGCAATAGTAATCGTCAATATATTATTACATTGCTTTGTAGATATAAATTTTAAAACTTTTGGCGGTGCGGCTGAGTGTATTTCAAGAATTTCTTAAAGTGCACCTAACTCCCAATTTTTTTTTTCTTTAATCAACTCAATGTACGTTGAAAAGTCGAAAAGTGAAATATTTCGTGTTTTTAACGTCGCGTTAGTGAGTTTTAGAGATTTGAATTTACAAAATGCTAATTAGATGACGTCAAATCAAGATGTTACCATCATTTCTACTTCAATTCACAGTTTAAGGATAATCAATTTAAGAAATACTAAATAAAAACTGTTAATAGTCAATTGACTTGTAAAAAATTACTTGGAGGTGGAAACAAGTAGTTGTATAATAAACTATTCTTGATTTCACGTCATCTAATTAGCATTTTGTAAATTCAAACCTCTATAATTCACCCACGCAACGTTAAAAACACGAAATATTTAACTATTCAACTTTTCAACGTACATTGAGTTGATTAAAAGAAAAAATATTGGGGGTTAGGTGCACTTTAAAAATGCAAATTCGGCCGCGTTGTTGGTATACCAAAGTAGTACACCAAAATGGCGGATGCATACAAAATTCTCCTATTTTCTAGATATGTTTCTCCCCATAACTCGGTTATTAAACATCGTGGGGCCTCACAAGTGTGCCAAGTCGTTTCATTTGGCATTGATCTCTGCAACATCTTATCTCTTTTGTTTCTCTCAAATCCAGAAAAACAAACTGCTTACGTACATGAAAACGGTCAATTAAAAAAATAATAATTAATGTTTGTTTATGCATGGTCATCATAAAAGTGTATTATATTTTTTTTCCCAAGACACACATGTGTAAATATATTTTTATCTGGCTGAAAACAGCCGACTTCAACAATAAATGTATATAAAAAAAAGTTTAAAATTGCTGACGTAGATGAAACGATCTATTAATAGACACATGATCAATAGTATTCCCTGGGATTCACACGCTTACATTGCTTGCAACTTCGGGTAAATCTATTTTCCGGATTTCATTTTACGTTGTAACAAAAACTACTTATCGTCCTGCGATTGTGATTACGTTTGGTAGGTGGTTGGAAGGCAACGAGTTTCAAGAGTTACCTCCAGGGATATTTGACAATAACACTGAGCTGGAGACAATGTAAGTAGAGCTCGGCTACCAAAAAATGAGATTTGGATTGGTTGGTAGTACCTAGGCTTGAAACCGTCATAGCTGAATTAAATAATTTATGCCGTAACAATCTCAAACTTTTCATATTATTAGTTTTGTGGCTTAGTCATCGTGTTAGGTGGAAATTGGCAATATGTACGAGAATTTAAAGAGTTTTGTGCGATTAGAAATGTTGAGTGGAAAAGACGTATTTTCTTCACTTTTACCGGTATTATTAAGCTTATATTACGCATAGAATTCAAGTTTACGCTTTGCTGTTAGCAGTTTTCCCGTTTCGCTATCTTCGCTATTTGGTAGTTTTTCAAGTTTTGCTATTGGTATTAGATCAACAGCTGGATCAATTCAGCTTGGTTTTTAATACTCCGCATTCAGCTGTGAAAGGTTTTGCTCAGTATGAAATTCGCTTTTATTATAAGCTTTTGTGCTATTCATCGAAATTTAATCTTCTAAAAGTCAACAGGGTTTTTGTTTTTGACAATCAAACTTAATTGTTTTAACCTCTTTGAAAAGCATTCAATTACTGTACCAGGTCGTGCATTTATTCATACTAAAATGTACTACCTTCTGAACAATAGTTTACCTTGAGTTAATTTATCGTTCTTAATTAGGTTCGTTCCACAACTCCGCGGTGTCTATTCAAGTTGACACCTTGTTAGTAAATTTTATTCTAAGTTATTCATAGTCGATTTTTCACGTATCGAGCTGTACACACAATAGTTGTTATTACTGTTCTAAATTAGGCTCGTTCGGCACTCACGGTGTCTTTTCAGTTTTATTTAACTAATCAACGACTTGGCAAGTAATGGTGTCATTTTGTTTTTCAGTATGAATAGTTTAGCTGACTCATCGAAGTTAAATTTAGTCGGCTCTTGTTGTAGGTGAATAATTCGATAATTGTACATCGCTGGTACGTGCCGTACAAGTATTTGCCGACCTTGCAAATTTATTGATACGACACCATTACGTGCTTAAAAGCCGCTTGCTGACTTGGCTTTTCTGCTACTTCTTTGTTTTAGGGTTTTCAAATGAAGATTACTTTTAAAAATAGTTTTATGAACAATGGACACTTGGGTTAAAAATATATTTTGAAATTTACTTTTGCTGAGCTCAAAGAATTTCGCTTGACACTTTCATTATGTTCCTTTGTGCTGAACACTTGTACCTTACGTATATAAGAACCTAGTTGCATTTGCTTGTTTGATTACATCGACGATTATGTTCACAAGCCAGGAATAAACGCTGTTGGAACCGCAAGTCAGGTTTCTTGATTGCCTTTCTGTTGCGTACCAGTTCGTGGTTTGATCCCGTACCTACCGAGAGTGACAGCTCTCCCTTGCAAGCGAGTTGCCCATTGCGTTAGTTTTCCCCCGTTATCCAGCGCCGATTCCCCTAAAGCCTTTCCTCAGTCCGACACCGACAAAACCTTCCGTTACAATCGTATTTTTTTCAGTTTCGTTATCTCATTATTTCCACGGTGGCTAAATATTTTAGCCAACGTCTTATTAAAACTAATAATTTGTTGCATGTTTGCACTTAAGAGATCCATACGTTTTTCAACAGATGTCCACCAAAGCTGCCACATCATCCAAAATTTGATTATCGTATTATTTACGGAAAAGCCAATTACACAACGTTTCTCTTTCTCTTTCTGACACCCCCCCCCCCCCCCCCACCCCCTACCGTCCCCCGTCCCCTATTTACCGTCTTCTCTCCCCAACACGGTGAATTCCCTTCTTCTTCAGTCATGGGAGTGCGTCGGAAAGTAAGCCAGCGGTGGTCGACGTCATTAACATCAAAAACAGTTAACCAAGAACCACCAAACTTTTTACTTTTTTAGTATTTCACTGAGAAATTTATCTGAAAACGTCTCTGATGTAACAGGCTTCTTTATATGACGTGATTTTGTAATGGCAGTGAAATTAAATGACAAATCCTGTTTTCGTTTCTCAATGAAACTTGTATAGTACATGTATGGTCCACGTCAGGTGTGTATCCAAGTCGAATTATAGGATTTTAAATTCCTGAAAGTGTAAAAAAAGTGAAATATAAAAAAATAATTTAAAAAACGTGATTTTAATGATCACTGATGTTCGTTATGTCTTTTTTAATGACACAGTCTTTTGAACAGTAACAAGCTGAGGCAGTTGAACGAAAGTGTGTTTCATCGCTTGAAGAATCTGAAGATTTTGTGAGTGAATATTCCTTGCTTTGTTTTTATCGAAATAAACTTTAACTTAGTCAGCAGAATGCTTGAAAACCTCAATGAAAATAGGTCTGATAGCGACAAAAGAAAACAAAACATTGTTCCAGCAAAAAGCTGCATACAGCTTGAACTCTTGACGTCTTTAGCACACTCGCCATACAAATGCACTTGTTGTATAAAACGCAAACTCGCCTTCCGGAATTAAAAATCCAAAGAAATAGACGAGGAACAAAATATCAAACGGTCCTATTCGTCCACAAACGCCTTGCACGATCTTATAAACTAGTACGATGTACTAAATTATTCATTCTTCTTCTCAAGTCGACACACGGAGACATTTTGCTGCCATCTTGAATTCAAGAGCCATACCACCTTGGTCGCTTGTCAACCAATCAAACATTTTCTGCCAGTGAACTAACATATGCGTGTATAATTATAGACGAGAACTTCTGCACCTGTGAAATAGTTGTAAACAAGAACTACATGAAATTATTTTTTCGTTTCACAAGGTGTACGGATAAAATACAGATTTTCTAAACTAGCTTTTGTTAGATCAAAAAAAAAAAAAGCTGTCAAAAAGCTGTCTGTAACGATGTGAAATGCAGCTGCATGTAGTCGTGTTCGGATTATAAAATAATCGCGAAGGGCAATGACCATCCGTCAAATTATTGTGGACTAGATCAACGGCAAATGTGGTGGTTTTTGGTTTCTAAAAGACACGAATGCCCAGAATTTATTATACATGCAAATGCATGGTTGTCTGGCTATCGGTTGGCAACGATGTGGTCTTGTCATCATGTGTGAACTTAAGAATCGGCGTTGAGTGTACATGTCAGGACTGAAATATTTCAAATACCATTTTTTTTTCGATAATCTGAAAATAGGTGTTTAAGAATTATTTTGATGGGTAAATAAATCACTTGAGGTGACGGGAACATATTTTTTAAGCGACGCAAGTTGGGCATTTAGACAAGGACCTGGGTTCTAGTGACGTCATTAGTGTGTTTACAACTGGCGCGTCACTTGGTTTACAGTGGAGTTTTGGCAACTTGTAGAAGGATTCTTTTGATTAAATATGTTTTAGTGATGCGTATTTTAGCCCCGGGTTCGCCCCGGTCTCCGCCAGGTTGTGTTGTGATCGAACACACGAATGACGTCGCAAATACATTGTTTGTTTGTACCTTTTTGCCTGCGCTCAAAATGTCGCAAATTTCAGGCCACGGCGGGAGTTTTCAAACCGCTAAAAACAGTGGATCCTCTTCGCGCAAAAAAGGAAAACGACTGAAAATAATATAAAGGTGATATAAACAACATAAAACCCTAAAGTAGTGAAATTTCACTTCATGTGCACTTTAAGTCGAATTTTGAGCTTTTAATTCAAATTGGGAAGGATTTAAGAAAGCGGATAATAAAGGAGTTTTTCATTATTTTTACTTCTATTTTTGTCAAATATAAGAATACTTAGCAATTAAGCTAAATTTCAATTAAATCTATCCACAAATATGAAAAAGCTTATAATTCATGTATACGGTCCATATGTAATTATTGCATTTATATTTTTAGGTATTTGCAGCATAACCATTTGCAAACCCTGTCACCAACTATCTTCAGCAATAATACCAAGTTAATCCGGCTGTAAGTACAAAGTATATTTTTCTATTAAACTATTTTATAAGGAATGAATCGAATAATACAACTGTGAATCTGGGAATAACATAGAAGCGAGGACAGATTCAGAGAACAGTGGGGTAAACGTTGATCACGTCTTGAACAAAATTACCACAAACTAGAGGTTTGAATAATTAGCAATTATTTACCGAATTAGAGGCGATTAGTAGTGGTCGACATTTGAAAAGCCTCGATAAGGCAAGATGAATATCTACCACTTTTCACCGACACTATAGTAATAACACAAAATATAAGCCAGCCGAAAATAGTTGACATCGAGAAAAACTCGCGCAAGAAAGCAAGATCAATGCCTGGAAGTGAATAGCAAAATATTTTCTCGAGTTTGAGTAGCCAATCAGAACGCTGAACACTGATTGGGTACATAGTAAATATTGATATTCCATGAGGCACCACATAAAGCGCTTGAGAAGGTATCTAGGATCACAAAGGAAAAGAGACACGGGTTAAGTGATTTATGTTAAGCCTATTTTGATCGGGGTTGTCCAATTTTCCGCGCTGACTTTAAATCCAATATCCATCAAACGCGCTTTTTTTACAATTTTTCTGGGAACATTTGGTTGCTACATATCTCTAATAGTAACAAGTAATGGTACATAATGTCTCCACGGCTACTATTAATGTCTCCACAGCTACCATCTCTTGTTTTGTTTATCGTAATTAATTTGCCGCAGTTTCTCCAAATATTTAAGAACTTTTGACCCAATTTTGCCACTGTTCAGTGGCATCACAAAGATCCAAGATGGCGGACCATTAGATTTCGGTGGTTCGGAGACCATGTCGTTTATTTCACGCAATGTGATGGCATCATACCATATGACCTTTACAAGCCAATTTTTGGTAATTTTTCATTATACATATTTGATATCTGATGTCATGTTTCTGTTGCAGGCGCATGAACAACAACAATTTTACGCGGCTAAATGAAAAATTGTTTCGTGGCTTAAAGGATCTACAGCAACTGTGAGTTGAGAATTTCCACATTGCGTTAGAATAATCACTTTTCTAAAACAAATATAATACAATTACATAAAGCTGAAAAGTTCGAAATCAAAGTTACATTACGGGTATATATTTGTACCAGAGTGACTAGCAGACAATAACAACAATAACAATATTTTTTTTATTCAACTCACACGATCTTTACAGAAAAGGAAAAAAAAATAATTTGAAAATAAAACTAGATTACAGATATAGAAGAGAAAAAAAAAACAAAGTAAAAAGAAATCCAGGTAGAATTCGTGAGTTTGGAGCATCCAAATAGCTAGAGCTAATCGAGTGGATGACACAAAAGGAAAACTGAGTTTATAGAAAAATAAGATTTACATTACATAAATTAAGATAAAAAGTATTTCTTCATGAGCTAATAATATTAATTTAAGTATTTAATGTATCAAAAAGTCATCCTAATTATTGATCATAGAGTTCTTAATAGTTTTACGAAATGAGGAGAGAAAAGGAATTTGTTTAGTATTAATTGATAGTGAATTCCAAAGGCGTGAACCAGTATAGCGAAGGGTACGAATGCCATATTGAGATGCCATATACTGGATGTTACCAAAAGAACTGACCTTTGTATAACTGATGATGAGTTTGAGACTATTTGGGTTGAAATCAAAAATAGCAAAGTTAAAAATGTTTTGTGTTGCTGTGCTTATAGACATCCTTCATTTAATCCTGTAAGATTTAATGAACATCTAGAACTTATTTTGCACCAATTGGCTAGAGAAAATAAGACTATCTTTATTATTGGTAATTTTAATATTAACTTACTTAACTGTGAGAACCATTCTGAATCAGGTGATTTCCTAAATATGATGAATACTAGTTATCTTTTACCTTACATTCTTCAACCCACTCGTGTCACTGAAAGATCTGCTACCCTAATTGATAATATATTTGCTAATACATTCACTTATAATGCTATCAGTGGCAACCTAACTACTAAAATTTCAGATCACCTTCCCCAATTTCTAATAATTGAAGATCTCAAAGTAAATTATAAGACTTTAAATTATTACAAAAATGATTACTCTAATTTTAATGAAGAGACTTCTGTTGATGAATTTTCTGATTTGGATTGGTCTAACATCTATGATAATAATTTGGATATTTATAGTAAATTTAATATGTTTTACGACAAAATCTCCTCTTTTGTCAATTGCCAGAAAAGACACTTCATAATAAGTTAAGAGTCATTCGCAAAAGTCATACCAGTTAGCATCACACCATTGCCGTGGGAAAGCTAATCAACAATCATCTTGAGACACATAATTAACTAAAAAAGATAAACAGATGGCACCATACACACCCTGCATGTTTCTGCACTCCGTGAAAAAGGCTTGGTCGCAGAAGCACTTTTCCGGATTGCGAGTGTCCATCTTTTTACACAGAAGACGACATATATTTCTATCGCGGCCTTCATGAGTTGATCGTTACCTCCATTTATCGTCTAAAATGTTTACATGTGTGGCATTTGAAAGTCAGGCTGTTTCTCTGAGACCGTTTTAGTTCCTTTTGATACTGAGTATTCGCCTTAAAAGTCCTGATGAAAGATTCTTCAGTCAAAATCAAAGAAAGAACGATATTTAGTTCAATTTATAACGATGGTATTATTTTGTGTAATTCAGATGGTTGTTCCAGAACGAAATCAAGGCATTACACCCTAAACTGTTCGCAGATCTCAGCAATTTGTTGGACCTGTGAGTATCACAAATAAAACTCGCCAAATTCGTAATACAAAAAATATGGTTCCTTAATGGATGGCGTGTGATTTGCTCTACAAGATAAGGTAAATATTATGAGTTGTAGCGCTGCTGGGGTACGTGACGTCATCCAAAATGGCCGCCAATATGGCCGCCATCTTGGATTTTACTAAAAATTCAACCTTATCGGTAAAATGCGGAAATTGCAAATGTTTTTGCTATAGTTGCTTAATATGATACAATTAAACATTTTGCTGCTTTTGGTATCATTTTATGTTCTTTTTTTTACCGAAAAAAGGTGAAAACACATTTTTATTAAAAAGTGGCTTGACATCATGCTACTTATGAAGTCATATCTTGTTGCCATAGCAACCAGTTGTCGCCAAACTTTAACAAAATGTGGCAAAAGGATAAACAAACAAACACTGAAGACTAAAAGAAATTTAAAAACGTTCAAAATAGAAGCTAAAAATGTAGTTAAACTAAATATAAACAACAATTGAACATGTTTAACCGCTGGTCTGAATGGAGTGGAAGAGTGATAATGTGAAATCAGAGAATATTTATTAAAAAGCATTGTTAAAAACGGATGTAAAATCCGCCCCCACAGCCGTGCCCCTCAAATAGCCCGCTGTTAGCTGTATATCATTATACCTTAATATGGAATATGGAAATATTTTCTGGGTTGACAGGGATCTGTCTTCAAATGATGTGAAGCGTTTAAGACGAGGGATATTCAGTAATCTTACTAAGCTGACACAGCTGTAAGTGAGGCTTAAACATAATTGTGAGACAGTTGAACTCATATTTTGCATGTGTCAACGAAAATGTTTGGTTTCAATACAAATAAAAAATATTGCCGAATGTTTAGGCCTTAAGTAAATACATAATAACATATTGTAACTATTCCATGACATTTAAGTAGTTTGACGTCTAGGTAAAGGGCTTTAACAGGAAAGAAGGGTTTAATCTTCATTATTCTCGATATTGAGGAATGAGACTTTATTTAACTTACAATTCAAAAAATTTTATTTGCAGAAAACAAGGACATTCATTTCAAATGTATAAGGTTACACATATGTAATCGATATCGGAAAATTCACGGGTTTATTACATATTCGCGACATTGTATTTTTATTACGTCATCATAATTATACGTCAAGACAAGAGAAAGTATTACTATTTACATTCAGGAAAATTCGCATCCTTTTTTTGCACAAACTAGCGGAAATTATTTTCCATCAACTATATTTTATTACGGATATATACTCTAGATCTTGGTCCTATACCGCTTGCCGAGAATACAAAACACAAAGGCTGGATTTTTAATACAACTATGATTTACATAATTAATGCTTTTTCTCTTGTTGCAAAGGAAAGAGTTGAATTATTTCCCTTAGAAGCTACATGTAGGAGTATATTTATAAATACATTCACTGGAATTGTGTTTTGCAGGCTTATGCAAGAGAACCAGCTTGATGATTTTCCTCCGGACATCTTCCATAACTTGACTAAGTTAAAAATACTGTGAGTGACGTTCATATTTACCATACAAACCGGGCTTAGCAATAAATAATTAATAAATGAGACCTGCAGAGCATCTGCTGGAAAACTAGCGAACGTTTCGTGATTAATCCTCAAGTTGGGTTCATATGTCACTTTCGTTAATTCTAGCTATTTGTTGTAGTTATTTATTATTTGTTATCCGCGAGTGACGTCAAACATACCTCTTATTCAGGATTTCTCCCTTACATAAAATATGGTTTTCAGAGAGGGTTGCTATAAATTATCGAGTAGTGCTATTTTACGTCAGGCACTACAAAGTATTAATCGTTTTGAAAACATTTTCAGGATAAACTACTAACCGAGAATTAAGAAAATAATCTAAATGCATCCAAATTCATCTAAGCTGGTGTATTTGGAACAAGATTTTTATCCTTTCTCGTTGTATATGCGACTGACAGAATGTTCAACTTTATGTCCACCGAACATGTACATTTTCCAGTAGTTCTTGGATACTTACAGCAAACTTCTTTCAACTCATTATCGGGTCTAAAATCTCTGGGAGTCGCTTTTCGAGTTAAATACGACTGCTTCTTTATTAAAAATTGCATGACAGATTTATGCACTTATTGGTTAACACCTCACACCTGTTTACCACATATAAAACCACTCAACTTCGCTTTGCATTTAATATGCTTAGAAACTGACGAGACAATTTCAACTGAATGAAGCAAAAATAGATCCATTTTCCGAGACTCATTTTTTGTTATTTTATTGCCGACAGAAAGATCGATTTTTTTTTTATTACGTTAAACATCTCATAGCATAACGGCTTTAGAATACTACTTGTTATTTATTTTTGTTTATTTTTTCTTAGTCTTTTGACAAAGAGCTGACGCTCGATACATCAGCTTTGCGACTCTTTATGGTGACCAATTTATCTTATCAACTCATTTGAAACACATTTTAGCGTTTTGTTTCCCTCACCGACTCAGCAGCAAAATCTCTTCAGAAATTATCCCTTCACCCTTTTTTGTTAGAAAAGACATAAGGGCTTTAAACCTTAGTAAACGATGCGTCAATATTTTGTCCATAACAATGGTTAGGCAGCAAAGTGATGTTTTGTGTACATGATTTAAGTTCAAAATAAAAATAATTATTCTTATAACACGTCAGGAGAATGGACGAAAACAAAGTAAGGAAGCTTCACCCAAATCAGTTTCAAGGCTTGGTTGATTTATTGGAGCTGTAAGTAATGTTATTTATAATTAAATGACCTTCCAAAGAGTCAACAGATGATGAGAATTCCAAAAGTGTAAAAGCGTAAGATTTAACAAATTGAGATATAATACATCAACCACCCCCTTTTCCATATCTCTGGACGGTCAGATGTACCGTTTAATGGGGCACCCTGTTAAATTTACTTTTACAAAAAGCAACCCGTTAATGGTGTCGATTTCCATGTATAATAAAAGTGATGAATAGCGGTTTTTCAACGTAACCAAAATGGCTGATGGTGCCGAGGGATCCGCCTCCTTTCCGGCATATTGTGTATCGTTTTTTATTGTCTATTACCCGGAGCCTTCAAATATATGTAGCGAGGTTTGTGGGCGAAACCAATTCTTGGTTTTCATATAATATATCAAAATACGTTTGCTTACACTAACCAATGATCGAAATGTAGTAGTCTTTAGAACAATGTCATGAATAAAATAATTTCATAAGACTTGGTAAGCATCCAACATGTAAAATATGTCAAAAGGAGAGCTTTGTGATGGTGGTAATTACAGTTTCAGAAATTTAATGTCACACGAAAACCAGCAATACTGACTAAATATATATTGGATAAAACTCAAAGCACAGTCGCGTGTTCACGGCTTGTTTTCCTGGTGTATTCTTGACTTTTCTGGATGTAGCTCATTTATATTTCTGTTTCTCTTATTACTTAAGCACTCTTTCGGAAAACAGAATTCAGGAACTACCTGAGACGATTTTTAAGGGGCTAAAGAAACTTGTGACAATGTGAGTAGAAATATCAATAGACTTGGGTTTCCTGCCACCTTAAGTTAAAACAGGTATTCTTCGGAAACTTCCTGAGAAAACTTGAAGGAAAACATTTAGACAACTTAGAAGTTTGGAAGTGACATATTTTAAAGACTCAACTTGTCATTTAAATATTTTGGTTATTTTAAAGAAGTTTTGATATTAAGCAGTGGTTCTAATCACTGGCCAGCTAAGAGCAACAAAATAGATCTTTTCATATCATCATCAATATCTGACAATTAGAAGACTTGATTTTGCTTTGACGACAGGCCGAGGCTTCCCCATTTAAGACCTTAGCTGTGTGTAAACCATATTCGATTTTATTACATTTTCAATGCATTAACATTGGCATAAATTGCTTTCGTTTCTCAGCCACGTTTTTGACAATGCCATACCAAACGTCACCAAAAAAACATTCGAAGACGTTACAAGCGTGAGATTCTTGTGAGCATTAACGATTTTTTAATCTTATCAACTTACATAAAGATTATTGTGTTTTTCACATTTATTTATATTTATTTATGTGCCCTTCTACTTAACACTTGTTGAAAAGGAAAGCATATTTAATTCTCGGACGTTACAATGGGGGAGGGAGGGGGCGGGGGTGCCACCCCTCTTAACGTTTCTCTCCGATATAGGTTGTCTCAAGAACATTAATTGGTTGTTCACGCCGTCTTCAGTAGCTGTTTGTTATTTCTTGGGACACATTTTGATGTTTTGCGACAATCCGTTCCTATGGTAACGAGATAGGACGTTATAAGTAGCTTGATGTCAAGTAAATTGTGAATAAAAATGAAAAAATGCAGCAAAATGTTTAACTGTACCACATTTTACAACTGTAGCAAACATATTTGCAATTTCCGCATTTTCTTAATAAATTTGAATTTTTAGTAAAATCCAAGAGGTGGCCATTTTTGATGACGTCATGGACCTCCAGCAGCCTCACAACCCAAAATTTTTCCTTATCTTGTAGAACGCATGACAGGCGCTCTGTTGAAGGTGAAATATTTCCGAAATATTGTAACACGGCAAAAACTCAGGAGAGGGGTTACAACCACTCCCCTTTGTACCACGGTGAGGGTTTAAGTTTGTGAGAACGTCCTCGGGTGTGCACACAAACTTATACCCCCACCGTTGTACAAGGGGGGAAGGATGGTTGCAGAAAATGATCAAAAATGCAGAAATTGCCAATATATTTGCTATAGCTGTAAAGTATGATACAGCTAAACTTTTTTTGCCTTTTATTTCTGTTTTTTTTTTCATTTTTGTTCAAAATTTACTTGACCTCATGCCACTTATAGCGTCATATGTCGTTACCATAGAAACCGATCGTCGCAAAACATTACCAAGGTGTGTCTCAAAGATAAGCTAACAGCTACTAAAGTCGACATCTGATAAAAAAATTGCTCTTGAAAATATCGGCGAAAAAACTTAAGAGGATGTTGGCATCCCCCCTAACCCACTTCCTTGTACGTCCCAGGTTAATATAGTATTTCCATTTCTGATGTACACTTTTAAAGTAATTCCTCGCTCCAAAAATTATGTCGATGGTGAAACCTGTTTTTCAGTACAACTTAAGCACAAGCCCAAATATGAGTTCAGTGAGTGCATCAACCACATAGGCACAAGCGTACGTTGTAAGCATAACCGAAGATGAACGCATACACCGATTCTTCATTTGTCGTCCTTACTATAGAAATTATCGCGGCATAAGCGTGAGCACAAGCGCAAAGAAAGCGATTACATTTGTTTTGATTGTGCTTATGCTTATGCGCGTTAATTTCTCTTGGCTTGCACATGACGTCATTAAAATTAAAAAAAATCTAAACTTTACACCCAAAAAGCTCCTTCACAAAAAGTTTCAGGTTTTAACGATGTTTTGCTTCTGATTTGTAAAGGTTTTAAATGTGTCACGCAATTCGTCACGCTATTTCAGATAAGCCGTGAATATAAACAAAATTGAACCAGTTGAAATTTATTTTTGCATTATAGATGCTTATAAGCTGATATAATGTAACTTATAGTGAATCCAATTTTTTGTGATAAGATTTTTTGTGTGATTATGACTAAAGTTTTGGCCGCCATGGCCGCTCCATACATTTTCACTCAAAATGCCTAAAACTCGTTCGCCCATAACTCTTGAACGAAACGAACTCGCGCTTCAAAATCTCGCCCAGATGTTTGGTTTTAAACTATCTACAATTTCATAAACAATTTGGAATTGAAACCCGTTTTTCAATGCTTCTGAATTTTGATATGACATGATATGAAGTAAGTGCAAGCAAAAAATAGCGTAAGTACGAATTCTTGTTATACTTATGCTTATACACCAAATTGAACAAACGTTGTTGGGTGAAAAGCATAAGCCATAAACGGTGCGACCCAAAGGTTTACTGGGAAGTTGGAAGAAATAATCTTCGTCTGTGACAGAATACACATTATATTAACACACGATGCATAAATCATGAGGTAAAATGTCTCAAATAAAGAAAACATCTTGATTATCAAGTAATGGAATATAACTAAGCTTACCAATGCTGCCTGTCCATAATCCCATTCGGTCTCATCATTCATAGTTTATGCCTTTCACGTGTCGTTTCTTTAGTTAGGTGTATCTTCGGTTTCTCCGCTGAACTTACGTTTGGGTTTATGCTTATGCTTAGCCTTTTTATCTAAATCGAGTACTCTTTTCACACTTTAATCTTTATACCCTTTTATTACAGACAGTTGTCTTGATTCCGGCCGAATGCCTATACATTTTTTATAAGATTTACTCGATTAATTGGAACGCCTATTAATTAATAAGGACAACGGTTTCTACTGAAACAATCTCATACAGAATTGGTAAACAAAAAAAAAAGTCGTGAGTCGGGCTTTCACAGTTGCAAGGTATTTTTCATGAGAGAGTTGGTCATAGGATATTTTTTCCAAATCACAGAACACTCGCCCCTCCGAAATCAAATGTTTCGGCCTTTAGACGTCCACAGATAAAACGACTATGGCACATTATGCACTATGGTCTGTGTTACACGTAAAGAGAACCTAAGTAACCTAAGTACGGATCAAAGTACAAGTATTGCAGCAAAGAAATTAGTTGCTAAATGACATCAAAGGTGTCATGTATTTTTTAACATTCCTCCTTTTAATTACAGATACATGCATTACAACTCGATGTATGATCTTCCAAAGGGTTTTTTTGACAAGATGAAACACTTTACACGAATGTGAGATTCTTCATTAATATTTTTAAAACTAAAGTAATACATTTCAAAAGAAGAAGTTGGTATATTAAGTCCAAGAAATGAGCCAAGATTATCAATGAACAAACATTTGAGTCAATATGTTTAGCAGATCAACAGCGACTGCTCAATTGATGCTAAAAAGTATCAGTAATCCATTTTTAACAGGTAGTTGATAATTTTTACTTTTTATTTCATTTTTATAAACTATTTGGCTGTTTATTGCTTCTGATTCAGTTAATCTTGCTTACATATGCCATAACGACTCATGATAAGGTATAGAGCGTTTTCACATGACGTCACGGCGGCCATATTGGTGTACCAAAACAATAAAACGGCGGCCATGTTGGTGTACCAAGTCAATCCTGTGGGATTTGAACTCTTTTCTTATGTAAAAACTTTCTTTTGTTCCAATAAATTTGCATAGCTGCTTGTCACGTGAGTGAAAACGCTCTATTGATATATCTCTTTTGTTCTAATGCACATGAAAAGCATCTAACTGCTACTTACTTAGAAAAAAATATAATAATTGTTTCTTTTTCCCCAATGTTACGAAATTCCATTATATTCATGTGTGGGGAGTAAGGTGCCAAGCTCCCAATGCAAAACAAACCAAAAATAAAAACAACTCTATTTGCCATTTTGTAAGCTCATCAGTTGAAGAACATTGCGCCAAACGTAGTATGCACAGTTTCATTTTGGCTAGACACATTACTATGACTTTCCGGCTGACATGAGGTATGCTTTTTTATTGTGCACTTTTGCTTTGCCTTGCAGAACCCTTGATAACAACGTTATGTGCTGCCATGCGGAATTCAAGCAGGACGCAGAATGCATTTTTATCTGGAATGATAATTTTGCAAACTGCGACACCATGTTTTACCGAAAAGGTCCTAGAAGGTGTTTATGGGCAATTGGCATCACCTCTTTGGTCGGAGCTGTCTTTGTGCTTGTTTGGCGTACTCTCTTTAAAGAGAAAAACGTTGCACAAACGATAATGCTGATGCACGTGGCAGTGGCAGATGGTTTAATGGGGGTGTATTTGATTATCATTGGCGTGAAGGATGCAATGTGGTCAGGTGAATATTATCTCCATGACTACCAGTGGAGAACTGGTTTGTCATGCCAGATAACGGGAGGACTTTCTGTTCTGTCAAGTGAGGTATCGCTAATGATTCTGTCGCTTCTATCCGTTGACAGATTTAAGCACATTGTGTTCCCTCGTCGTTTTAGGTCACTCGGCCGTAAGAAAACCCATACTTTTTGCTTCATCATTTGGGCAATTAGTTTTCTTTTTGCTTTCCTCCCTACTTTTGGCATAACATATTTCCACGATCCTGCCAATGGTATTCTTTACTATGGAAAGTCGGTGATGTGTTTGCCACTGCAGCTTCACCCTGACTTTATAACTGGCTGGGAATACTCGGTTGCTGTCTTTGTCGGACTAAATCTGGTCCTGGTTCTCGTCATAATTTTTGCTTATGCCATGATATTGGCAAAGACCTGTCTGTCGAAAAGGCGTCTGAATAAACAAGGCACAAAAAGAGCAAGAAAAGCCAGAGCCAAGACAGCCAATACCAAAAGAGAAAAATCTCTTACCAAACGGGTGCTGTTCATCATCTTTACCGACTGTGCCTGCTGGATGCCGATTATAGTGTTTGGTCTGAGGTCGGTGCTGGAGAAGAACTTCGACGTACCTGGGGACCTTTCTGTATGGATCGCTGTCTTTGTGCTCCCCATAAACTCAGCGATAAATCCATTTCTCTACACGTTCTCGACCCGAGAGGTATGGAACAGTTGTCTATATTTCTTATTTCATACTCCATTGAAAACACTTCACACAATTCCAACATTATGTTGCATAATTCGTTTATGATGCATAATTAATTCGGCTACATTTTGAGTAATAAGCGTTCAGTAAAAGACAAGAGGTTAATATTTTCTTAAACTATTCTTTAATGAGTGACCTTTCTTTAGAACGCTCCCTAGTAAGGGAGAATTAGGGTAGAGCTTCTAACACTTACAAAACAAAATTCAAGACGACCAGACTTACTTTATTTAATCAAATAGATTTTAAAACATGAAGGCAAACTGTCCATAGCTTGTCAATATGTTGCCCTACCTTTACCGCTTAAAAAGCTGTCAGATGAAGTGAATAATTAACCTTTCTGTTATTGTATCTAAGGAATTTAAGCTACATGTAGTACTTTGGCGAACGTTTTCTCGCATAAATATAGCTAAAGTTAAAGTACGATATGTGTGCAGAAGCAACCTGAATTTATATGATTACACCATTATCATTTAATCAGGTACGAAGAACTGCAAGAGACAAAATGCGAGAGTTTTGGATCTATTTGCGAGCCTTTTTCCCCCGCGGCGAAGATGAGGAAGGTATAAATGAGGTTTCTCTATTCTATTCTGTTCAATAGATAATTCAATGACACAAATGTACACTTCCAATGGAACTGTGATGTAGATAAAATCGTATCCATAGTTTCATTGTTTTGAAACTATAATTCGAAAGTGCTGTCTAGTTGTAAGATTCATCCAGTTTATACCAGGGACTGATTATCCGTAGAAGAATGAAGGCGATCACAAGAAGGACAGTAGGCCACTGTTCTACTGATTGTTCTTCTGAATGGATAAGTCAATCCTACGATTACAGCAAAACGAAAAAAACATGCGAAGATGCTGGAAAATTTAGTCTTATGGATATGGACGAACTAACTGCCGATAATGCTACTGAAAAAAAATAAGAAATGGAGTTATAGTATTGCTTGAGCGAAGTGTAGATTGCTTGAGCTACAGGCGACAGACTATGGTTGACCTGGACATTGATAAATGATCTGTCAAGATCCATCTTCAGATTTAGGTCTAGATGAATACTCCTGTGACCGATAACCCGTCGAGATGGATACTTGTCTCAAGTTGAAATTGGGTTATTTGCAGGTGTATCAATAGACAGGGCCTCACAGAAAAAAACATCTGATGGGTGACGTCAGCTCCCGGGATAAAAAACCTTTTAATTGTAACTCGTTAACCAAAATAAAATTGAGTGATTTACATGAACATTTCATTTCACAACAGAGCAAGATGGGGAAGTTCAACAGGACCAACATGGTATCGAGGACATTGAGGAGGATGACAGTGACGAGGGTAATGAATCTTTCCATTTTCACCTGCAATTATATTTCATATAAGGCTCCTTTGCGCATAAAAGTCATATCCGGAAGGGGGTTGCACACGAGGGTTGGAAATGACTCAAACGTACCTACACAGACCGCAACCCTAATTATAATGAAAATTCTACATCGCGTGATGTCATCATAGTTGAATTATTTGCTTAAGGTGAAGCAATACACGCACCGTTTTTTTTATATAGATAAACATTGAAAGAAGTCCTACAAGCTGCACGATTTTGATAGATAGAAACGCGAAGATGAGTGGATGGATGGATGGATGGATGGATGGAGGAAGGGAGGGAGGGAGGGAGGGAGGGAGGGAGGGAGGGAGGGAGGGAGGGAGGGAGGAAGGGAATGGATGGAGGGAAGGAGGGAGGCAGGGAGGGATGGATGGATGGATGGACTGCTGGATTAATAGATTAATTGATTCATTGATAGATTCATTCGTTCATTGATTGCTAGATTTGCTGATTTATTCAGCTATTGGACATCAATCGAATGATAGATTGATTACGCTTTAACGGCGTTTCTTTCGTTTCTGTTGCTAGATGATGAAGAAAGTGATGACGAAGATGACAGCGATGGTGAGGAAGATGACGATGATGCTGCTGATGATGATGATGACGATGCTGATCGGGAATGGATTGAAATGCAAATTTCTTGCCTCGTGTCTGAAGAGCAAGGTGCTTTGTGATTTTCCCCTGTACTTGTACTCAGTCTGAAAGGAACATTGACTCTCTTAATTATGCACTTTTGCATTGATTTACAAATAATGGTTACAGTAGACAATCAAGATTCACAACTTTTCTTCCCGTGGCTATAAAATACTTTTCTATTTGTTCTTTATATATAACAAGGCCAATTATTTCCTTTTTTCACAATAAAACTGTTTGTCATCAAGGTGATAACAAAACTTTTAAGAAACATCTAGAACATTTTAATATAACTTGGTTTTTAATGTCTGTAGATCAATCGAGAAGTGATGCATCATCAGACTCAGGTAAACAACTGTCCTTCGTTATTTGTTGTAAGACAACGTTGCCACTCATTTCTTGTTTATGACAACAAAGTCTTTACGAAGTTCGAAACTCCTGGAATTATGTGTAACTGGTGACTTCGTACTATCAACGGTGATATAAAAAATATAAAATTATCCCCAGTTTTCACTGCTGTCCATAGTCAGAAAGCTCTGTGCGCATTGCGTCTTTAAGAAATTGATGTCCGATCTTGTCCATCTCATGTTAGACTTGCAGCACGGATTTCTGCAAGGCAGGTTTTACCTTATTCGGTTGCTGTCCGTCCTCCATGACTTCGGTGCCTCGCTCGATGCTGGAATTCAACAAAACGTTCGACTCGGTACCGCAAACTACTACACAAGCTGTCGTTGTTCGGCAACCAGGGGTCCCTGCACGGGTGGCTAGCGGGTTCTGGTGAATGACGAATACTCCCTTTGGGTACCTGTAACATCTGATGTTCCTCAGGGCAGTTTCCTAGGTCCCTTTCAATCCATTTCGTAAATCAACGATCTAGTACCCGAGGTCACACCAGCCAAGCTACTATCGTTGCACTCTTCGCAGATGATACCAAATGCTCCGGAGCGGATCCAGGATTTTGAAATGGGGGGTGAAATTTTAATCAAAAAAAAACAGAGAAATAAAATATTATTTATTTGAGAAATACTTTAGAAAATAGAAAGGGTCTCAGAAAAGGGGGGGGGGTGAAAATTCACCCATTTCACCCCCCCTGGATCCGCCCTTGATGCTCCCGAGTAGTTCGTGGCTCTGAGGATTTTGCTGCTCTTCAAAGTGACCTGTGCAATGGGGACTTTCTTTAAACCGTAGTGAATGCAAAGTGCTAAGAATATCTAGAAAGCGTACTAGCCTATTCCCATCTCGCGCGGTTAGTTCCTACACCATGGACGACCACGCTCACAACTGAACGCAAAAGGTTGCTTTACTTGTCATTCAGCGCTCCCAACTAGATTGTCAGTAAGTTCTGGGCTCCTCAATCATTTATTTCAGATTTAAAACTTCTTGAGGGTGCGCAGAGGCGTGCTGCCCGTTTTATTCTTCACAGCGGGGCCAAACGAGCCAAAAAAGGATCATATAAGGCTAACTTTGCTTCTTTTGCACATTTCCTCATCAAACTTCGCACATTCACTTGGGTTTTTGCCCAAATCATTTCAGTGGTATACAAAATCTGGCATCATAATTTGTGACGTCACAAAAACACGTAGTAAATAGTTTCTAATTGTTTACCACCAAATATATCATTTGAAAGAGCTTGACTAGGGGATTAATATACCGAAAACAGTAACCCGCTATTTCTCAAGTTATAACAATTTATTACACGACTATTTGGGGACTATTTTTATTAATAACATCGCCCTACTTTTGAATAATTTACCACTTGTAAACCGTCAGTCAGAAACATTTGCCTCTTGAAACAAACTTGTATGACTCCTCTTATTGATACGGACAGACTCAGATATTGGAAGACTGTGTGCCCATATTGTAGGCCCATGGGCAGACCTTTTTGCTGCTGAGAATTTTTAGTACCGTTTATATTTATTAGTAGTATTTTATTCAATATTCAATATATTATTCGCATGACCTGCGTTGATAGCAGTTTTTCTAAACTGACGCAGTCATCCTGGATAAATATGTTCTTTTATTATATTTATTCAATATTCAATATTCTTTTTACTATATATTATATAGTAGTTAATAAATATAATGGGGCTTGCTGAGTGCGTGGTGAATAGGTGCACGTCCAAACGATGAAAGCAGGTGCATTTGATCTGCACTGGTAATCACATTTTTTTAAAAAAATGTCAAACGTTTTCAGAATAATGTTGTCATTCTTTCATAATTAACGCAGATTATGAGCAGGAGGGACCGATTACATCGTTGGTGGAAGGTAAAGCTGATCGTTGATCTTACTTTCACTTCATATTTCACTTGATAATGACATGTATTGTTTAAATTAGGGACCTACAAGCAGGTTATCAACATGTTCTACTCCTCTGAATGTCGCTTGATGGGCAATCACATACTCTGTCAAAATTATAAAGCAATATAAGCTGTGTCGGGAATTTAATTTATGCTCTAAGTTACTGGGTTTTCCTACAAGAACATAGCAGGGCGTAAATTGGGTCTCAAATCAATTCCACTGTCAAAGCTCAACCCCCCCCCCCCCCCTAACAATCATTTTCATTAGGTAATAATAGAGCTTTAAATTTCTTTCTAAAATCAAGTTAAATTATTTTATTTTTGATCAAGTTACCATCCATCCATATCGAGAACGACCAATAAGGGATGGCAATGCAGATCAGCAAAATAAACGTGACGCTGGTAAATATTAAACTTGGGATACGCTTGTCTGTTAACGTTTCTGTATAAATAAGCATGATACAACGGGGTGAAAACCATTTAACAAATAACCATAAATAACCAAAACCATTGAAAAACATTTACCTAATTACCATAACCATTACCAAAGTGATGACGTCACAAAAACTAAATTTGTGAAATTATGGCATTTGATTAGATATTCGAAGAGTATGACGAAAATTGTCCACTCGTCAAATATCAGCATCTTATTGCATTTTTGGGGTGAGATTTTGACACTTTCATGCTCTGATGACTCCATACAAGCCCTTCTAATTTTGCCTCAGTTCCACAAATATAAACAAAATGCGCGCTTATATTATAAAATCAATAGAAAACTTTCTTTCCGTGTTTCCATAAGTTGTGGTAACGCTCGATGAAGTTTTGGAGAATTTGAAATAGTTGTGGAAGTACTCGCCTTCGACAAGTGTTTCAACATTTATTTCTCGTTCCCCAAAATCTTCTACTCGTGTTACCATATCTTAATGGCAACAGGGAAGGCGTTACGCTTAAAATTTATCAAATGATCACAGCTAAATTTATCTTAAAAATAGCGCGTTCAAAATTTCATGGAAAAAATATATGCTTCATTAAGGCTATTGAGTTTCTAGTCAGTTATTAGATGAGTAAGCTACAGATCTGCTTAGGCAGGAAAAATCAGAATTCTAGCTAATAATTTTGAACCTCTGCTTATTAAAATCAATAACCGAGTATCTTTTATCAACACAGCCTATGAAGAGGAGATAGCAGAGGAACGAGAAATGGTAGACGGAGAGAAAGACCGAGAACCAAAAGCAGAAGAAGGACATGATACAATTGAACCTGAGGGAGAACAAGGAAAGGATGACGAAGACATTGGTGAATCAGCTGTTGGTGATGCAAGTAAAGGAGTAAACGAACCAACTAAATATGATGCAGAAGGAGTTGATGTACCAACTGACCATGATGCAGATGAAGGAGCTGATGTACAACCTCAGCGTGATGCAGGTGATGGAGTTGATGAACTACCTGACCGTGATGCAGATGAAGAAGTTGATGTACCACCTCGCCGTGATGCAGGTGATGGCGTTGATGAACTACCTGACCATGATGCAGATGAAGAAGTTGATGTACCAACTGACCGTGATGCTGATGAAGGAGTTGATGTACCACCTCACCGTGATGCAGGTGATGAAGTTGATGTACCAACTGACCGTGATGCAGATGAACGAGTTGATGTACCACCTCACCGAGGTGCAGGTGATGGAGTTTATGTACCAGCTGACCGTGATGCAGATGAAGGAGTTGATGTACCACCTCACCGTGATGCAGGTGATGGAGTTGATGAACTACCTGACCGTGATGCAGATGAAGAAGTTGATGTACCACCTCGCCGTGATGCTGATGAAGGAGTTCATGTACCAACTGACCGCGATGCAGATGAAGGAGTTGATGTACCACCTCACCGTTATGCAGATGAAGGAGTTGATGTACCAACTGACCATGATGCAGATGAAGGAGTTGATTTACCACCTTACCGAGAAGCCGGTGATGAAGTTGATGTACCAACTTACCGTGATACAGATGAAAAAGTTGATGTACCAACTGACCGTGATGCAGATGAAGGAGTTGATGCACCAACTGACCATGATGCAGATATAGGAGTTGATGTACCACCTCACCGAGGTGCAGGTGATGGAGTTTATGTACCAGCTGACCGTGATGCAGATGAAGGAGTTGATGTACCACCTCACCGTGATGCAGGTGATGGAGTTGATGAACTACCTGACCGTGATGCAGATGAAGAAGTTGATGTACCACCTCGCCGTGATGCTGATGAAGGAGTTCATGTACCAACTGACCGCGATGCAGATGAAGGAGTTGATGTACCACCTCACCGTTATGCAGATGAAGGAGTTGATGTACCAACTGACCATGATGCAGATGAAGGAGTTGATTTACCACCTTACCGAGAAGCCGGTGATGAAGTTGATGTACCAACTTACCGTGATACAGATGAAAAAGTTGATGTACCAACTGACCGTGATGCAGATGAAGGAGTTGATGCACCAACTGACCATGATGCAGATATAGGAGTTGATGTACCACCTCACCGAGGTGCAGGCGATGAAGTTGATGTACCGACTGACCATGATGCAGATGAAGGAGTTGATGTACCAAATGACCGTGATGCTGATGAAGGAGTTGATGTACCAACTGACCGTGATGCAGATGGAGTTGATGTACCAACTGACCGTGTTGCTGATGAAGGAGTTCATGTACCAAGTGACCGTGATGCAGATGAAGGAGTTGATGCACCACCTCACCGAGGTGCAGATGATGCAGATGAAGGAGTTAATGTACCACCTCACCGAGATGCAGATGAAGGAGTTGATGTACCAACTGACCGTGATGCAGATGAAGGAGTTGATGTACCACCTCACCGAGGTGCAGGTGATGAAGTTGATGTACCAACTGACCGTGATGCAGATGAACGAGTTGATGTAACACCTCACCGAGGTGCAGGTGATGAAGTTGATGTACCAACTGACCGTGATGCAGATGAACGAGTTGATGTACCACCTCACCGAGGTGCAGGTGATGAAGTTGATGTACCAACTGACCGTGATGCAGATGAACGAGTTGATGTACCACCTCACCGAGGTGCAGATGAACGAGTTGATGTACCAACTGACCGTGATGCTGATGAAGGAGTTGATGTACCACCTCACCGTGATGCAGGTGATGAAGTTGATGAAGTTGATGTACCAACTGACCGTGATGCAGATGAACGAGTTGATGTACCACCTCACCGAGGTGCAGGTGATGAAGTTGATTTACTAACTGACCGCGATGCAGATGAAAACGTTGATGTACCACCTCACCTTGATGCAGGTGATGAAGTTGATGTACCAACTGACCGTGATGCAGATGAAAAAGTTGATGTACCAAATGACCGTGATGCAGATGAAGGAGTTGATGTACCAACTGACCGCGGTGCAGATGAAGGAGTTGATGTACCAACTGACCGTGATGCTGATGAAGGAGTTGATGTACCAACTGACCGCGGTGCAGATGAAGGAGTTGATGTACCAACTGACCGTGATGCTGATGAAGGAGTTGATGTACCACCTCACCGTGATGCAGGTGATGGAGTTGATGTACCAACTGACCGTGATGCAGATGAAGGAGTTGATGTTCCAACTGAACGTGATGCAGATGAAGGAGTTGATGTACCACCTTACCGTGATGTAGATGAAGGAGATGATGTACCGTCTGACCGTGATGCAGATGAAGTAGTTGATGTACCTCCTCACCGTGATGCAGATAAAGGAGTTGACGTACCAACTGACCATGATGCAGATGTAGGCGAACGTGAACCAACTGACGGCGATGCTGAAGAAGGATATTATGAAAGGCCCGGTGGTGATTATGTAATAAAACCACGAGATCAAGCAGCTGCAACCGAGTCAGCACGGAACGAAGTAAAAAGTAAGTAAATGTCTCTCTAGAAGTTGTAATAATAAATAATAATAACACATATTTAAACAGGGTAGCCACTTGAGTTATACAACTGCTATCAGTGTGAGCCATGTAAAATAAAACTAAAAGAAGAAATTTAACAGCGTTTTGCTGCTGGGATGGCCGACCAAAGTGATTGTAAGGTTAGGGGAAAGACGCAATTCCAGAGTATCTTTATTCTCTTACAAATAGGGACATTTTAAGGCGTGCATAGTTTTTTATCAGTTGAGGCATGAACACACCCTGGGCGTTGATAATACAAGAGCCAGCTACTTTGATCGTTCATTCGATACGCTCTCTAATTAAACGATTGGCTTATCAATCTGCCAAATACTAATTATTTCGCTATTTCGTATTAAATCTAGGAGAAGAGGAAGATGTTGAACCTGCTGTTCGTGAACACCAGGCACCTCAAAGTGCAGTACTGTCAAAAACGGAAGAGGAAACAGATGTATACGATACAAAACTGTAGTTAGCATGAGTAGAATACCTTTTGGGCCTTTTTTGGCTGGAGGTATACCACTGTCGTGGCAGATCTATCGTATAAAATAGAGTTGTAGTAGAGAATTAGCGTGGCGTGTTTTGTTCATTATCGTCTTGCCCTTTGTATTTCTAAGCACCTGTTCACACTTGGCGTCCGTTTTGGCCACTTTTACAAATACTATTATTTACCGTGAAGTGTTGTTGGTTAATCTACATTTACATCACATATTTGGTAGCCCAGACCTTTACATTATATGTTCTGGAAACCACGCAGCCATATAATATAGTACAAGTTAATAACATCTCAACTTCCCGTGCCCCTCTACGGTATTCTGGGTCTATTACAGTGCACGTCGTTATGTGCCGGGCACATTGCCCGCGCGTGGACAAAGAACCAAGTGAGACGGGCGCCATGGATTTTGATTAGTTTAGCACTTATAGAGGGTACAGTATTTCGATAAAGGCTTATGATAATCTACTTATCTGTTTTACATTGCAATGCCACCAGTTCACTGACTTGTTACTTTAATGAATCGAAAAACAGTAGACCTAATGGAAGAAACAGAACTTAACTGAATCGTTTAAAAACCGAATGCGACTTCACATGGAATCTCATTTGTGACAATTCATTTAGCCCACAGCTGAAGTGAGGATGAAGCTTAGCAAGCTGAATTACAACTTTGCTGGTTTGAGCTATTTTATGAGGACAGCAAAAATAGATAGGCGGTTGTACGACACAAGGAAATTACTAGTTGTTTTTTTCTTAATTATAGAGAGTAATTCAAAGGCAAATAAAAGGTCGCAACGCAAAGAAAATAGCATGCCATAATATGAGAACATATTGGCATATTTGCGCCGGGAAATACCATTGGCGATCCAGGTAAACGCAATATTAGGGTATCTCCACAAATAGTCATTATATCGGTGAATTATTGTCAAAATGCAAGGCCAAATGTCAATCAATTTTTGGAATTCATTAGCAAATGTACACACTGAAGGTCACTTAAAACAACTGATGTAATAGACCTTGAATTATGAGACCTTTTGACTATTCAAAGCAAGGTTCGTAACTTAAAAACAACTGAAAATACAACCGAGTTACATATACGTGTAAAAGCTTTGCCATCCATTGATAACGTCGTGATATATAGGACGTCACGATGTCGTCTTGGAGAGTTTTCCATCGGATCTCTTTTAATTGGCCAGTTATTTTGATTATAATCTCACTTTTTATTAAACGGTTTTGTGGCATTGCAATGATTTTTTCCTTTCATTATTTTGATTAGTCATTAAAGAAAAAAAGTGCAGAGATCAGGGCCTGGTTCAAAAAGCACTATATAAGTTAATTCAGTATTAGTACCATTTTAAATGTTAACATCGAAAGTGGAAAAATCCTTTACATGTAACAAGAAAGAAAAACGTGGTCAACTCGTAGAGTGCTTACCGTTTTGGTGTAAATTGAGACGTTTATCATAAACAATTTCACCTTTGACCCTCAGCAAATGGAAATGATACGCATATTAACTAGAAAGACCAAAAGAGTGCTTCTTTGAATGCCGTGTTGGCCAATCGCACTACCAAAATGTTTTCTCTCCTTTAAATTATGGAATAAAATCTAAGTGCTTTGGCTTTTTTGGTATAAGGGATTCTAGTACCGTCATATTACAGATGTGTTTATGTGGCAGTCCCTCAGTGGTATGGGAAGCTTTGCAAGGAATGTAATACACTGAATGTGATAATCCCTTGTGAGAAACCAATGTGTATAATGTGCACAGTCACAGTTTTAAATATTGTAGACATGGTTTCATATTTAGCAACGCTGTAAATGTTAATTTGGTAAATAAACAAAGATGAGAGAGGTGTAGAATTACTTAGTCGAGGCCTTGCACCTGAGGCCCCGTCCACACGTATCCGGATATTTTTGAATCAGCAACTTTTTTGTTGTGGATTGGTCTTCCATCCACACGTATCCGGCGAATTCGGGCAAATACGATTCAAATACGCTACGTGTGGACGCGAATATTTTCTAATCCGCAACAAAAACATTGCGGATTCAAAAATATCCGGATACGTGTGGACGGGGCCTAAGATGACCTTCTCTTCTCCTAATTTCTCAACAAACACAAATACTGTTACAAATGGAGATCTTTGTAATGTGCTGCAAGCACGAAAACCCCTTAAATTGGGTTGGAAATTTGGTTTTCATATAAAAACGTTTTAAACAGGATACCGAACGAAAAAAGAGCGATTCATTGCATAAAACAACTTCATGCCCGAAAGAGAAAGAAAGTGTAACCAATTTGAAAGATTACTGGAGTAGCCAAGCTTGCTGGCTTTCCTCTATATATTTTCTATAAGCAGGCCCAAGCGGTATCCACTGGGACATATAATATGAGAACATACTGGCATTTGCACGCCTGGTAATACCATTTGCGATCAAGGTAAACGAAATATTAAGAACATGTTTCCGTTTCATTTTTTGGCTTAGGCAATGTCCGACTTGGTTTGGTGAGATTTTTTTTAAGCAAAATTTATTCATGGGAAGCTCTATTCAACCACGCGTCATGATTGAATGTGCATTGCATTTCACACTCAAATGGTTCCATTCCTTTTAGAGTGGAACTTCGTGTTTAATATACTTCAATATTACTTTCAGTTTGTTCCCCGTAAATTTTCGCTAATTAACTTGCTGACTTGATTTTTCAGGTTGCTCTTTCAACTGCTTAAGTTGAGAGCACACTGCGAGGGTCGCAAATTTCACTCTTAATACGGACACTCGTTAATTTGGACAACGGACAGTTTTTATCTCGTTAAAGCGCATGCGCGCATAACGAGATATAGGAGTCACTAGAATATGGGGACAAAAGTTGTTAACAAATTTTTGTGGACTTTTGTCCGGGGGGGTTAGTTGTTTCTTCTTTATAGAAGCTATATTAGGGCATCGAGGATATGGTTGGTTAAACCGGTTAGGATTTCAAGAAGGGCATCACATACTGCTCCTAAAATTTTTGGGGAGCGCCCCCGGACCTATTGTTAATTTCCCTTGGGTATCGGGATGTCAAAACTTGTGACGAACTTGTCATATCTTACATTACGTTACCGCAAAGGTATTAAGTTCTTCTTAAGTTTCGATATCTCACGTTACCTATCAGTTTCAATCATTTGTCGTAAAGCCATTAAAGCTGCATTGCGTTTTTTTTTTTGGCAAACGCAGTTTGAGAATTTCACGGTGTATTTTTACGAATGGAGACGTTTTAAGAAAGTTAAATGGGACGGGAAAGTTTGTGTTTTAATATGAGCGATATGGCAGAGCAAAATTGTGTTTGTTCTATTTTGATTCATTGCTATTACGGTTTGATTATGCAATAGTATGGGAACGACGTCATAGTTTTGTTTATTTAGCTACCGTGCACAAGGATATTATGCGGATTGTGCGACTGAATTTGTTTTGCGGGAGGATATTTTTGCGGGTCGCGGAGACAGCTAAAATTTGCTGGAAGGAAATGCTTGCGGATTTCTGGGCAAGTATAAATAAAATCCAAGGCATCGGTATTAAACTGCAATTTTACTTCCTGACCGGAGGTTTGTATAGTTCCCATAGTTATGGTTGCTGTTCTGGCGCCAATATGAACATAAACAACGAGAAAACTAGTGAGTGAATTATTGTACGTTGTTGTAAAAACGTATCAGTATTATGATAACAGTCTCTGGTTCGTTTGAGGACGTGTCTGGAGTTGAATCAGGAATACAAATGACTGTTGTGCCGGTCGTCTCGGAGTTCACTGTTATGAGAATTATGAGTTATGAGAGTTCACCGTTCTGTAAAACGCGGACCGGATGGCGGCAGATGGCGGATGGCGGATGGCGGACGGCGGACGGCGGATAATAAAATGCGGATAACAAAATGCGGATGATAAAATGCGGATGAAAAAAACAACAGAAAAATAATTCCTTACGATTTTTACAAAAAAAAAACAAAGAAAGAAAAGCAGAAATAACTTTAAAATGGCACGAAACAAAAACACGAAACAGTAACTTTATTGTCCAAACTGTCTTCAAGTTCCACTTCATGCCTCACTCAACCCTAGTTGGAAAATATATGAATGTTGCGTTTCGAGCCCCTCCCCTAGGTTTGACCGATTGTGCAGTCTGCACGTGTTTGAGGATGGAGTCCGACGAGTGTGACGATTACGGGCTTTTAAAATCTGTGTTTAGGAAACGGTAAGTTAGTAGAGTTCTTAAATTCGATTTAACTTCACCTGTTACTTTGCTTCACAAACAATCTTTGCTTACTTTTTATTCGTGTTTGTATCTGGTTCGTTGAAGAGTCAGGAAGGTGATGCAGTTGAGTGTTTTTATCATAGATATGTTAAAAGGGTTAATTACTACACTAGTTTCCGTTATGGATATCTTTGGAATGCATGTATTCAGATAAGACCTTTTTGAGTGTTCCACTGTCACGATCATTCGTTCCTGTGTTATCCTTTGTGAAAGCAAGAGCAACACTACAATGGTGTCTCAGTGATTCCGACCGCCATTACTGTGTCCGATCCAGAACTGTTGGCATGTGATGCTTGTCTTGATGCTTGTGGTGCAGTGTGTTTTGGGGAATTCCTCCATGCCAAGTTTCCTCCTTTTATTGCTAGTCAACATTTGAACATTAACCAGCTCGAACTGCTTACAATCAGGTCAGCGTATACGCACTGAACAATCAACGTTCAACGAACGCCTTCATGCAGCGTTGTCTACGTGAACTTTGGTTGTTGCTGTCTCTTAACAATATCCGTTTATCTGCGCGTTACATTAGCGGGAAGTCTAACGTTTTAGCGGATGCGTTGAGTCGTTCTCACTTAGACTCCTCGAACTCAGAATATGTGCAGCATGCCGTAGCTACCTTGAACATTACCCAAGTATTTCCTAGCGACTCTAAGTTCGTTTTTAATGTATATTAAGTAGCTACTTCCATTTATTTTCATAAATCCTTATTAAGTTTATTGATTTTTTTTTTCTTTCTGTTTTTCAATTTAATCTCGCAGATCACATCGACGCTTTGCAGCGCTAGCAGTATTTAGGAACTATTCAGGTCCATGCTTTTTGCGACTACACAAAGCGCTCTATGAGATGCTATATGCGAACATATTTATTGTTTTGCCAATATTTCGATTTCTTACCTTTTCCAGTTTCCAAATCCGTTTATTTGCTTTATTTAGTTTTTGTCACGTTCTTTAACGTCATACCGTTCGATCGTTAATTATTTGAGCATTATTTCACATATTAACCGCTCGTGTGGTGCCAGTTTTGCCTTTCTTCACGATTATGACGTTTATCTTGCTAAACGAGCGGTGCGTCGGATCTTGGGTGATTGTGTCGCACGAAAAGAACCGATCACTGTTGAGATCCTTTTACAATTGTCCCGTATTTTCGATTTAGATAATCATTTGCACGTCTGCATGCGTGCTTTATTTTTAGTAGCCTTATTTTCTTTTTTACGTATCTCTAATTTAGTACCGTATAAGTTGTCTGAAATTGGCGATTCCCAGGCGTATTTTTTGACGCTATCTAGCGTTACTTTCACACCGCAAGGGGTTTTGTTGCGCATCACGCGCACGGAGACACTCCAGTTTCGGGAGCGGGTTTTAGAAATTCCCTTGCCGTTTATTCCCGGTTCGCCCCTTTGTCCTGTCACCGCGCTTAGGCAGTATTTAGCTAGTGTACAATTGTCGCCCTCCACCATTATTCGTTTGTCAATCTCGGGGATCGAACAAGCCTATCTTGGCTCACCAGTATAACGCTTTTATTAAGAAGTCACTTTCAGCCATTGGGTTTAATCCCGCACAGTATTCCTCGCACAGTTTTCGTCGCGGGGTCGCTACATTTGCTTTTTGTAATCGAGCGCCTACAGCTTTTATTAAATCGCATGGCGATTGGAAGAGTGACGCATATTTAGTCTATCTCACTCTTTCCAACGAAAATAAGTTTAAAATTCTCCATTCTATCACAACCAGACTTTCTCCCACATCGTAACTTCTTCTTCTCAAACCCTTATTTCATTCTTTTTTCCCCTTTGGGTTTGGCGGTCTAGGGTGTTGTCTCTTGTGCAGTATCAATTTTAAATAAACATCCGTTTAACCCCATCTACTGAGTCTGTTTGTAGTGGGTGTCTGTAAAACGCGGACCGGATGGTGGCGGATGGCGGATGGCGGATGGCGGATGGCGGATGGCGGATAATAAAATGCGGATAACAAAATGCGGATGATAAAATGCGGATGAAAAAAAAAAAAAACAGAAAAATAATTCCTTATGATTTTTACAAAAAAAAACAAAGAAAGTAAAGAAACAGAAATAACTTTAAAATGACACGAAACATAAACACGAAACAGTTTATTGTCCAAACTGTCTTCAAGTTCCACTTCATGCTCAACCCTAGTTGGAAAATATATGAATGTTGCGTTTCGAGCCCCCCCCCCCCCCCCCGCCCCCCTTCCTAGGTAACGTTTGACCGATTGTGCAGTCTGCACGTGTCATGACGTGTGGATGGAGTCCGACGAGTCTGACGATTTCAGGCTTTTAAAATATGTGTTTAGGAAACGGCAAGTTAGTAGAGTTCTTAAATGCGATTTAACTTCACCTGTTAATTTGCTTCACAAACAATCTTTGCTGACTTTTTATTCGTGTTTGTATCTGGTTCGTTGAAGAGTCAGGAAGGTGATGCAGTTGATAAGAAAAGTGAGTGTGCTATAGCTTTGAAGTTGTTACCTATTTTCCTCTCGTATGTTATTGTTTTTGGCCATTTATAATCGCCAAAACGAGAATCTGAATAACTGGTTATATATATGTAAAGTTAACTTGGTCAGGGGTGAAAGGGTTTTGTTTCCTAAGTACTACACGTTCCCGTTGCGCATAATCTGACGGTGCGCGTCCAAATCTTTCGATTTTTATTTTGTTTTGTGAGTGTGTTTTTCGCAATATGATCATTTATGCGAAAAATATTTTGATGATTTCTCGGGGATATGAAGTTCTCGCCTTGACTGTAAAGGTCACAATGTGGTCTGTGTTCGGTCTAGTGTTTTTATTTTTATTGTTCTAACTTCACTCCTCACCCGTTGTTTGTTTATAATTATCCACTTAACCGGTGAGCGATATAAACAAGAATTTACGCAGAATGTTGCATCATCCTTATATTTCTTACCTCATTTCCGTTTCTGTTTTCACAAACAAGAAAAAGTGACAACATTATTAACCAATAGACCAATATCACGCTAGCATGGCACAAAAATATAATTGGTTTATTGGGGAAAAGAGCCCGGCATCAAATTCAGCGTATCGATATTAGTAAAACTACAAAGTTTTGTAAAGATTGCTAGAAAACTGAGGAAGATATGAAATTTTGAAACTGGTGAAACCTTTTATCAGTCGCAATGAAAATGTTTCTGTACTCTTCCTACTGCCACCATAAAAACCACAATACTCGGATACTTTGAGCGATACTGGTACTATTGACAAGCGCTTAAAAAAGTGACACCCTTTTAATTGCAATAAAAATTTGTCTGTGCTCTTCCTACGGCGAGCCTGCTGTACATATACCATATCAAGCCCCACGCTTCATCGCGCACGACTACACGAACCGACAATACGAAGCCCTTGTCTAAATACCATATCAGGCCCATGACTTTGAGCGATACTCATACTATAGACAAGTGCTTAAACAAGTGACACATTTTTTATTGCAATAAAAATTTGTCTGTGCTCTTCTTACGGCGAGCCTGCTGTAAATATACAATATCAAGCCCCACGCTTTATCGCGCGTGACTACATGAACCGACAATACGAAGCCCTTGTCTACCTTCCATATATGCAGGCGCCATCACGCGAGAACTGTACTTTGCCATCCACCATAAAAACCACAATACTCGGATACTTTGAGCGATACTGGTACTATTGACAAGCGCTTAAACAAGTGACACCCTTTTAATTGCAATAAAAATTTTCCTGTGGTCTTCCCACGGCGAGCCTGCTTTACATATACCATATCAAGCCCCACGCTTCATCGCGCGCGACTACACGAACCGACAATACGAAGCCCTTGTCTAAATACCATATCAGGCCCATGACTTTGAGCGATACTCATACTATAGACAAGTGCTTAAACAAGTGACGCATTTTTTATTTTAATAAAAATTTGTCTGTACTCTTCCTAGGGCGAGCCTGCTGTAAATATACAATATCAAGCCCCACGCTTTATCGCGCGCGACGACATGAATCGACAATAACCTGTCTACATACCATATCAGGCCCATCACGCGAAAGCTGTACTTCACCATACACCATAAAAACCACAATACTCTGATATTTTGAGCGATACTGATACTATTGACAAGTGCTTAAAAAAGAGAGACCTTTTTATTGCAATAAAAATTTGTCTGTGCTCCTCCTACGGCGAACCTGCTGTACATATGTATACAATATCAAGCCCCACGCTTCATCGCGCGCGACTACATGACCTTGTCTCCATGAGGCCCATAACGCGAGAGCTGCACTTTACCATCCACAATAAAAACCATCAGGCCCATCACGCGAAAGCTGTACTTCACCATACACCATAAAAACCACAATACTCTGATACTTTGAGCGATACTGATACTATTGAAAAGCGCTTAAACAAGTGACATCTTTTTTTTTATTGCAATAAAAATTTGTCCATGCTCTTCCTACAACTTCAAAGCTATAGCACACTCACTTTTCTTATCAACTGCATCACCTTCCTGACTCTTCAACGAAGAACCAGATACAAACACGAATAAAAAGTCAGCAAAGATTGTTTGTGAAGCAAATTAACAGGTGAAGTTAAATCGAATTTAAGAACTCTACTAACTTGCCGTTTCCTAAACACAGATTTTAAAAGCCTCTGAAATCGTCAGACTCGTCGGACTCCATCCACACGTGCAGACTGCACAATCGGTCAGACGTTACCTAGGGAGGGGCTCGAAAACGCAACATTCATATATTTTCCAACTAGGGGTGAGTGAGGCATGAAGTGGAACTTGAAGACAGTTTAGACAATAAACTGTTTCGTGTTTATGTTTCGTGTCATTTTAAAGTTATTTCTGTTTCTTTTCTTTCTTTGTTTTTTTTTTTTGTAAAAATCATAAGGAATTATTTTTCTTTTTTTTTTTTTTCATCCGCATTTTATCATCCGCATTTTGTTATCCGCATTTTATTATCCGCCATCCGCCATCCGCCGCCATCCGGTCCGCCTTTTACAGACACCCGTTTGTAGTAGTAATTGCAAAACAGTGTCTATCCATATCAAATACCCTTGCATTGCATGACATTCCGAGTTTTATGACCTCAATAAACAAAATTTTAGAAACCTTCCAAGGTATATCAGATACAAATTCTCTTTTCGTGGAAAATAGTCAGAAATCCATGAAAATTTTCTTAAATAGAATTATTAATAATATAGAATCAGAATCTAAGGTACATCAGATGAAGCTTGTTCAACTAAACATCAAGCTTAATTTTTATTCTATATTCACAAATGACACAGGAAGTTCTAGTAACTGTTATGACGTAATAAAAAATATGAAACACAGACGAACACTGGCTAAGTTTCGAACAGGAAATCATTGCCTACGTGTTGAAACGGGTAGACATGCAAAACCAAAAATTCCAAGAGATTTGAGGCACTGCGAATGCTGCTTACCAAATGACGTTGAAGAAGAAATTCATTTCTTTTTCGACTGTGTTTCATATTCTGACCTAAGAAATTCACTACATTGTAAAAGTTTTTTGAACCTACAAAATACATATAGAATTAATTTCTTTTTTAACAATGTTGACACAGGTGGGTCACTTTATATATGAAGCTTCAGAGAGACTAAACACTCTGTTAGCAAAGACTGCAATCACTATATTCTAGTTTAATCTGTTAGTGTAATAGGCAATACCATGTATGTAAATGGAATGCTAATAAACTTTTGATTTGATTTGTAATTGAGTGTTTTTATCATAGATATGTTAAAAGGGTTAATTACTACACTAGTTTCCGTTATGGATATCTTTGGAATGCATGTGTATTCAGATATTAAAGACCTTTTTGAGTGTTCCACTGGCACGATCATTCATTCCTGTGTTATTTATAATCGCCAAAACGGGAATCTGAATAACTGGTTATATATATTTAAAGTTAACTTCGTCAGGGGTGAAAGAGTTTTGTTTCCTAAGTACTAGAAAATCATACTTTTCATACTTCTCACTTTTTTTAAATTTGGCTTTCTTTACATGTAGTATTTTATCTATTAAACATACGATACATATATTAATTTGAGAATATCAGTATTATAAAAGTGACAGGCCAAACACGACTCCCGCTAGTTGCAAAATGTATAAAGAAACCTCTAGAATAGCTTTGACAAATGCTCGATGTATTGTATGACTCTTTGATCTTTGGGATATAAATCTCTTTAATGACAGGAGGTCAGTTTACATGCTGTGCACACTCACTGCCATTTATAGAATTATTGTTTCTCTATGCCTTCGTTATGCTAGCTCTCTTGGCATATGTTGGGGCGTCTTTGGCTAACTTTTGTTGCAAGATAAGTAGTGATCGGCTGCAGTTTTTGTTAATTTTTATGAATATGCTTGGATCAGTCAATTTCTCAGCCGGTGATTTAGTGTCTAAGTCTGCGGTGTGCAAGACTTGTGAGAAAGTGGATCTTTATCACGGATGTAAGTGTCTAAGATCAAAGTCTGAAGCTGCCGTATCTCTACTGGAATAATGACTTCTTGCAGTTTATGTTTTAGCTCCTTGTTTTATTCTGTTTTTGAGTAGTGTTTCTTGTAGCTTGAAGAACCTCCTGATCCGTTGTTTCATAATGGCGTTCGGGATTGCATCCCGACAATGGCTTGTACAGATGTAGTGATCTGTTTTGAAAATCTCACGGATGCTAGTGAATTCTTACGTTTTTCCACAGTTTATTTTTTAGTATTTATCAAATTATTATCCTAAAGCTGTAAACTGCGCATTGTAAATTGGCGTAGAAATAATGGCAAAGTCCCGGGTTGGCGTCATCTAATTACCATTTTGTAAATTCAAATCTCTAAAAATAAACTCACAAACGCGACCGGTTGAAAACAAGAAATATTTTACCATTCAACTATTCAATGTACATAGAGTTAATTCTGAAAATATATTTCTAGGGGTGAGGTACCGTGTATACGGTAAACACCGTGAGTTACGTTCGTGTTGCAGTTACAGTTTTGAATTTGTTTTCGTACATTGGAATGAATATCCCGGGGGGGGGGGGGGTACTCCCTATAATGGGCTATACGGGGATGCTCCGCCCGAAAGGGGTACCTTTTTGAGGCTAGAGGTATATGAAAGGGTCGGGATTTCACGAGTTGAAGTATATGAAAGGGTAGGGATTTTACGAAGAATAGGAAAGGGAAGCGAAGCCACGCCGTTGAAGCATAAAAAAGGTAGGGAAAACTGCCATTTAACTATTATAAAAATGGCCTTTCAAAATATCTCAAACAGACACACTTAAAGGCTCTCAAAGGGGTACCATTTTTATTGAAAGGTATATGAAAGGGGTACCATTTTCAATGAAAGGTATATGAAAGGGGTACCTTTTCTGTCAAAATCGGTATACGAAAGGGTAAGGGTTTGAACCTCGGGGCGGAGCATCCCCGTACGAAACTTTGCTGAGTACCCCCCCGGGATGAATATTGACTTATTGTGACCCGTACGAACTTTTTACGACTGATACCATAAGTTATATAAGGCAATGTAAAAACAAGGAGTAACGGTAATCAATGTATTTTAAAGTTAATGTTTGCACGCTTACGTGAGTTCGAGCCAGTTGATTACGCGGCTTTGCTGGTCATGAATGTGTGTGTGTGTGTGTGTGTGTGTGTGTGTGTGTGTGTGTTGTGTGTGTGGGAAATGGGATTTGTGATCCCGGGTTATGGACCCTTCACGCTCAGTAACTAGTATAGGGTGAAGTAGAAAATGCTTTATCTGAGAACATGAAAGGCGAATGCAAGTTGAAATTTAATTCTTCATTACTTGTTAAATACTTTAAGACATGCAGTTTCAACAATAACTATTTCTTTTTTTTGTAAAAGTCATAAGAAGGGTCGCACGGAGGTTCATTTTTTATTTTGTAGTGCAAATTAGGGCCTTTGTTGTTTAAACCTCACTGGGATTACAAAATTTAAATAAGAAAGGAAAAACGAAATGAGGGGTGGCGAATGGTAAATCCGAGACTCGCCGAGACGCCGAGACCCTTGTTTCAAAATCCGAGACCGAGACTGCAGCTGTTACAAAATCCGAGCCCGAGACCCAATGCGGGAAAAAACCGAGCCCGAGACTTAGTGCCAAAAATATCCGATTCACCTATCAAACAACAAACAAGGATGAAGAATGAGAATGTTTGACAAAAATATCCGATACTCCAAGACCTTGAGGAAAAAAATCCGAGACTCCGAGACAGAAAAAGCACCAGCCAAACGAGACTTTGAGACTTAAAACAAAAACTGCCGAGATTTTGAGACCGGACCAAAATTTTCCGAGACCCACGATTTTGAAGGTACCATTCGCCACCCCTGAAATGAGTTCTGGTAGTTGTAGTCAAATGACGCTATCGTGCAAATGGCCTATTGTGGTTACAGAGGGAGTGTCGTTGCTGGTTGCTGTAGTGGGGGCCGGGGGGCCTCTGGTGTCCACCCCCCCCCCTCCCCACCTCCGGGCGCTGGAGCCTCGCGGTTCGCCTCGCGTCGTTTCGCCTTCGGGGAGTCTTTAACAACGAGCTCGGAAGACTGGCACCGGTAGCATAGTATTGGCTGGCCCGTGTACTTAAAAAATAACTCGAGCCCTTGAGTGACTATTATTATTTGCGTGACACTGCCTTTTGTAAACGTGTGAATTCTACGACACGGATGCTGTTCTCGATGTGCTTGTAGCCCGTGGCTTTGAAGCAAAGCCGGCGGACTGCTCGAGCTTTGAGGTCGCCGTATTGTTCCACGAGTTGTAGCAGGTTTTCATCGGGGAATTCAACGGGAATGAAGCATGACACGTGTAGTGCTTTTTGCCCTAAAAGGCGTAAAGGGATAACGCGGCTTTCGCAGTCAAAGACCGATGCCGCGAACCGCGTGGCCGATTCTGTAGATCGGAGGCTGATGTTGAAGCACTTTCCTCCGTAGAGGGGTACAATCCCAACGATTTCTTCCTTAAAGTTCGGTAACGACTGCGCTATACTGAGCGAGTCAAGATCCAGGTTTTCCTCCGCTATCAAGCGGACAGTAAGAACGGCTGGTGTGCGGGACTCGCGGCCATCTCCACGTAACGCGAGGGCGAGAAAACTCGTGAGACCAAAACCAAAACCACAAAATTGAAAAGCACGCACTCACCAAAGCGAAGACAGATAGTTACCAGACGCTTTCTTGCTTGTGGTGAAAAAACGGCACCAAATCTTGTGAAAAAAAGCTCTCCTTAGTCGTCGAAGTTTAGGACTATTCTGGCTTTTGGTCTTGAAAAAGTGGGGCACTGATGAGAACAGATCCCCCAATGCTGTACAGAGAAGTTGTTAGCAGAGGGGCACGGGTTCCCCTCCTTTTGCAAAAAAAAAAAAAATAAATAAATAAATAAATAATAATAATAATAATAATGATAAGACCCAGCCTATAACATTTTCTAAACACGTCTATTGTATAACCAAATAATAGGACCCCATTTTAGTCACTAGCGTGAAAATGTAAATAACTTCTGTAAAAATGCAAGGACCACTAGAACAAACAGTAGCAATATATAGTTGGACCGTTACTTGTTTATTAGCCTATCGTGTGCCAGCAATTTATCTTAGCCCATTTTAAATATTGTAACCGTTTGTTTCCATCTTCACTAAGCTTTCCTAGCCCCTGATGAAGGTTAGTTTTGTGTAACCGAAATATCGGGCATATCTTATTAAAATAAATCGAACAAATTTGCTGTCTGATCAGCCTTGCATGTTAAAGTTGTTTTTTTTTTTTTGAAAATGTAAACTACGCCCATTTCGTGAACATAAATTTCTATTGACTGATTTGCATCATGTGATGTTTTCATGTACGTATTTTAAGTAGACTTATTCTAAAGGTGCGCTACAACGGCATCTTTACCATATTCACTATCAATTCTTCTATTTTGTTTTTATTAACCTCATGTTCTAACGCTTTAACGAAATGGCTTTAAGAGCCCTTTGATTTCTATCCGGAGTAAACTAAATAATCACACAAAAAGTTAATCTTGTTTATACGGACAATTGGATTAAATTACGCCAGGCAGCCACGGATTTTTTTGTCTAGCCTGCGAGCAAGCTCTCGGGTTCGGGTTTGGAGTTTTTGTGGGGGGGGGGGGGGGGAGGGGGGGGAGGGGGTGGGGTAGGGAAAGGAACGAGAGCTTGCAACGATGTCTCAGAAATTTGAATGTCTAACCTGTAAAAGCTAGCGGAAAAAGCTGATTGGTTGAGATTTAATTGGATAATAACGTCATCATTCTTCGCGCGTCGTGCGTGATCAAGAAAACAAAATCACGGAGAGCGGAGGAGATTGTATTCATAAAGCGTGCGAGAATTTTTCAAAATATGTGAAGTTTCCTTCGGAATTGAAACCCGGGCAACGTCAAGCAGTTGAAGCACTACTAAAGGCAGTGATGTCCTCACTGTTTTGCTGACGGGCTATGGCAAAAGCTTTATATTTCAATTGTTTGCTGCCGCGGCTGCAAATTGAAAGGAGGCAGCATCGGACAGTGTTGGTTGTCTGTCCGTTACAACGTATCATCGACGACCAGGTAGCAGAAGCCAGAAGTATTGGAAAGTCTGCGGCTTCTGTTGCCGATGTATCTGATGAAGAATTAAGATCGGCGAAGTTTCAGCTTTTGTTTGGGTCAGCCGAGAAAATTAACGGCCAGCATTTGTGGGGTGTTACGAAAACTAAGACCCCGAAAACTAAGACCTAAGACCTGAGACCCCGAAAACTAAGACCCCCGTCTTTTCATTAATTTATCACTTTTCCGGTGGGTCTTAGTTTTCGTGATTACGAAAGCTCATTACGAAAACTAAGACCCCATCTCATTTTTTTTTTTTTGAAGGTGAGCGGGAGAGTTTACACTGTTTACACTGTAGTCGTTAGTGCCCAAGGAAAATTGGAACCGCGGTCGGTGGCGGTACAGATGTAGATAAACATGTGGCGTTTGAGACTACACGTACACATCATTTTCCTATACATAGTACCATGAAGATTCGCCCGTGAGAAATAGAACACAATGCATCTTATCTAATAGCGAATGTTTTTTAATAGTAGTGTTATAAAAAGGACAGGCTAAACACGACTTCCACTCGTCGCAAAAAGTATTTTAAAAGCCTAAAGTGAAAAGCTTTCCCAGTAAGACCTCAGAGAGGATCGCGCCTTTAGATCACAGTTAAGAACTTGTTATTCTTCGATGATATAAACCTTTTGATCTCGGCGGATTATCTCTCAGATTGATAGGAGGATTCATGCTGTCCAGAGCCGTTAGAATTATTTTATTTCTTTATGCCGTTATTCGGTGCTAGCTCTATTGGCATACATTGTGGTTTTCTTTGGCTCACTTTTGTTGCAAGATAAATACTTATCGGCTAAAGTTTGTTATCGCTTTGAAAGTGCTAGGATCGTTAAATTTCTCAGGCCGTGATTAAATGTCTAAAGTCTGAGGCGTGCAAGACTTGAGAGACAGTGTTTCCGGCATCACGGATATGGGCGTCTTAGATCCGACTCTCAAAAAGCCGTAGTCTATAATTCCACCGCAGTGAAATCATGAATTCTTGCAATAATTTTTAGCTCCTAAGTTAGTTCTGTAGTTGAGTAGGGTGTCTTAGTGGAGCTAGGATGAACCTCCGTTGCTTTGTAAAAGCGTTTGATTTGGCATCCAGCAGATAATCTGCAACATAGTTGCTGTTTTGTAAATCTCACGGATGCTAGTAAATTCTCCCGGGAATTCTTCAGTCCTTTCCTTCAAGAGAAAATAACACTGTTTTTTTTATTGCTAGCTCATCTTCAATAAAATTGACAAACAAGAAAAATAAGATGGGGTCTTAGTTTTCGTAATTAGCTTTCGTAATTACGAAAACTAAGACCCCAACTTAAATATGATAAAAAGGTGCTGTTACACGTTACAAGTTTTCGTGCAACTTGTCTCGAAAAAAATATTGTTGCAAGTTGCAGGCACGACTTTTACGTGTAACACCCCTTCATGGAACTGAATTTTTGTTTTTTTAAGTTGCAGGAAGAGTTGAATCGTTTTCTTCTTTCTGCAACAATTTTTTTCACGTTGCACAACAAAAATACGTGTAACATGGCTCTTGCAACTTGTTTCGCCGCACTCTGTAGTCGACATATGCGTCATTTTCAACTTACGCAATTTTTGTCGCGAGACAAGTTGCATGGTTTTTGTAACGTGTAACATGGTACGTGCAACTTGCAACAAATTTTGTTGCGAGACAAGTTGCAGGAAAAATTGTTACGTGTAACAGCAGCTTAACGACAGTATATAAAAGTGTGCAAGCCCTGATTAATTCTGAACTGTTCCATTTGAAAAATTTCCTCAAGTTTCATTATTTTTGCATCTTGTTGAACGACCCAAAACAATTACTGTGTATTATTCGATTTACTTTTCATACGCTTTTTACAGTTCAACATATTCTCATAAAATAAAATAAATAAACAAGAAAAATAAAATGGGGTCTTAGTTTTCGTAATTAGCTTTCGTTATTACGAAAACTAAGATCCCACCTGAAATGTGATAAAAAACGTTTTCTGTTTTACAAGTAACGACACAAACCCTGATTAAGTCTGAACTGTTCCATTTAAAAAATTTCCTCAAGTTCCATTATTTTTGTAGAAAATCCCACTTAATCTTAAAGCAACCATGTTCTTCGATCCAACCGGAAAAGCAACAAATCAAGCCATGATGTATAAACTCTCCTGCTCACCTTCAAAAAATTGATAAATAAGAAAAATGAGATGGGGTCTTAGTTTTCGTAATGAGCTTTCGTAATCACGAAAACTAAGACCCACCGGAGAAGTGATAAATCAATGAAAGGACGGGGGGTCTTAGTTTTCGAGGTCTTAGTTTTCGGGGTCTTAGTTTTCGGGGTCTTAGGTCTTAGGTCTTAGTTTTCGGGGTCTTAGTTTTCGTAACAACCAGCATTTGTGACCTCTCACGCTGAAAGTTAACGGGAAAAAATATTCAACCGTTCAAACGGCGGCTGTTAAACGTTTAAAAAAAAATCTTCACCCTTTCGAACGGCGAATGTTAGTACCCGTTTATGTACCAGTCAATTCCAAGACCGCCCATCCCCCCACCCCCCCCCCCCCCCCCCGGCATACCCCGGGCATTTGACGAGAGGTTAGCTCCGCATAGTGGGGCATTTGACGCGAAACGAGGCCCGACGGGGCGGGCATTTGACTTCAACAAAAACGTTGGTCAGCGGTCGCAAGGTAAAGATTTCGTAATCCATTCATTCCGGTTACAAGTTGTTTATTGTGCGTTGTTTTTTCAAATATTTATTTGGAAATCAGGTCAACGGACAAAAGGAAAGTGACTAAGCAAGATCTTTGTTTACCTTTAGTATTTCGAAACATATTTTCAGAAGTTGCAATATCGTTAAACTAAATCTAGCTAAGAGATATATAAACAACAGACAACAGCACAAGCAAAGATTGAAAGATATTTAAAGTGAACATGAAAGATCATATACGATTTATATGTTGGTCGAATTGAAAACCACAACTGAACTAGGAGCATGCATCTTACAGCGTACGTGATCTCACCTCGAAAACAATCCGAACAGCACCAATTTATAGATTTGTCCTTGGCAAGTCTACAAAATAATGTTAAAGAAAACCATCCAGATCGGCTAAAAAATGTTTTGACTTCGCAAATAGCGTTTAAGAACAACTTCAGACTTTACATACAGGCTTTGTTGGCACCGAAGTTGCCAACTTCGTTTCAAAGTTCGCAATTTGGTTGGCAAAATGACAAATGTAATTGACAACTTCGCAACGAAGTATCAAATTTCCCAACGAACTTGGCAACTGGCGCGGCGGAAGTAAGCTGAAATCCACTGTAACTAGTTACTTTAATCCCTCCTTGCCCGGACGGTGGGGCATTTGACGCCCTGTGAAGCCCTGCACGGTGGTGCATTTGACCGTATAAACTGCCCACATAGTGGGGCATTTGACAATTTTTTTTTAAAAGTCAAATGCCCGGGGGTTTGCCCGGGGGGGGGGGGGATGGGCGGTCTTGGAATTGACTGGTACATTAGATGAAAGATTTCCAGCCATTTGAACAGCTATCGAAAGAGCTCTAGTGTTTTGACCGGTGCTATTTAGTTTATTTATTTTTGTTCACCACGCAATTTCCATATGTTCGAAAGTAATTTGAAACCTTTTCAATAAAAAACATCTCGCGATTCACAAAATTATAAACACGCATTCAAAAGAGAAACGCCTTAAGAATCCCCGTAGCGAAGTTTTAACGAAGCTTTACAATATCTACAATATTAAATCGTTTGGATCTTCTGCTTTCGGTTTTCTCCCTACACAGATCTATAGAGTGTTTTCACTGACGTCATATCAAAATTAAGAAGCAGTTTTCGATTCTAAAAAGGTTAAGGAATTGTAGAGAGTTTAAAACTACACATCTGGGCCAAATTCTGAAGCGCAAGAGCATTTCATTCAACAGTTACAGGCGAATGAGTATAGACATTTTTAGTAAGAAATGTATGGAGCGGCCATCTTGGTGTCCCATTTAGGGGCACCAACATGGCGGCCAAAAATTTAAAAACTTTAAAGTCTTAATAACACCGAAAATCTCATCACAAAATATTGTATTCACTATAAGAGGCATGAAATCGGCTTATAAGCATCTATAATTCATTAATAACTTTCAACTAGTTCAATTTTGTTTATTTTCACGGCTTATCTGAAATAGCGTGACGAATTGCGTGACACAGTTACAACCTTTATAAATCGAAAACGAAACATCGTTAAAACCTGAAAAGTTTTGTGAAAGATTATAACACTGGTATCCACATACCATGTTAGAAACAGCTTTGTAGGATGTATACTTTAGATTTTTTAATTTTTATGACGTCATGTGAAAACACTCTATATTTGCCATACTTGCTGCGAGCAAGTTCCGTTTTTTTTCACGTGGACTGTTACATGTTTGTTGACATTAACGCTCGTTTCCGGTTTGCGCTGATTGGCCAAATTCTGACAGCTCGGACAACGGGAAGCCACGGGAAGTATTGGGGCGGCATTCAAATTTCTGAGACATCGTTGCAAGCTCTCGCCCTCCGCTCTCTCAAACCCCGAGCCCGAGAGCTTGCTCGCAGGCTATTTTTTGTCTACTCACTTTTCTTAATTGTTTGAGTGGGGATTAGATGTAGTACTTAACTGCATTCCTCTCTAAAAAGAGTAAAACATTTAAATTAACCTTTTCACTCCCAGAGTCAATTATGGAGACATGTAAATAATGTAGTTCTAACTTCTGAGTCTACTGACGAAATCCTATGGTGTGACCATTCAAATGAAACCTCTTTGGCAGTACTTTTACATGGTACCATTTGTTCTAACTTTTGAGTCTGTTGATGAAATCCTATGGTGTGACCATTCAAATGAAACCTCTTCAGCAGTACTTTTGCATAGCACCATTTGTTCTAACTTTTTAGTCTGTTGACGAAATCCTATGGTGTGACCATTCAAATGAAACCTCTTCAGCGGTACTTTTAAACGGCACCATTTGCTCTAACTTTTGAGTCTGTTGACGAAATCCTATGGTGTGACCATTCAAATGAAACTTCTTCAGCAGTACTTCAATATTTTACAAAATGAAATATGGGATTTTTCTTGAATTTTGATTTTTGGCAGTTCATAAAACAGTTACCATAGTCCCAACACCCTACGGTGTCCGTACTAACAGGTTTCTGCTGTGCCAAACTACATACCTGCGTACAAATTTTTCAAAGAACATGCAGTGAACGCAACGGTATCTGGAAGTTGCTGTTACGTTTGTTACCATTTTCAAACTACGAACAATTTTTATCGTGTTTCTCAAACATTGCTACAATTACCCGCACAAGATTCAGAATTTGAAATGGCGCTGTAGCGATTCCCTTGTGATTCGTATTTCTACATCACAAGGTTATTCTCCAAAACAGCAAATCAGATTTCTCAAAAAAACTCTTTAGAAACAAGACAAATATTAAAAACTTGATTAATTGAGGTTCAACATTGAACTTAAAGGGACACTGACTTTTAGAAAGATAATTACATTTTATGATAATACTGTATTCTAAAGGTAAAGGTAGGTAAACGCGGTATGAATTTATATTTACATGTTTATCCATCAATCCGTTTATGTAACCACATTAACTATCTTACAATGTTGAAAGCTTGTATTTTTTTAATCATTTTTACTTACACCTAATTGCAATAACGTTGTCATAGAAAAAATAAAATATATATATATATATTTAGCTTAATCGTCACGACCTGCAGCATTGACAGAGAATCCACACGCTTTTGATGTACATTTTAAAATCGTAATTTATCTGTATTCTAAGGCCGTTTTGAGGCCCTTTTGGGGGACGTTTCTTCGTATGCCTTATTTATTGCTATTGGCCTTTTATCATGTTTCGCTTTTTCATTTTTCTACGACAACGTTATTATACCCAGGTGCATATCATTGAAAGAATAAAAACTGACTTAAAAGATTACAGAAATGTTAATTAGAAGCTTTAAGAGTGGGCTGTCTAAGCGCTTGAAGACAAGCTGTTACATGGGACAGAACTGTGATAATGAAAACTTTGTACTGCTGTTACACAGTACAAGTTGTTACACAGGACAGAACTGTGATAATGAAAACTTTGTTTCGCTTTTTCATTTTTCTACGACAACGTTATTATACCCAGGTGCATATCATTGAAAGAATAAAAACTGACTTAAAAGATTACAGAAATGTTAATTAGAAGCTTTAAGAGTGGGCTGTCTAAGCGCTTGAAGACAAGCTGTTACATGGGACAGAACTGTGATAATGAAAACTTTGTACTGCTGTTACACAGTACAAGTTGTTACACAGGACAGAACTGTGATAATGAAAACTTTGTGCTGCTGTTACACAGTACAAGCTGTTATGTATGACAGAACTGTGATAATGAAAACTTTGTACTGCTGTTACACAGTACAAGCTGTTACACAGGACAGAACTGTGATAATGAAAACTGTGTACTGCTGGTACACAGTACAAGCTGTTATGTATGACAGAACTGTTATTGGTTTATTGGTTTATTATTGGTTTATTGGTTTATTGGTTTTCAACACTGTTACATTAATTAATTAATTAATTAATTAATTAATTAATTAATTAAATGAAAACTCTGTACTGCTATTACACAGTACAAGCTGTTACACAGGACAGAACTGTGATAATGAAAACTTTGTACTGCTGTTACACAGTACAAGCTGTTATACAGGACACAACTGACATAATGAAACTTTGTACTGCTGTTACACAGTACAAGCTGTTACACATGCAGGACATAACTGTGATAACGAAAACTTTGTACTGCTGTTACACAGTACAAGCTGTTACACAGGACAGAACTGTGATAATGAAAACTGTGTACTGCTGGTACACAGTACAAGCTGTTATGTATGACAGAACTGTGATAATGAAAACTTTGTACTGCTATTACACAGTACAAGCTGTTACACAGGACAGAACTGTGATAATGAAAACTGTGTGCTGCTGGTACACAGTACAAGCTGTTATACAGGACAGAACTGTGATAATGAAAACTTTGTACTGCTGTTACACAGTACAAGCTGTTATGTTATGTATGACAGAACTGTGATCATGAAAACTTTGTACTGCTGTTACACAGTACAAGCTGTTACACAGGACACAACTGACATAATGAAACTTTGTACTGCTGTTACACGGTACAAGCTGTTACACAGGACAACTGTGATAATAAAAACACTGTACTGCTGTTACACAGTACAAGCTGTTATGTTTGACAGAACTGTGATAATGGAAACTTTGTACTGCTGGTACAACAGAATACTGATGAATAACTCTAATTAGTATATACTAAAATATAATAAAACAGCGGATGGCGTTGTTGGTGCACTGATTGGCTAATGAAACTCGGGATGGTAAGTGCTATTCTTGGCTTTCACGTACGTCATATCAAAATTCAGAAGCATTAAAAAATAGATTTCGAATACAAAACGTTTATGGAATTGTAGAGAATTTAAAACTGAACATATTGGCCAAATTTGGAGGCGCAAAAGCATTTCGTTCAAGAGTTATAGGTGAACCAGTATTAGATATTTTTAGTAAGAAATGTATGGAGCGGCCATCTTTGTGCCCCACTCAGGGGCCCAAAGATGGCGGCCAAAAATTCAAAGTCTTAATTACACCAAAACTCACATCTAAAAATATTTTATTTGCTATAAGCTCCATTAACTGGGCTTATAAACACTTATAATGCAAACAATAACTTTCAGCTGATTCAACTTTGTTTATTTTTGCGAGACACATTGCGTGACACATTTAAAACCTTTGTAAATGGGAAGCAAAACATCGTTAAAACCTGAAACTTTTTGTGAAAGATTATAACACTTGTATCCACATACCATGTTAGAAACAGCTTTGTACGACGCATACTTTAGATTATTTAATTTTTATGACGTCATGTGAAAGCCAAGAATTCATCTCCAAGTAATTTGCGTGTGAAAATTGTAATCATTGCCAGGAATAAATGAGTTAAAAATCATCATTTTCGTGCTATATTATCTCACTGTCTAAGTATACAGCTGTTTGATTAAACGTTGTCACTGATCGGTCTTACCCCTACGCGACCAGACCGAAAGGGAGTATGGGTGAATTAAAATGCATGATTAATTATTCTATATCGCGTTTACAACGGAGAACAAAACTCATGTTTGTCTTCGCGTGTTACGCAAAGACAACCAGAGTCGCTTCGATAAGGACGTTCCGTATTTTGATAATGTGCAGTTATTGAATGTGAATTGATTTCTCCCCATAATCCTTTTCGGTCTGGTCGCGTAGGGATGAGACCGATCAATGACAACGTTTAATCAAACAGCTGTATACTAAAACGACTGTTCACCTCAGTGTCAGTGGCCAGTGGTGGATATCAACACCTGCCACCTCCACTTCGGTGAATAGTTGTTAATTAAAATCCCTATCTGGTCTAGAGTGAGCTCTTCCACCGTTTTTTTTTTTGTCTGACTGAATGGAACCTAAAAGCAAGTAAATAAACGATATTTTAGAAAAAGATGAAATGCCACAAAGAGATCTGTAGAAGTAACCATACTCTTCTGTGAATATGTGTACATGTTGCTGGTAACATTCGTTCTCAGGTTAACTCAGTATTCAATATAGGTTAAATGTGTACCCAGTATTCAATCAAGGTAAGCTAACTCCAACCATTACACAAAGCTTACCATCACCCCTAGCGCAAACATACATGTAGCCAGTGGTGTAATGATTAGCTTTGTGTTAGAGTTAACTTTGTACTTGGGTGAGGGTTAGCTTACAAGTAGATTGAATACTGGACAGGGTACATATTTAACCGATATTGATAACTGATCTAAACTGAGACCGGATTTTACATGCAACATATACATTGTAATTTATACCGTATTATTTTATAAAACAATAGTATGACAAATGAGGTATATGAATGAATCATAAATTAACTGCTCGTAGAGAATGTAAAGTAAAGAAATGAACCTCCCAATTATGTTTACAATTTAAGCAATTGCAAAAAGCCTTAAAAAAATAATTCAGGGCATCAAAGTTGAAGTTCTGAATTATTTTTTCAGGCTTCTTTGCAATTGATTAAATTTCAAACAACTGAAAGGATCATTTCTTCATTTTACAAACGAATACTAGTGAGGAAGCTTAAAAGCATTCTTAGGTTTCGATATAGAATAAAACATTTAAAGAAGGCTTATTCTTGTGAGTATTTGTATCAAAAACTACAGTATAACTGTACTATCATGGAATTTAGAGCTATTCGTAAAACTTCTATCTGTGTTGTTGTTGTTTTTTTTCTTTATAAATCATTAATGAACTTTGTCAATATACCTTATATGCAAACAGGTCACATCATATCTGTATGGATGTTGATAATGGCAAACCGCAAATTTATGTGCCGCTCATATTGTATCATTCTATTCCTTAACTGAGATCTCTGATGAATACCAGCCTTGTAGCTGAATAGGCCACTGTGCCTAAATAAAGGGTATAATAATCTAACCCGCAATTACCAATTTTATACAAGTAATACTTGAAATTGGTAGGGTGCAAGGGGAAGGTGGGGATGCATGCTGCTGGGTTATGCATACTAAATGTAAAAACTCTTGTATTGGGGTGACAGGAGGGTGACGATGTGTGCTGCTGGGTTACGCATACTACATGTGAAAACTCTTGTATAGGGGTGAGGGGAGGGTGAGGATGTGTGCTGCTGGGTTATGCATACTACATGTAAAAACTCTTGTATAGGGGCGAGGGGAGGGTGAGGATGCATACTGTTGGGTTATGCATACTACATGTAAAAATTCTTGTATAGCGCGGTGAGGGGAGGGTGAGGATGTGTGCTGCTGGGTTATGCATACTACATGTGAAAACTCTTCTATAGGGGTGGGGGGAAGGTGAGGATGTGTGTTGCTGGGTTATGGTACTACATGTAAAATCTCTTGTATAGGGGTGAGGTGGAGGGTGAGGATGCATGCTGCTGGGTTATGCATACTACATGTAAAAACTCTTGTATAGGGGTGAGGGGAAGGTGAGAATGTGTGCTGCTGGGTTATGCATACTACATGTAAAAACTCTTGTATAAGGGTGAGGGGAGGGTGACGATGTGTGCTGCTGGGTTGTGCATACTACATGTAAAAAACTCATGTACAGTTGTGAGGGGAAGGTGAGGATGCACGCTGCTGGGTTATGCATACTACATGTAAAAACTCTTGTATAAGGGTGAGGGGAGGGTGAGGATGTGTGCTGCTGGGTTATGCATACTACAGTTGTACATGTAAAAACTCTTGCAGTCTTATATCAATATTATAACCCCCAAAATGTTATGTTCTAGTCTCAAATGCCAAAAACTTATTAATAATTATTCCTTGTTCCAAACTGACTATGAAGGAAAACAATGCTGTAAATTATTCTGGACTGCTTAATTGCAAACTTTTAGCTTTAATCAGTAAGTTTTCAGCATTTCTGTATGTAATATGTAGTTGTTATTAAAATTAATACTGAGAGAACATTGTAAATCCTCAACACCCATGTTAAAATTCTTATGAGCTTCATGCCCAATTGCAGGAAACTGATACCCTGTCCAAGACTAAACAGAGTGCTTTGTATAATATGTAGTTGTTATTAAATACTGATAGAACATTGTAAATCCTCTACACCCATGTTAAAATTATTATTAACTTCAATCATGCCCAATTCCAGGAAACCTGGTAGGGAAACTCCCTGTCCAAGAAAACAGAGTACTTTGTAAAATTATGTACTGTATATAGTATGAAAATAAAAATTGTTGAAAAAAAAAAAACAACAACAAACATTTTTTCTCCGTCCTTTTTCGGTGGATCCACGGAAGGAGATTAAAGCCCAAACATTCATTTTTACTCGTGGCGACGCACACGAGTTGTAAATCCGGCTTTGACTTTTCTTTTTTTTTTTTCGTGTCACATTAGCGCATGCAAATTTATGCACGCATATTTAAGTCTATATCGACGACTATATGGCTTTCGGCCATGAAATACATACCGTAAAATCTCTCCGTGTGTTGACTCGAGAAGCAAGATAAAGAACTACTGCGTACAATTGCACACTTTCAAGACAATTCAAGGCGTTCGTGGATGGATAGGACCTTTTGATACTGTGTTCGCCGCTTCTTCCTGTGGGATTTTTGCTCTGGTCTGGCAAGTTCTGTGTTTTATATATTAAACTTGCCATTTGCTTAGCGATCGAGCTCCGGGTCGAGCTTAAGTGTCAGCTACTGAATCTAGTGAATGCAGTGTAGTCTTCCTTTTAAACCCGTGTATACGTGAAAGCATGATGAACGGGTTATCGGCAAGGGTGTTTAAATAAAATTCACTCTCTCACTCTCTCACTCACTCACTCACTCACTCGCTCCTTCCATCAGCTGTAAACTTAGTGAGCAAACGCTTTGTTACGAACACGTTTCGTAACAGTAATTCAACGTGAATCCAACGATAACAATAATTAATTTGATGTAAACGAATATAGACAACAATAAGCTTACAGATGTTTCGCATTTGGAGTTTTTAGTGCAACATTAAAATCGATCTAAAAGGATTTTGCAACCTAAACAAGCGTTCTGATTCGTATCTAGCTTGAAATAATAAAATTTAGTTCGTAGGTAGTATGTGTTCTTGGACAGCGCAGTGATTGAGTTTGTGGCTTAGTCCCGGTCTGAATGTACTGTGCAGACGGTCGCGTGATAAGCTTACTGTTTTAGAAAATTGCTAAAATTGAAAAATTGCTTTCGTCAATCTTAATTCTAGTGCTTCCGACCTTTCACCTTAGTTAAGCCAGTGTTCACAGAGCGACGCTGTTAGGCTAAGCCTATCTATATATATTATTATATAAATTTGACACTTTGATTTTAACAATTTTTCAATTTTCATTCACAATGCCAGGTACGTGTATCCAACCAAGTGTTTAGTGTGGTTCAAAGTTTTCTTTGCTTTGAAAATGTGATGCCAGTTCGATTTTTATTTTCCTTCAATGTCTCAGATTTATTTTCATAACATAAGAGACAAAGGAAAACAAAAATCAATCTGATTTTAAAATCTTTAAAAACCAAAGAAAAAGTTTAACCACATTTTTTTAAATAGCCACCAAATGTTTTGGATCCAATTATTTTGTTTTGTATAATAATTATTTAATATGCCTTTTTCCAGACCAAAATATGCTAAAAGACCATTCTCTATCTGGTCACATATGAATGTCTATAAAACCCAACACCATGTCCCTCTGAACTTGAATGTCACACAGCTTTATTAGGAGGTGGAGGGCATTTTAAATGGACTCAGCTTTAAAGTCGGAACACTTTTCTTTTCTTAATAAAATTGTGTTTAAAGTCTGTTCCATTACCAAACGATTTTGATCATTACAAGAGAGAGAGAAAGCTGGCTATTAGCAGGAGTCTTCAGGTTTGTTCTGACTAATTGTTAATATAGAATAGAATAGAAACTTTATTAAAGTGTCGAAACCTTATAGCCTGGGAGAATCCTATACTAATTTGGGGACACAAAGTAAATACATTAAAAAAAATAGAAAATATTAAAGACTATAAAATATCTCTTATTAATCTAAGATCTAATCATTTATACTGATCCAATGATCGATCTAGTAACTGAATAATAATAACTAAAAAATTGAGAAAAAGTGGTAAAATTGTATCGTTATGATGAGCTGAGGGTAACAACTTTTGCAACCATTATCCATCAGCGAAGTAGTGCCGCTACCTCTATTGGTTAGACAGGCTCGCCCGTATGAAATCTTGTGGCCTGAATTCGACTGAATGAACCAAAAGAGCCTGAATGAGGCCTTAAATTGGAACACAGACCAAAATGAACCTATTATGTAATTGCCTGAACCAAAAGAATATGGGTTAGCTTTAGGTTTTAAATCAAATGCCGTAAACCTTAGGTAACAAATATAAATTTATAAGAGCAGTCCATAAACAATATTGCACGATAGAATGGAACATGACAAAAATAATAAGGCTGATTGTTAGACTAAACGAGTCATTTAATTTGTCAGTATCTGGGATCTATTCCTTCCTAATACACGATGCAGAGGATGATTTGGTACAAACTGTGTTATACATGTACTGTACACAAAACACAAGAAGTTTTTTGCACTTCCCAGAAAACGTTTTAGTCATAAAGATCGTTCATAGTTTATACTTTACACATGATGATGGCCTTTTTCAACCAGGTGTATCTAAAAATTATACACTTTAGCTGACTTCTTTTAAATGCATGTTGTTTATTAATATTTACATTCTTAGTGGCACATTGTATAACTTTAACCCTATTCAGACTGGGGGGGGGGGCTTTTCGAACCCCCCCTCCAGTAAAATTGCGATAACTCTTACACCGAAATAGCTATGAGGCTGAAATTTTCTGACTTTTCCTAGAATTTAACTAGGGACATTTTGGTATCCATAACATGTCAGTATGATTAACCATGTTGCCATGGCAACCGGTTTTTGACACATAGGTTTTCAAAATATTAAAATATGGTGAATTTTTTTATTTTAAGATCGTGTTCTTTGACTTATAGTGCATTTTCTTGTTAGAATAGTTTTTTCTTGGGACTAGTTCTTGAAAGACATAAAAAATTTTTAACATCAAATATTTGGGGGGGAGGGGTAGGCAAATTTTTGCTCTCTTTTTCTTATAGAGAAAAATGTTGTACTATTTATTAAATAACGCTTCTTAGTTCATTGTTTGGATAATAGACATTAGTTTGATACGTGTTTTATACATTCTGATCCTTTTTTCTTTAAGATATTTTTTAAATTTTAATTTAAACGAAAAAAAAGGAAATCCAAGCAGGCGGATCCAAGATGGCGGACAATAACTTCAAAATTATAGTTTTATCGCCTTTCAGTTGCTTTTTCTCGCTTTACAAATGTGTCCTTGTTTGTATTTATTATGTTCTAATATTTAAGACATGATTTTACAGTTATATTTGATATTTTAAGTATCTGGATGGAAAAATATCAAAGAAACGTCGGAAAAACAGAAATGACGTCATTGTGACGACATAATTGGGTGTGGCAGGTCAAAACTGGGTGTGAGGTTTCCTTTTATGGAGATGAACATTGTGTGAAAATTTCATTGACCTAGCCTTACTGGTTCCAGAGATATGAAGGGGGGGTCCGAGGAGCCCCCCCCCCCCAGTCACAGATTGCCTAAAAAAGCTCAGTCTGAATAGGGTTAAGAATGCAGGTGCGGGAAGCTCAACCCTTGATAATACAGGCGGATGTGATGCATGAAGAGATGGTTGGCTGCTGTCAAGTTGGATATACATGTACTGGAAAAAGCATTCCTCTTCTGCTTCACCAGGTCAGGAGTACACATGTACATGTAAATTTAAATTTTGGGGTTCTTAACAGCACATCATTCTTTAATATAGTGCAATCAAGGTGCAGACCCGGCAATTTTTTTTAGTGGGGGTATATGTGCCGTCCAGTTCTCTGAATCCTGACCCTATTTCAGACCAAACTATGCCATTTTTGATACCTGGTTTCAGACCTGACCCCTAAAATCCATACAGTACAACTGTTCATAACACGTTTAGGTGTCTGAAACAGTACATCTTGCTGTATCATATTAACCCTCGGACGTACACGAAAACGTATACCCCAACCGTGGTACAAGGGGGGGTTGTTGCAACCCCCCCTTGGGTTTTTGCGATGTTGCAATAGTTCGGAAATATTTTACATCTAATAGATCTAATAGATAGCCCGCGATGTACTCTACAAGAAAAGATAAATATTATGGGTTGTGGCGCTGCTGGGGTCCGTGACATCATTCGAAATGGCCACCAAGGTGGCAGCCATCTTGGATTTTACTAAAAATTCAAATTTATCAGAAAAATGCGGAAATTGCAAATATTGTCTGCTAGATTCGCAAAATAACATACAATCAAACATTTTGATGCTTTTGGTAGCATTTTATATGTTTTTTTCGCTGAAAAAGGTGAAAAACACGCTTTTTTCATCAAAAATGGGTTGACCACATGTTACTTATGACATCATATCTCGTTACCATAGCAACCGGTTGTCGCCAAACTTTACCAAAATGTGTCTCAAGGATAAGTGAACAGCTACTGAAAACGGCATGTGCTAATCTTAAATGTCTTGAAAATATCGGAGAAAAACCTTGTACGTCCGAGGGTTAAACAATTAGATTACGAGCTCAAGATTGATTTTGCATGACAGTTGATGAGGGCGAAGCCTGAGACAACTATCACGCAAAAGAAATCAAGAGCGAATAATCTAACTGTTTTAGTATAAATCTACTAGGCGTTGAAAACTTAACAACAAATACTCTTTACAGACACTTTGAAAATACGAAGAAGCGGCCGCCATTTAATACATGTAGCCTACTCAGTCTACTTACTTTCTACAACAGAATAGATAGTGAGTTGCCTAGCCAATAAGAGAACAGCATTCGTGATAGAACACTAATAGATTTATACTATTTAAATGAATGATATTTTTTTGGTTACTTCAGTCCCTTTCAATATCCTCTGTCTTTTTCATTTGAAGATGAAAATAGAAATATGTTTATACACTCTGGTGGTTTCCTTACAAACTACTTTACGGTATACCCAATTTCATACCAATTAAATTGTAAAAAATTATTTATACCCGATTTTGAAATATTACAGTATACCTTTTGATTTGGCAGTCATACATGTACCCTCCATAGCATATCTAGGGAAATACCCTCCTCCCCTCCCTTTGTTGCAGACTGTACATGCACTACAGTGTATGCGATTGAATGTCTTTCTGGGACATGTGCATGTAGCTTCTAGGACATGATTATATTCATTTAGTCTCTGGGACATTAATTTTCTGACGAGTCCTAAAATTTGACTTGTTATTAAAACATTTGTTGTTTGTACAGTTTTTCGTTGATAGGATAGAGCATTTAGTCCAGTGTAAACACATGCATATGCTGCGTTGGGCTAGGTTCTGTGAACACACAAAAGCCATTGAAAATCTTTATCCTGTGTACCAGAAAAGACTTAGGTAACAACAGCAACTTACATGTGCATGTACATGCAGACTACATGTATAACTACATGTACAAAGACCACAGGCTTGACATCCTCTGTTAAAGGTTTTGTTCTGTGGTTTAAATTTACATGTATATGCAATACTAACAATGACTTTAATACTGACCGTATCATATTGTGGATGACAAATTGTCCAGTTGGGCAAGCTAAGTTTTGCCCAACATGAGGATGTAGATGACCAATGTTAGACCATATTAAAAATGATCCCCTGGGGGATTTTTGCTGGGGATGTGGCGCCCTGCTCTACACCATTTCCCATACCGATTTTTAGACTCGGTGTACCACATTTATACACTCTTTTGGTTCCCTTCACTTAAAAACTTTGACAAAAATAGTCAAAATCTATACCCGTTTTTAGACAAAAATAGCTAAAAAAGGATACCCTTTGGGGCGGCACAATTTACATATTCTTAAGCATGTACGTATATAAAGCTTATACATAGGGGGTTACCACCCCCCCCCCCTTCCCACCCTGCCCCAGTAAATGATCCTTGTAAAACAACCATAACCACAAAATTGTGTATGGGACGCCAGGGATGGGTCGTAGTCCCCAGTGAGTAGTTAAATCTTCCCATTGGGGAAAGGTGTTAATAGTCACGAGGTCACAGTAATTGGTGCCAAGCCTAGCAAAGTTTTAATGCAATAAAATAAAATGTTTCTACAGTGTACATGTATGAGCCAATTTGTGAAGAGGAAACATTCAGACTCTCCCTTCTTCTAGATGTTTTGCTTCATCGACCCCCCCCTCCCACACCCTCTGCATCCAACTTGCTTCCCCATCCTCTTCTCCGTCCAACACTGTCCTTATGGGTAAAGGCAGTTGACCATTACATATGGCAGGCTCAATGTTCACTGACCCTCCCCTCTCCTAGGCATTTTGTTCCGCCGACCCCCTACCCCTTGTGTCTAACTCCCCACCCTCCCCTCCCTCCAAGGACGTATTAAAGGCAGGTGATCATTACATATACGATGTTAACAACTGATCAAGTTAAATTTCGTTCCACTCTATAATTATTGCAATACTTCGCATATTCACGAGTTTAAAACCAAAACCAAAGTAATTACTCTGACCAATCACAGCAGTCGTAAACAATCCAATGAACCAATCAGAGCTCGAAGGAATTACATGTCGGTGGCGCCAAGCGCGGGAAAGCGCGTGCGAGCAAGTCACGATTGGTTTTGGTTTTACTTCTGATTGGTCGAGAAAATGGCGCGAGATTTTTTAGCCAATCAAAAAGCTAAGCAATGCAAAACCAAAGCAATTGTGTAATTACTTTCGACACTCAATTGAAAACTGCTCTAAGATTTAATTCAAACCAAACTTCATTTGCTCTGTCATAATTTATTGTTAGTTATATCATGGAAGAGTGCCAGGATTGCTTACAGCGAGCAAGAAGATTGGCAGTGGCTTGTGAGGCAGTACTGGCTGGGAGTGAATCAGCAATGAGTATTGTTACAATGGACGACTTATTAATCTACACACGGTGGTTTATCTGTATGTTGCACTCAATGAAGAGAATAAATGCATTAGGGTAAAGTTTGCCTTTTCTATGGATATCACTGTTAGAAGAAGACTATAGTATCATTTAATTTTTAACAAAAATATGCTACAAGTACATGCAGTAAATGGTCAGGAGTGTTTGAAAGCCTCGAACCTTTAAAGGTGCTGTCTTCTAGTTTTAGTAACAATTTGAAGATCCAAAATCCAAAAGGTGCATGTGCATCAGGGACAACCTACATGTACAAAATTTAATAATGGTCCATTCTCAACCCAGAACCTTTAGTTTAATTCCTTGACTGCGCAAGACCAAAGCTGCATGCATAATAAAGACGAGAATGAGGATGATAATGAGGTTTACATGTATATCAAATCCATACAAGTTCCATCATTATATATCTTAGTCCACCCAGTGTCTTTCACAGTCGACATGTTAAATGGCTAGGAAAGTGATGGGATGTAGCTTGATAAAATTGGAGAATGGGTTCGACCAAGTCACAATTGGTTTTGGTTTCACTTTTGATTGTCTGAGAAAGTGGTACAATATTTTTTTAGCCAGTACAAATGAAGCAATGCAAAACCATTTTAGCACCACTCGCTGATATTTCTGTCACTACTGACGTTAATTAAATAAAGCATTACAGTACAATTCCAAAAGGGAAATTTTGTCAATTCCCATTAAAACTTTAATATAATGCAATATTTTGTGCTGATAGGTGCTTTGTATATTAAAATTACTATTTAACAATATTAGATTCTGAGCTCGAGATTTCTATCGTGTGATAGTTGATGAGGGCGAAGTCCGAATCAACTATCACGCATAGAAATCAAGAGCGAATTGTTTTAGTATAAATCTACTAGACGTTCAAAACTTAACAAGACAGGCTCGTGTTTTTATTGAATAATAAATAACAACCGCACACTGACAACCGCACACACTCACTTTCTACAACAGGATAGATAGTGAGTAGCGTAGCCAATAAGAGAACAGCATTAGTGATAGAACGCTAGTAGATTTATACTAAATGTTAATATAATTAAGAGACAGGTTTATATAATTCAAAGTAAAGACCCTCTGTGGTCTGACCTCTCGTAAGCGACCACCTCTCGTAAGCGACCACCTCCCGTAAGGGACCACCTCCCATAAGCGACCACCTCCCGTAAGCGACCACCTCCCATAAGCGACCACCTCCCGTAAGCGACCACCTCCCATAAGCGATCACCTCCCATAAGCGACCATCTCCAATAAGCGACCACCTCTCATAAGCGACCACCTCCCATAAGCGAGCACCTCTCATAAGCGACCACCTCCCATAAGCGACCACCTCCTGTAAGCGACCACATCCCATAAGCGACCACATCCCATAAGCGACCACCTTGGCTTTGCATTTTGGGTGGTCGCTTTCGGGAGGTTCAACTGTATTAATCATTAATCAAGAAACACCGCGTGACAAACGTTTTTCTTGTAACATATTTTCAGAGTTGAACATCAGAGTTCATGGAGTTTTCCGAGGTAGGTGTAAAAAAGTGCGATACATTTAAGTCCTGAAAATCTAATATTAGTAAAAAATATTATTAATAGTAACTATTCCTCTTCGAATTGCCTACTAGAGTGACGCTCTTTCGTGTGCTCGAAACCGATTGTTAAAATAAGCTATGTCAGGAGGATTTTTAGCTTTTTTGATCAAGACTTTGCTGAAATTAAAACTAAGTAGCTTTTGTCGTAATCGAAATATTCTTAGAACACTAATAGGAAGATACCAAGTGATTTCTCGCAGGGAGAACAAATAACAAAATCAGTTTTAAACGAATTTTCCAAGACACATGGAAGTAACTTATTTTTTTAAGTTGCAATCCATTTCCATCCTGGCCATCCGTAGTCCAAGGTCCTTATTTATATTCTTCCTGCACCAGTAGGGTAATTAATTTGGGGTTTCTATTGATGTAAATATGTTTTTGTCTGTTTAAAGCAACTCTAAGAATGTTGACATAGTCTCTTTATGTAGCCAGTAGTTACGCCCTGGGCTCCCTGGAGAATTTTGTTTTTTAAATAGGCCATCGATGTTACTTCTTTTCCATCGTTAACGGCTCTGTGCGAGCTTCTTGACCAAAGTTGTTCCCTGTGTGGCCAACAATCCTCATCGAAGCTTCAACATCTCTTCCCCATGAGAGTTTCGGACGGCCTCTTTTTCCCTTTTGTTTATTAGGTTCAATTTTGATATTTGCCTAGTGATGTTAGAGGAGGGTGTTTGGAAGAGTAGCGTGGTGTAGCGGTTAGCGTTGGTTCAATGCCTGCTCTCGGCCGTCGTGTGGTTCTAATCAATAGGTTTAGTAATGGAAAAACAAGCAAAAACGAACAATAAAAATCAACGTTTTGGAGTCATTATGAAATCATGAAGTTTCTCTACTTCCTCTGAGATTATTTATTAATATACATAGATAGGCTGAGCCTAACAGCGTCGCTCTCTGAACAGAAAGCCGATGATAAGCTTAACTAAGGTGAAAGGTCGGAAGTACAAGAATTAAGATTGATGACCGTGCCATTTTTAAATTTTAGCAAATCTCAAAAACAGTACATGTATTACGCGACCGTCTGCACAGTACATCTAGACCGTACAAAAGTTCACAAAAACAACTTTTTCTCCGTCTAGAATAACTAGTACGACTACTTTCAGAATAAAATACACTTGTTGCTTGTCAAAAATTGTCCGAGAAACTGATTTGGAAATCAAAATTGCAAAAAATACACAAACATATTTGCAAAAGGCGACGCGAGTGAAGATTAATAATTCATAAGCCCATTACCCAATCAAATGGTGGATAATACATCACGTGCAGTGACTTTATATCGATAAACCTCATCCTTATTAGTATGCGGTGTTTTATCAGATATAAAGACACTGCACGTGACTTATGAATATTACTTAATTATCAACACAGAAACTGACACAACAAATGGTGACTTTAATGTTTTGTGCAGTACTGTTTTACGAAATCTGGTCTTTCGCCATTCTATTTGGAATCTTCTCAACAAAATAAACAACCAACAGTTTAACAAGTGAGCCGTTATTTGAATGACACCAGCGCCCTCGTGTAAATTGCCAGGTAAGCGACTGGTTCGCAGATGCAAGCTGCTTATTTCTACTCGTTCTCTACCTCTGAAAAAAAAAATTGTCAGCCGTTTTATCTACCGTACCTGACAACTTTAGTATAGCATTTTTTAGCAGATGTTTTCCCTCAGAACTATAAAATCCCAAAACTTCCGACAGGAGCCGGGAAGCAATGGTCACTTCGTCGAAGACGTGGCACATGTGTTGTATGCTAATCAATCTAGTCTACTTGTTTTTCTCGTATGCTAATTTCCTCTTTGCACGAAACCTCAATTGTTTTAATTCCGAAGGGACACGCTTTTGAAAGAATGTTTTTGAAGCCGTTCAAAAAACTCGCAGCACGTGTATTATCAGGTGTAAAAACTCTCGGCTTCACCTCGAGTTTTTAAACCTGATAATACACTACTGCTCGTTTTTTAAACATTACATAAAATCCAAGTCTTGTTTTGTTTACATAAAATCGTTTTACAATCTATGTAATGAATGGACAAAAAATTTATTCAAATTTCCGTTAGTTTATGTTTCAAAGCAAAAAGCGTACCATTAGCGCTTGGAGATCAAGCTGTCTGTCTGAGCTCATGGCGAAATTCAAGATGTCAATCCGACTGAATTTGAGCACGTTTTATAAACATTTCTCCAAAACTAACCAGAACACAAAGAAAAAGTCAATCGCAAATAATATTGATATCAACATAAATTCCTATGGAAAAATGTACTTTTTTACCGTTGGGTCCCTCGGCTGCTTGAAAATTCTTTAAAACTCTGCTTCTTTGCGGGTATAAAGTTCCTCGAAGCAAGATTTCATCGCTTAAAGCTCTTCTTTTTCTGAGTATTCTTTAAAGCTTTCTCTTTCTATTTTGAATGTTTTAAATGTCTGTTAATGCAAAATCACGACCGGTTTTGGGGTTAAAGGAGTTTAGCTCTGAACAAATGCTTCGACAATCTACTAGCTTCAATAAGACGAAATCAGGTTTAAAAACAAGCACTTAGCTCTATATTCCTCCAAAAACGCTTGACTTGCAAAATTAAGCAGCCTCAAATGCGGTCTTGACCATTGTTTGAGAAATGTCAAACCTGTCTTGAGAAACAAACCGCAAAAAAAATGCAGGGAAAAACGATTTTCAAACCCTTTTCTCCGCTAAACACGACGAGAATGTTTACTGCATCTGACGTGACATCGGCTGTGTAGCCGCGCGAAAAACAAAGCCTCGCTTTGGTTTCAAAATTGCTAAGATCCCGGATGCTGCTTGACGTCATACGCGCATGTTTTGCGACGTCATACGCGCCCGCGAGCTAGCCCTTCGCGACGGATACACGCACGGATGCACCCCCGAAACATTCTGCTAGCCATGACCATGAAAAATGACGGGATAGGTTATATGAGTATGGAGCTCCGCGAGCGTGCCTTTGGCCCGCGAGAGCTCCGCTATGATGTTCTTTGTTAAAAATTGATAAAGTATTAATGAATTCACAAGGAGTGCATCGCACTCTTACATTTGCAGTCATTTTGAGCGTTTTTACAATCTTTTACAGTTTTTGCTGTTGTTGTATAATATGATTTAATTTATAATACTTGACTCCTTCTCTTTAAAACTACAGGTGTAAGTTCCTCGTATTCGCCGCCTCCCAAAATCCAACGTCAAAAAACGGTAAGTATTTCTTTTTTTATATCTTTGTTTGTCGTTGAGCGCAACTACAGGGGACACCATCGCGTTCCATTAATAGATTTAATAATTACAAAGATTATATGAGCGTTTTGCCCACCGGGACCAGGAGAAGTGTCCCCTTAATAGAGGTGTCCCTTTAATAGGTGTCAGAATAACAAAGATTATATGAGCGTTTTGTCGGCCGGGAACAGAAGTGTCCTCTTAATGGAGGTGCCCCTTTCATAGAGATGATAATAACAAAGATTATATGAGCGTTTTGCCGGCCGGTACCAGGATAATTGTTCCCTTAATGGAGATGTCCCTTTAATAGAGGTGAAAATAACAAAGATTATATGAGCGTTTTGCCGGCCGGTACCAGGAAAATTGTCCCCTTAATGGAGATGTCCCTTTAATAGAGGTGATAATTCCAAACATTATATGAGCGTTTTACCGGCTGGGACAAGGAGAAGTGTCCCCTTAATGGAGGTGTCCCTTTAATAGAGGGTCAGAATAACAAAGATTATATGAGCGTTTTGTCGGCCAGGAACAGAAGTGTCCTCTTAATGGAGGTGTTCCTTTAATAGAGGTGAGATTCCACTGTATACACTCATTCGTTTTTAACTATGTACATTGTATGCCTTTTTCAGCATACCGGACGTCTGAGGGGGAAAATAACTGACAGTCTTCTGGGAGACCTGGAACCAGACGATGTTCCTGAAACCAGACTTCCTCCAAGAGTTTAACACTTTCATTTGCAATATAACTGCGGATATTTTTAACGCAAGGTAATAAAAAATAATTTTCAATTTTCATTTGTATAAAAAAGAAACATTTTAACCAACCAGAATAGGAAAGTACTGAAAGGACGTACTGCTCAATAACTTTAATCTGAATGATCAAACTCGCAAATCAATCGTGAAAACGACTTAAAGTATTTATTGTTAAGAACCTTTGAAACATTCGCACCATTATGATTCTGCACTTTAAAACATTCACCGTATATTCTGCGCTATAAAATATTATTTGTATATAATTAGAATCACGAGGCAATGTTTTCCTGCAAATTGCAAAGCAACGCTGACGAGAGCTGTTGCGAGACAAGTTGCGGATGAAATTGCGCATATAACACACTTTCTTCGCAACTTGTCTCATATCGAAAAATTGCGTTGCCAGTTTCCTTGTTTCGCAATTCTCTCGTTGTGCTGCAGGTCGCAAGGAGACATTGCTTTGTGTAACCTTGATGGAAAGGAATTTGATACGAGATAAGCTGCTGTGTAAACTGCGTACGAACGCATGCAACGCTTACTACTACTTAGAGCTTTTTGCTTACTACTAACTTACTAACTTACTTACTTACTTATGGAAAGGAGTTTGATGCCAGATTAGCTGTTGTGTAAACTGCGTACGAACGCATGCGACGCTTACCACAACTTAGAGGTTTTTACTTACCACTTAGGTATGGATTTAATGGCGCCGAAACCAATTGTGGAATTGCACACATTTTAGGCATCCTACTGATGAACAGTTACGAAATTCAGATATGTGTAGTAGCCACATTTATTTGAAGTTTGTCCCGTTTGAATGGAAAGGAGTTTGATGGGAGGTTAGTTGCTGTGTAAATTGCGTACGAACGCATACGACGCTTACTACTACTTAGAGCTTTTTTGCTTACTACTTACTTACTTACTTACTTACTTACTTACTTATGGAAAGGAGTTTGATGCGAGATTAGCTGCTGTGTAAACTGCGTATGAACGCATGCGACGCTTACTGCTACTTAGAGCTTTTTGTTTACTACTTACTTATTGGAAGGAGTTTGATACGAGATTAGCTGCCGTGTAAACTGCGTACGAACGCATACGACGCTTACTACTTCTACAGTACTGCAAATGAAAATAGCAAAATAGTTCCTACGAGACGCTGGTATAGGCTCGTTTACATATGAGATTTTTGTCGCGCTCTCCAATGCAACTTTTGTCGCAAGTGCAAACAAGCAGCGATTTCCTGTGCGATTCGGGTGTGACATTTGCTTTGATTTGCTGTGATTTCCCAAAAATCGCCGTTGCATCAGGTTTCGAACATATTGGAAACCTGCGACATTGCGCAACAAATCGCGCCCAAATCGCACTGAAATCGCCGCTAGTTTACACACGCGATTTGAAGATGCAACTTGCGCGCGACAAAAATTGCACCGAAAAGTGCGACAAAAATTGCACAAAAAATCACCTGTGTAACCGGGCCTTTAGCCTGCGAATACATCCGCTTCTAATCCCTCCCGGTCGCAAGGGGCGTTCGCGCGCGAACGCCCCTAGCGGCCGGGAGCGATAAGAGGCGGCTGTATTCGCAGGCTAAGACAACTTGAGCTTTTCTGTTTTTTTTAGCTGAATATTTCATCGATAAAAAAATTATAGACAGAAAATAGGGAAAGAAATCGTATTCCCCGAATTTACTCTTTTTCGAAAATCCTAGATGATCTTATTTCGTACCCAAAACGACATTTGCCCAAAGGCGTTAAAATTTCCGAAGTTTAATATAAAAGTTTGAGGCGAAATTTAGCGCCAGTACCGTTCAGCGGTACTAGGTCTCGGCATGCGTTTCATCTGTTGTTCGTAGCCTGGCGTCCGCCATATTGTTACTGTTACTCGGCTGTTAGTTGTTTTCCAGTTAAATTAAAGCCTTACACAAGTTGGTCGTGCCTTGGTTCTTGCCTTATCTCCTCTACTGGCGTAGCTTAGGGCGGGGGTCTACCTGAATGCCATTTTCCCGCCACTTAACATGGCTTTAAATGGAAATATCTCGTTCACGTTTCAAGCAATCCAAAACCCTTCACTCATTACACGAATCTATGTGTGTGATGTTTTGTAAAATTTTGGCTTATTTTTGGGTATGTTTGGGAGGAAATAGTTTTCTCAAAGGATTGATAAAATTTAGAGAAATAAGAAATATTGAAAATTTAGTGAATTTTAAACATTATAATTTGTAGTTAATAATTAATAATTAATAGACGGATACCAAGTTAGTCCACTAGCAATGCAACCTGGCGCCAGGCTCTTGCGTGGGTATCGACTGTCTGTTGGTGTTCCAAAAATCATTTTCTTTCTCCTATCCCTTCTTAAAACCTCTTAAAATGTTATTAAAATTCAGGTTTACCCCCGCCTTAAGAAATCTAATTTATTATGATTTTTTAAGCAGTTTTCCGCCGAAGCGATTCGTTAGGTCCTTCTGAAGAAATGTAAGGCTACTAAAAGTTCATTGCTTCCACTTCACCTAAGTAATGAATTACATGACGGACCGATAAGTTAGAGCCACGGTCAGGCCGTAATAAACAGTAGAATAGGAACTGTTCCATAGCCTCTTTTGAATAGTAGCTCTCAGTTTAGTATTTCATCCAAGCACTGGAAAAATAAACATCTCCGTCTAGGGCATAATGAATAGCACAAGAGTAGATTCACTAGGTGGAAAGAATTTCACCCAGTTCGATATAGAGAAGTCCAAACTCTGAGTGTTTCTCCTTTTCGCGCGTGCGTCTCACGCGCGCGTTTCGGATATTTCACCCTTCTGTTGTCATTATCCTGATCCTCATGAGAAGATTAATCGGCTCCTGTTATCCTACATTCCCTTGTTTCACTGGCGACGTAACTGACATAGGCAGAAAGTTTGAGCAGAAAAGCAGGGTATCTTTTCCCTTTTATCAAGGAAACAGAATCCGTGCGCAGGGTGTCCACAAATATGGCGTGACTCTTATCTTCAAACAAAATGTACGGGAATATCGAAAACTTCGTTCTATCTCCAATTATTGCAAAAGATATTCACATTTAATTTCAAAACAATTGTTAACTTACCTTAGTCCTGGGGGGAAGTAAGCCTCAAAATTTTTGGTGAGTGCGCCTCTTAAACTGCCCTAGCCCTTTCCTATTTTCAGACCAAAATGTATCCCTTGTTAGTCCTACAACCTGTATGGAGCTATCACAAGGCCATTTTACATCACATGGCAACTGTCACAGCTCATTAGTGACTTTTAATGGCGCTACAGCAATATCTGCCACAGAAAAAAAAAAGATAAAGTTGAAATTTTTTTATTCACCCCCCTGTGTTTTCTAGATCGACTGCTTAAACACAGAAAATGGTAGTACATCAGATTTGCCGGAGACTGTTTTGGAACTATCTGATTGTACTGAACTATCTTTTGTCGTCCTTGAAGTGCATCTTAACAGTTTGAAGGGTTTTACGCCCCTCGGGGGGGGGGGGGGGGGGGATGAACTTCCATATAAAACTGATGATGGTGGTCATCGTACTTTTTAGTAGTTAAAAGTTGTAGTTTTGGTATTAACCGCGGTCAAACGAGAAAAATTTGCAAAAGTAAAGCAAAGAACTTAAATGGTAAGGTTGTCATTTTCACTGTTTAAAGTTTAATATATTGCCAATACACTGTCAATTTACCAAACAGTGACGGAGGGTGGAGTGGGGAGGGTCGGGGGGGGGGGGGTCCGGACCCCCCTCCCCCCCCTATCAGACCTGTGTCTCCCATGTGGTTCATGAAAGAAAATTTTTACATGCAAACATTTTTTTATATGCGGTACCTGTTGCAAACAAATGCCATAATTTCAACAAACAATTGTTTTCTTTATTTATGTGCTTGCATACAATTTATTTCAGTGTTTATAGCCTCTTTATAGCCTCTTTATGTATAGTCCTTATGTATAGCCTCTGTAAACAATTTCTTTCAAAATTTTCCAACCCCTTCTCCTTCGTCCAAAAAAAATGATGGTCCGCCCCTAAGGGGTAAACATTAATGTGCGCCACAACTACAGGTTTTTGATACCTATTAGAGGTTCCTTTCAAGATTTCCGACAATCATCCATGAAAAAATTTATATGGGAGCCCTCTATGCGTTTCATGCGCTTTCGCTCTGCACACCAGCTTCCGCTTCACTCGGACACAAGCGTTTCGTTTGCTTATGTGTGGGCCAGCTGAGAGCTTGGGATGCCTGTGGCTTATCAGTGCGCAGTATGCTTCTGACTCTTTTAATTTTGGACCAAGTAAAGTAAAACTACAGAACTTTCACGTTAATTATCTCACTCATAATAAAGGATGTGGCTGGCTAGCTGCGAAAGGGTTACATGGGTAAGCATAAATCGAAAAACAGGGCTCGAGGGGACATTTTGCAGAGTTTAATAGAGAATCGTTTTGAACTGTCTTATAGTAGCCCCGGATTTTCTTTCAAGGATAATCGAGTGTGTTATGTACACAGTTTTTGCATAGGGGGCGCTTCTGCAGCTGCTAACAACGTGTCTGACTGCAAAATTAAGAATCATGGTCGTTGCATGGGCTTCCGACACTTCAAAAGATTGATACTGAGTTGAACCTCTCTAATACGGACACCGAAGGGACGAAGCAAAGTGTCCGTATTAGAGAGGTGTCCGTATTATATAGGTCACCACGATTACGTCACTTTTAAGACTCCACTGAAAACAGGACCTCACTCAATGATCTTTTAACTGCTTCTAAATTGATTAATATACAGCATTGAGACACTGTCTATCATGATCAGTGGCGTACTACATTTTACATCTCAGCTGCATACTGTATATGAATACTGTATATACGAATACTGTATACGAATCACAATTCTGAAAACGTCTTTCGATATTTGTTTGTAACCACAAAGAGGAAATTGTATTACATACACAAACTATCATCACGTGATCGCCGGAGTGTCCGTAATGAAGAGGTTAAGTTTATATGAATTTCCTCTCTGGGGCCGAGATTTACAGACAGTAGTGTCCATTGCCCCGTTTTAAAGAGGGTCCGTAATATAGAGGTTTTTTTATATAAAAGAAAATATGTGAGAATTTTGTCGGGACATAGGAAACTGTCCGTAATAGAGAGGCCGTGTCAGTAAAGAGAGGTTCAACTGTATCCAATTTTGTTTGTGTTTCATTTCCTTTCCCTCTAGTGCCAATGGTTTCCATTTCCAATGGCTGTACGATTGGTCGGCCTCTCCCTTCACATTTGTATTCATTTAACATGTCATAGACATGTATACTATTCTGCTGAAAAGTAAATTGCCGAATGAATACGCCGATGATGGCTCATTCAATTGAATGTACTTCCGGGTTATGTTTATTTACTGTGGCACATTTTGCAAACAAAATGATGACTTTTAGTTTTATGTAGGAGCTTTTTATTAAGAGATGTATTGTTATGAAACCGGAATGCAGCTCAAGTTGTTGAATTGCAAAACAGAGACGCTTTGCAAGCACATTTTTGGAAAGTTACGAAACGGGTTTATTCGAGCTTAATCACACCCTGTAAATTATCGAGACTTAGGTCGCCACACCTAAAACTAAAATAGTTTGAAATTCAACTTCCGTGTGAAAATTTTTCTTGGATCAATATTTAGGGAAGGACTAGTTTACTTCTGAGCGAGTGTCGGTGGTGGTGGGGGGGGGGGGGGGGGGGGGGGGGGTTGGATTTTTTTTGAACAAAAACATCCCGCAAGCCATATAAGCCATATCGTGCAAACCGCTAAAGCCTGACTTGAAGCTTTGTCTTTTTTAGTAAAAACAATTCGCAGCAGCAACACAGCTAAAGGAATAATATCGAGTACTGACCAACCCTGAGGCCTTGGACTTACAACATCGGAAATTGCATTATTTCTTGTAAGTGTGCACAGCATACGCATCTCGCTAAGGCATTTGAAGAGAATACTAAGGTTGGGATGTACAAGACGTCGCCATCCGAGTGATCTTAATGAGGTATGAGAAGCAGTCGAGATCGGAAGAACTGAGAGGTCAGTAGTGAAAGCCTTCTTGGATATAGGGCAATGCATCAGAGACTTATCAATCGACTGAAGCCATCATTTGCACCATGAATGCTAAATCCATATGGCTTCAGTTTGTCGTACCCGTCAATATGCCACAAATAGTTAGGACCTTTACATCGGTACAATCTTCTTCGTAATCTATGTCGTGATCTATACTCCACTCCTTCAGGATCGAAGATCATCAAAACATGGCGAACGACTTCCCGCGTAGTAACAAGACCATGCTGATTGATAAGTCTCTGATGCATTGCCCTATATCCAAGAAGGCTTCCACTACCTCTCAGTTCTTCTTCGACTGCTTCTACTACCTCATTAAGATCACTCGGATGACGACGTATTGTACTTCGCAACGCCTTAGTATTTTCTTCAAATGCCTTAGCGAGATGCGTATGCCGTGCACACTTGCAAGAAATAAGGCAAGTTTCCGATGCTGTAAGTCCAAGGTTAAAATAGTTTTGTATTATCTCCTCGCGCATATGTGCATTGTTCCTTATTGCAGGGGAGTAATTTGGAAGTGCTGTTGTTGAGACAGTACAAATAACAACTAAAACGAAGAAAGTGATAAACTTCCATAGCTGCAAATCATAGAACAGTACATTATCAGGCGAAAGTTAGCTTTGAAGACGCCATAGACGGCTAACCTTTGATGGTTGTTGCCGCTTTGAGAGAATATTACGGTGCTAGCATCGGAGTGTCGGGGGAACGACAAAAGTTTCTTCGCTTGCTACAGAACGAAAACGAATTCATCGCTTCTTGGGAGACGCAATCAAGCAGCACAGTGCGAATACGAAGCTTTCGCGGACGAGCTTTATATGAGGGATCAATTTATCGCCGGTTTGATATATGAAGTACCAGTTGTTGCGAGACAAGTTGCGAGAAACATAGCGTAGTGTAACACCCCTCGTGCAACTTGTCTCGCAGCACCGCAACGCAAGGTTTTTAGTTGTTGCGAGACAAGTTGCTCCGGATCATTGCCTAGTGTAACAGCGCCTTTAAGCGCCAGCTCCACAGGTTTATTTAAGCTTTCCCATTAAGTCACGTGACATGTCACTTAGTCATTTTTCTTAAAATAGCAAAATTTTGACGAATTGGTGACAGGTTTAAGAGAAAACATAAAATAAAAACGCTTTTCTGATGCGGATTAAATATTTCCAGCCCTTCACGTTTGGAATGATCGTCCATTGTTCTCTAAAACATTTTTGTGAGGACAAAGGTCATTTTTAAGTCCAAAATTTAACCTTTGATTTTTGATTTTAGCTCAAGGACAGTCATTCCAAACCTAGAAGGTTAAATATGTTAAACATCCATCGGAAAAGCTAATTTATTTAACTAAACAAAGAAAATTCGTTGACATATCGCCGATTTCCTTAATTTTAAAATTTTGATCATGTGACATGTCACGTGACCAAACTTATACATTAAGGAAGAAGAAGACGTCAAGATTTACATTCAGGGAAAATTTCAACCTGGTCTAGGCAATCTAGCCATAGATATTACTGTAAGTGTAAACTATATTTTCGGAACAGACTTTAAACCTATTATATTATATTATATTATATTCCACTTTTATTTATTTTATTTGCTTCTGCTTCTGCTTCTGTTTTTCTGCCGTAAGGATCAGTTTGCCGTTTTTTGCTTCACTTTAAACCTAGACAGGAGTAATCGGCTTCTGAAAAAAATTCAGCTAGTGAAAACTTAAATTTACCTGAAAAAAATACTATATATAGATAGGCCAAGCCTAACAGCGTAGCACTTTGAACAAGCTTAACTAAGGTGAAACTTAACTAAGGTGAAAGGTTGGAAGCACAAGAATTAAGATTGACGAAGGCTATTTTCAATTTTAGCAATTCTCAAAAACAGTATTACCCGACCGTCTGCACAGTACACTTAGACCGTACAAAAGTTCACAAAAACAACTTTTCTCTGTCTAGAATAACTAGTATGACTACTTCCCGAATAAAATACAGTTTTTGTTTGTCAAAAATTGCCCGAGAAGCTGATTTGGAAATCAAAATTGCAAAAATACACAAACATATTTGCATAAATATAAGGCGACGCGAGTGAAGACAGAAAAATCTAATTCTGTTCTTAACAACGTGCCCATAATTACATACTACCCTTAACAAATCATGACGCAGACAACAAATTCTGGAGTATTGTGCCGTAGTTGGCCGTTACACTTTATTTCACACGTATGCCGTCAAAATGACAACTCACAGCTAAATATCTTACAGAAAATAAATAAATGAAACAAAATAACTGGAGAATTGAGAGCGCATCACAAAAGATACTCGGAGGCCAGGAAAAACCTACTTAAAAAGCCCGAAACTCAACGGGAAAAAATTGTAGGAAACCTGGGTAGGAACCAAGCTCAAAACTCCGGCGACCCTTCCTACGGGGCCACTGATAATTTAAATTTAATTATCGCAGGAAAAAACTGGTGGATAATGTTCAAATAAAGTTCAGCGGTGGAAAAGACTAATCAAAACAAACAAGAAAAATTTGACTAGGGTAAACCGTCAGTGTAACGACCGAGAACTGACTCGCATACTAAAGAACCAACTATTTATACACATACTTCCACGGGCATAGCAAATGCACGTGCATGCAAATAACTTACATCGGCATAAAACATGCCTACATTTAACAGATAACAAAAATCGTAATTAACAGCTCTAACAATAGCGAACAGAAATCAATTCTCTTCTTATGCGATGCAACCGAAGAGAATTTTCAATTCTGTTCTTAACAACGTGCCCATAATTACATACTACCCTTAACAAATCATGACGCAGACAACAAATTCTGGAGTATTGTGCCGTAGTTGGCCGTTACTGAGAAGTAAACAAAGCTAGGTGCAGCGGTCACCTGTACACACTATATAGGCCAATAGCGCCAGAAATATATCTAAACTTGGAACTACTCTTAGATCGCCAACCGGCATGCTTATCAATAGCATCGGCATCAAATGCCACTTGCCATCGCCGCTATCGCTTCGCCTGTCGTAGGAGATGGTTCACCTGCAACTTTATGGGCCCAGAGGATACTGTACACCGCTGAAGAAATGGAAGCGATCGAGTTGGCTGAATCCGCCGTTCCCTCAGATAAAGGGCGACAAGGATTAAAGGCTTTGCAGGGAAGACGGCAAGGCGCAAGAAAAACAAACAGCCCAACGCTTGCAAAACAGCCCCGCCAAGCGATACTTGTCCAAGGTGCTGGGAACTTTGGCAAGCAAACAACATTTGGCAAGTCTTTGGCTAGCTCAAACAAGAACGGACTGGAGACAGCTGTTTTGCCACAATACAGAACTCAGGACATCTAGGAAGAAACAAATGTATTACAACAATGCCTGCATAAACGCGACTAAGAAATACTATAACGTACAATTAAATACTAAAAACAATAAACGCAGCAAATTAAAACAAAAGTCTCTTTTAAAGTTACTCCTGTTTTAATTCATCAACCACAAATGCTTACAAGCCAAACCTGACAACTCAGGTTAAATTGCAAAGGCGTTAGATCACACAACAAGTCTGTATTATTTACGGAGATATAATGCAAATTATACAACCTCGAATAAACTTCTGTTACACGCCTATTCGCGAGCGCTTGAGCAATATATTGGCAGCGACCCTGAAATTAGGGTTTATTTTATTGTAATAATAATTTATTAACTGTAATTGTAATTGTTATTGTAATATTAATTGAAATAAAGTTGTTAATTGAAATAAAGTTGTTGTTGTTGATGTTCGCTGAAAACACAGTCTTGTGTTCATAACACTGAAATGACTTTAGTCCCAAGTACCCGGATAAAAAACTGGACAAGTCCGTGGTAGGATCAAACATTCTTTCACAAAGCACTTCACTGCGCTATTTGTAGGATTCACAAAAGGCAAAAATAACAGGAAGGCCATTCTGGAATAACCAATGCTTCAGTGCCTTTACTAGCAAGCAAATGCTTAACAATACGCACAATAAGCGAAACTGGCGGACAAAGCCAATTAACGCCACGTGACCAGTCTTGGGTAAGGCTAGGAAGAAACAAAAGTATCACAAACAATGCGTGCATAAACGCGACTGAGAAATACTATAACCTACAATTAAATACTAAAACAATAAACGCAGCAAAACAAAGATCTGTTATCAGTCTACTCCCGTTTAAATTCATCAATCACAAAATGCTTACAAGCCAAACCTGAAAATTTAGGTTTTAAAATTGCAAAGGCGTTAGATCACGCAACAAGCCTGTATCATTCACGGATCGAGATATAATGCAGATTAAACGACCTGAAATAAACTTCTGTTACATGCCTATTCACAAGAACTTGCAATCTATTCGCAAAGCCACAACCCTGAAACTCGGGTTCGCTGAAAATACAGTCTTACGTTCATTACACGGAAATGACTGACTTGCCCAGCACTCGGATCAAAAACTGGACAAATCTGTGGTATGATCAAACATTCTTTCACAAGCGCTTCACTGCGCTATTCGTAGGATTCACAAAAGGCAAAAATAAATAATAAGAAGGCCATACTGGAATAACCAACGCTCCAGTGCCTTAACTAGCAACCAAATGCTTAACAGTACGCACAAAGCCAATTAACATCACATGACCAGTCTTTGGTAAAGCTAGGAAGAAACAAAAGTATTACAAACAATGCGCGCATAAACGCGACTAAGAAATACTAAAACGTACAATTAAATACTAAAACAATAAACGCAGCAAAACAAAGATCTGTTGTCAGTGAGTCTACTTCCGTTTTAATTCATCAATCACAAAATGCTTACAAGCCAAACCTGAAAATTCAGGTTAAATTACAAAGGCGTTATATCACGCAACAAGCCTGTATAATTTACGGAGATATAATGCAAATTAAACAACCTTGATCGAATGAACTTCTGTTACATGCGTTTTCACAAGCACAAGCACTTGCAATCTATTCGCAAAGCCACAACCCTGAAACTCGGGTTCACTGAAAATACAGTCTTACGTTCATTACACTGAAATGACTGACCTCCCCAGTACCCGGATCAAAAACTGGACAAATCTGTGGTAGAATCAAACATTCTTTCACAAGCGCTTCACTGCGCTATTTGCAGGATTCACAAAGCTTTGCGTTCTGGCATCTAGGTAGCCACTCCATTTCTATGGAAATGTCAAAAGACATACCAACGTCAAAAATGCTAACTGCAATACCTTGCAAATCAGGTTTGGGGCTCTCCACTGAAACAATTCTACAAGTATTCTGACTGTCGAAAAAACAACTTAACTTTTCAATCTGCTTTCTCGTTCTGGCATCTAGGTTGCCACTCCATCTCTATGGTAATGTCAAAAGACATACCAACGTCAAAAATGCTAACTGCAATACCCTGCAAATCAGGTTTGGGGCTCCCCACTGAAACAATTCTACAAGTATTCTGACTGTCGAAAAAACAACTTAACTTTTCAATCTGCTTCTGGCATCTAGGTCGCCACTCCATCTCTATGGTAATGTCAAAAGACATACGAACTTCAAAAATGGTAATTGAAATACCCTGCACATGGGACCCCCGACAAGGGCGGAATAACCACCAAAGCCAGTATCACTGGCATCGCTATAAACAACTGCTATAGCAGAAAACGTTCTCTTAATGGCATATCCGTTTAAAGCATCAATGTGCTGTGACCAAAACTTTAATTCTTGAGACACCTGTTCGGCGACAAAAATATGAACGCGCCACGATCTTCTACAAGCAATAATAAAAGACATTTGCCTGGCAAACAATCTATAAAGTGGGCAATATTCTTACAGGAACCCATTCAGACCCCAGTACATTGCGAACAGCCCATTTGAGAGTGTCAATTTATGCGAAGGTACTTGAAAAATCATTCGAACAGTGGAATAATACAACCATTGACCTATCTGCTGAGGCTCCCAGCTGCTCTTAGCCTCGTTACATTTCAGCCCAAATGATCGAGATCCCCCCTATGAACAAAACCTAGTAGCTTTCGCACTAATCTTATCACTGGCACCCGAAATCCCATCGTCAATATAAACGACAGAAACATGCCCCATAGATCGCCTACGCGTTACTAACGGGCGTAGCAGTTTAGTAAATAAATAACAGGCCGAGCACAAGCCAAAAGATAACACTTAAAGGTAAAATACCTCCTTGTACCATTGAAAATAACCAGCTCTACCTGAGAAGCTGCTGATGATGCTTAATAATGCTAACGCGATGATACTCACTTTCTAAATCAAATGTGAAGAAAAAGAAACCAGACTAAAAAATTTCTGAAAGTGTCCTAAGATCTTTGTAGTTGTGACGTGTACACTCAATAAAATAATTAACATAACGCAAATCTAAAACAAGACTCAATTTTTCCGTTTTGCTGCGTCAAAGGGTTAACAACATGAGGAGGGCAATTATGCTCCTCAATACCACGCTTGCTAATAGCAGGTCATTGATGGCCTCCTCAACAAAACTAGGATGCTCATTGCGGAACGGTTATTATTTAAGAAAGCTGACTCTGGAAAGGATTTTAAAGGGAGAGCATAACTAAAAGTAACAATATTTTGGACAAACAGAGGACCTACAACGGTACAGCCTCCCTTCCCCCCTCATGAGAGCAACCCGCTTGATATTCATAATCTCTGTGATATACAGACCAAAAAGTACACTTATCTGATTCCTCCTGCTGATCCAGCTCATCCTTGAGGCGCTGAGACATTCTGACCGCAGCCAAACTGAAAGCTCGCCTTCTCAGAGCACTTTGCCTGTAAGTGGCCAAGCTTGCCGCACGCGGACCAGGGACCCAAAGGCGATCGCACAACAGGAACTCTGTTGGAAGTATACGACGGGATCGGAAACGTTGACGCAGAACTTGCTGCTAAAGCAAGACTTCTAGCGGATGTAGGACTCTTCCTCTTCCAATCTACTTGGCCTCGATTTTTAACCGCTACTGGGATGGTCAACTGCCAAAGTGCCCGTGCAAATCTTCTAGGCGATCGTATCATCCACGGCCTTCACCAAGGACGACGAACTGGCAACAACGACTTGTCAACGATTGCCTTGATCACGGAGTCGGACACCACAGATGGAACGGACGAACCAGCTAAGGAAAGGCTAGATGATTCATGTTCAATACCCTGAAATTCGACGGTTGATCTTTGCGCGGTCAATGGGAGGAATAAAAGTAAAATTTGACTAGGGTAAACCGTCAGTGTAACGACCGAGAACTGACTCGCATACTAAAGAACCAACTATTTATACACATACTTCCACGGGCATAGCAAATGCACGTGCATGCAAATAACTTACATCGGCATAAAACATGCCTACATTCAACAGATAACAAAAATCGTAATTAACAGCTCTAACAATAGCGAACAGAAATCAATTCTCTTCTAATGCGATGCAACCGAAGAGAATTTTCAAGTCTTGTTTTGTTTACATAAAATCGCTTTTTAATCTATGTAATGAATGAACAAAGACATAAAAACGGACAACACAATCTTCTTTCGAAAAATTTTATTCAAATCTCCACTAATTTATGTTTAAAAGCAGAACACGTACCATTTAATAGCGCATCAAGGCCGAGCTGTCCTCGTTGAAATTCAAGATAACACGACTTAATTTGAACGTTTCATGAACATGTCTCCAAACCTTAAGAGAACACAAAGGAAAAGTCAATCAAAAATTGATATCAAAATAAATTCCCATCGAAAAATGTGATTTATTTTACCTTTAAAGCACTGGACTGCTTGGAAACTCCGCTTCTTCGGTTGAGAAATCCGTTATAAAAACAAGGCATCTCCCCGCATTGATAAAAACGTATGAGGGTTCTTCTTTTTCAACTAAAGCGGCTTCTGAGTATCCCTTAATTAGTATCCCTGTCTTGAGTAGCAAACCGCGAAAAAATGCAGGGAAGTAACGACTTTACTGCTCCGCTAAACACTGCGAAAGATCCCACCTTTTTAAAACTTTAAAAAGTGTTTACGGAACTGACGGCTGTGTAGCCGCGCATGTGGCGTCATACGCGCATGTTTTGCGACGTCATACGCGCCCGCGAGTTTACCTTGAGCGACCGACATGCTGACACATATCACGGAGGCGCGCCTGCGAAGCATTCCGCTAGCCATGACCATGAAAAATGACGGACATGGGTTCTATGAGTATGGTGCTGCGCAGCCAGGCCTTCGGCCCGGCAAGTGCTCCGCTATTACCCGCAAAACCACCTATAACTTATAGTGATCAACATTCATTTTCTCATTTCACCGTCAATACTCTGTCAAGCAGAATGGTGCTATTAGAACATAGCCTATGAAGACTAGAAAATTTTTAAGAAAACAGTTTTAAAAACAATGTTTGCCGATTTCATGGGAAAGATAGTTTTTTTTCAGATCCAATTCGGAATGATGTTCATTAATAAAAGAACAATATGCCGACATTCCCGAGTCAAATTCTCAAAGCAAGAGCTAATAATAGAGATGCAGGCCGTTCTGAATATCAAAAAAAAAACACGCTGAAAATTGCGAAAATATTAAATTGTTTTTCGCTCTGCTACTTTAAGAACATTTTACAAATAAAACAATTTATAAGGTCTATTGTAAAAATGTGATCAAATATAGCAATATCAGTAGAGAAAAGAAGAGTAGTTTTCAAAATAAGATATTTAACAATGCCACAAGCTGTTTTTTCTCTTGCGATGAAAACCAAGATAACATACGAAATATTAATGCTGTAGGTAAAAATAATGAATAATGGAACATTTGTTTCGCCTTGATGTATAAACAATTTTTCAAAGGTGCAATAAAACAAACTACGACACCTCATAAGAGGAATTACATTTCAAAAGCCGCGTTGTAATGTTAAAATTAGAGAGATCAAGCACCGCGTTCTACGGCAAACGGCAACGCCAGGTTATAGTTGGTTATCTTTACTTTTCCTCGAATCGTCAAACAAATGCACTAGAAATTTAAAAAATAATTCGCATGTTCATTACAAACGGAAAGCTGCCCACTTTCACGTAAAAACAGCAAACGGCAGACGGTAAAAGTTGTATCCCAGCCGTCCGGAGGAGAGATATACGCGAAAATCTCTACATTAACGGTTGGCGTACGCGAAGCGACAAATTGCGCCGACCTGCGTGTGCACCCGGTGGGAGGGGAATGAAGGGGAGGGGGGGGGGGGGGGTGGACTCCCATCTCCCATATGATAGGTGGTTGGAATGCTCGTCATCTTGTATATGGGTGTAAATTACGTATTTCGGTATCACTTAGGGTGTTCAGGAAGGAACGCCGGTAGTTTTAGTCATCAAGGTATCGTTTAAGGCAGCACGCGAAGTTTTATGACCATGATTTTATATCATTCTATGAATAGATAAAAGCATTCGATAACAAAGTCCGTATCGTCATTAAAGTCACCGCAACTCTTGTTTGTCAGTCCTTTTTAGAATGGTATCTTTCAGGGGTCAACTAAAGCTTGAGCCACGCCCAGATTGGTTTCCTTTAGGGGTATAATTTCAAATTTCCGACGAGCATCCCCGTATCTTTCGTTTGGGATTTCCCCCTTCCCCCTTTTCCCTCCCCCCGCAACCCCACCCCTTCCCCGCAAACCCCCCCCCCCCCTCCCCCGGGAACTACTTAATTTCAGCAAAAAAATATAGTTGTGGCAGATTCAATCTTGAAACTGAAGCGACTGGTCGCTCGCGGAAATCTCCTCGTGGTACTGCTCGTGCAACTACATGTAGTCGCTGCGACCAAATTAAAGAGTTAATGTATCAGGTTACCGCAAAACACCACTTTGCTTTCATGCCGTTTTATGCCTCAATAAAACCCCAACAAACTAATATTTTCTGAAAGCTTAATAAGGAAAGATTAGTGTTTATTCGATGCATGCGTTTAAAATATAGCAAGTGATTTCCAAAAGTACATCTTTCACAAAATTGATTTCCGCTATCTGCAGCCGGAAATGATCTAAAGAGCTAAAAGAGGGAAATGAACATCGCGCCGATTACCTAACACCTTTGCCTAAAAAAAAAACGTGTCGGGGAATTTGATAGCTTGTCTGGTTTGTTTTCCGCACGCTGTTAAATTTTCGATTTCGAAAGACATCCATTCCTCTGTATTTAACTGCCCGTAATGTTTGAACGAAATCCAAAGATATAAAAATCGGAGACACGTTTTGTTTTAAGACAAGGGAGTTAGGTACTTGTCGCAATGTTCATTTCCTTCTTTGGATCATTTCCGGCTGGAGCGGAACTCGATTTTGTGAAGGATGTACTTTAGGAAATCACTCGCTATATTCTAGACAATTTTTAGTTTTTCTAAAAAAAGGCGCGAAAACAAAGTGGTGTTTTGGGGTAACCTGATACCTTGCATCTAGTCACTTCGTACGTGTGTACTACTTGCGTGAGACTACTCGTAGCCTGCAATGCAGGCGTTTTAATGATGGGGCGAAATTTCGAAATTTTGTCTTTTTCTTTTTGTTAAGAAAAAATGGTGTTGATTTAACAAATATAACATGTACGAGAGACAAAATTATGAAAATTCCTTAGAGGAGTTAACTCTTCAATTTTTATACTAAGCGGGTAGTTAACATGAGCAAAACACACCTATAAATACGATGTATGTCTGTGCATTACATGAGAAAAAAAACTTGTGACTAAAACGTCCATCATAAATAACAAACTGTCGTTGATTAAGGATAAAATATACCAACTCAGTAGCAGCTGCTTTTTTTTAGAGATGTAAAAAGTAAAATAGTGTTTCTTTTTTCATTTCTGAATTTTATAAAACAGTGCTATAGTCACCAAGTGAACATAGAAAGTGTTTCTTTTAAAGTTGACTGAATATTGCGTGAGATGTATATATGATTTTTTTGGTGTCCCGTTTTTTAAGTTATTAAAAACAACAGCTGTACAAGGCTTTACTTCTTGTGTGTGTGTTCGGCGTTGTTCATGCTGGTTATCTTCATCAACAGAGAAAATCGAGCATTCTATATTACTTTAACAGAGCGAATAGATCATCTATAAAGGTGAGTTATTGGTTACAGCTTATAGTGCGTAATATTTGCCCTTAATTTAGTTGAACAATTCTGTCACTTTAACACTCTTATAAAAGAGGAAACTAGAAATCAATAAGCACGTATTAGCCTCTCTCGCATTCTTACATCGAAGACTGAAAAATAACCATTTGTATGGAGGTGACGATTGCCTTCAAAAAGGGAATAAAGATGGATCTTTTTAACACCTAATGACGCAGTTATAATAAGGATTTCAAGCGAAAACTAGTTGAAGTTTAAACAGATAGATTAAAATGAATATAACACATATCACTGAGATAAATTACTAAACTTTATTCTAAAATTGTTTTCTCATATATAGTAGTTTATTTAATTCTCATGATAAAGAAAGATAAAAGGGTAACATGGTATACAAAATACCGGCTCAATTACTGATCACGATGTAAAGTAAAACTATTTTGTTATCATTTCCGCTTTCTTTGCAAGATATCTAAAATTTGCATGTTTAGTGTCCGACTCGATGAAATTTAAAAATAGAATATTCTTTGCTCAGATATCCATCGCATTAATACTGTATTTTGCTTAAGAGTAGATATCCGACGCTGCTTATATCGTTAGGTCCACTTCTTTTATCCGCTGTGATATATTACAATTGATCAGATCTGACTGGCTTTCAATTTTTCTCCATTCTGACAAAATATTTAATTCGTAGCATATAATCCTACAATGATGAAAAAAATATTTTTGTAAGCTTTATATCATGGATTCTTATAAAAAAAGCTAAAAATGTTTCCACATTACAGTTATATTTTATAATCAAATGTTTCGAAAACAAATGATGAGTTAATGTTTGAAATGCCGCATATTTCGTTTCAAGAACACATCTATATCCAGTGCATTTGAGAGTGTACAAAAATAGCATCACACTTCACATTCTTCGTCAGGTCCTGGAGGATCTCAAACCTTCCATGACCATGAACTGGATGAATTTTAGTCAAGGGAGTTTCGGACATCAAAGTTGAATATTGTACTGAAAACAAATAGAAGAGAAGAAGAAAAATGCTAACTACAATTCTTGATTCACTAAACAAATACTCTTCTGTCTGTGTTAAATTTCCGGTGTAATCTTATGTTCACGTTTTATGTTTTATTACACAGATTACATGCTAACATATTCATTTGTTAGGGATATCCAACGAATTGTTTCGCCAAATAGCTGTTCGGGATGCTGAAACCATCCTTATATTTTCGGATTTCCATTAGAAGAAAAGTTTAAGGTTCTCATACAGGATATATAAACTGATGCTTTCCGACCGAATAAAATTTACGCCTGACGTTTTTGAGAGGATGAAAAATGCTATTGTTGGTGCGAAGAAGGTCCAGCTAAAAAATTTCGGGAGGCAAATAATAGCTCTCTTAAAAAAATCATGGAAATCATAATTGAGCTGCTTTTTCAGAAGAAAAGGATTTTGTTCCTAATATTTTCGGCCTGTTCCATTTTGCAGAAAATGTTAATGGCGTATATTTTTTTAAATGTATATTCCTAACACGAAGATTTATATCACTTTTCATTATAATAGAAACTTGTACACACACAGACATTGAACAGCAAATTAACTGTTTGGTCAAAGCGATGAGCACATATGTTTAAATTTATGAACGGCTAGCATTCGTTGTCAATGTGTTCAGGCTTTTTCTTATGTTTTAGTGATCACAGTGAAAACTCGAAATGCCATAATTTTGTTAAACGACATCATTAATTTTCTTAGGAAAACTGAGAGGTGTGGCGTCGCCATCCATAAAAGCCATGTAGACGTGTACGTTCATCGTTTCGGTTGGTAAGTCTTACTGCTGTGCCTTTCCGTATGATAAATTTCTGTTTTAATTTAATCGTCTGAAATGTTGGATAATCAAATATATTGCATTTTCGAAATGACCCCACCGATCGTACTCTTCCACACGTTTCACGATAATCCTCGGTAGGAAAAAAGATGGCGACTGGTACATTTACCCATAATTCTTAGCGCATAAAAACCTTAACAACGTCCATAAAAATGTAAAGAAAAGTTATAAAACCTTCAAACCTGGTCTACACATTGTCCTTAGCACTGGAACAAATATTGTAAAAATTTGGCTTTCTTTGTGCCTTATGTGCTGTGTTAGGTCCGCAAGGTATTGTGGTAAAATGAACCGCCGCCATCTTTTTTCCTACGGAGGATTAAAACAGTTATTTCATACATAAATAATAAACAAACAGAGCAGTTTTCAATCAAGTGTGGTAAAACAAAAAACAACGTAATTACTCTGAGCAATCACAGCAGTCGTAAACAATCCAATGACGTATCAATCAGAGCTCGAAGCAATTACATGTCGGCGGCGCTAAGCGCGGGAAAACGCGTGCGAGCAAGTCACGATTGGTTTTGTTTTTACATCTGATTGGTCGAGAAAGTGGCGCGAGATTTTTTAGCCAATCACAAAGCGTAGCAATGAAAAACCAAAGCAACTGTGTAATTATTTTTCACACACAATTGAAAACTGCTCAAAAAGCATTTCAATTTTTTTCTTTAGTGTAGTATCTCCATGGTAAAATACAAATATGAAACATAAAAAAACTATAAATTAATTGTGATAGAAATACCGTCATATCGGGCGCGCAAACACAAAATAAAGCAAAACACAGCGAGTAAGTTGCAGTTATCTCTCTAATTACATGGTATAGTCTAAGGTAATTAAAAAAATCGAAGTTTAGATGTGTCATTTTCTTTATCCTCAGGAATTAATGGCGAATCCATAGAAGGGGTCAAACAAAAGTGTGATTATGGTCAGAAAGCAGTTCTTTAGCATTGGAGTGTGTTTATTTCTACTTCTGTTTGTGTGGGAAGAAAAGAACATCGCCTTCGCGAGTCAAGGTAAGCACAAGCTGTGGTTAATTTTCCCTAGTTAGCTGATTTCTTAGTTTTGTATTGCGCATCACTACTTTGCATAATTTCTTGCGCCTTCACAGTCCCAACCGAGAGGGTTTCCTTTGATGATAAGTTCGCTAAATAAATAAGTGGCTGTTTTCTTCTAAAGTCTGGTTCACACTAGAGACATAACTGACATGTAAGCACATGACAAATCCAAATTTCAGAGCTTGAAGCCTTATGCACTGGTCAGTGGAATTATAATATAAGTTAACAGCCGATCTATAAGACTATGATTTTGCCTATTTTCACATACTACGGATCACTTGGATTTGGCTGGTCAGACACTCGAAAAAGTCTGATAAAGAACATTGAACAGCGAAGTTTGAAGATCATTGGTAACAGTAATTTAAAACTTCCATCAGCAGAAAACTTAATTAAGCGTAAAAGTAGTCAGTTTGTCTTTGACTGTCTTCAGAATAATGTTTGCACCCCTTTTAAGACCTACCTTGCAAGATCACTTTATTCTAAGACCACAAGAAACAATGGTTTATCAGTGAGACTACCTAAAGTTCGTCTAGAATTTGGAAAAAAAAGAGCTTTTACTGTCAAGGAGCCAAGATTTTCAATGAACTGCCATTTGAACTTAGGTCCTTAACTTCTAGATTTTTATTCAAGAAAGCATTAAGTAATGCTTCACATAAGAACTATAGTAAACTTCATTGTTCTGCGCATTGGCTCTTTCCCACATAGAATATCTTTGATTTCAAGCATAGAGGAGGGGCTGATGGTTCATAATTATATTTCATTTTAAAAATATAGAAAATCCATTTGCGTCAAATATATTTTAGGAAATGTTCGTGCTTAACCCATCAGAATAGTAGAGACAATAGCTACTAATTTTGCTTCTTTGATTAGGTTCCCCAAATACAATATCTTTTAAATATTGCATGTTGTGCGATTGGGTCTTAAAATACTTGAAACCTTGAAAAAGTAGACTTAATTAATGTACCTTGAACCTTAACTTTTTAGCGGTTTTTGAGTCTAGGCTAATGAGATCACTAGTTCTAACAATGAAAAAAGTTGACATTCCATCGTGCATTGCCGTTCAGCGCTATCCTTCTTATGTGGATCATTACTTAAGTGGACACTTTATTTAGTTATTAATATTTTTTTAGCGCTTTAGGATATTTCAAATATCACGGTTGAAATATCCTAAACATCTTGTTAATTCTACCATCAAAAGTTGACGAGAAGGTTTGCGACCAGCAGCAGCCTTTATCTTCATCTCAAGAGACAGATGACACGATTCGAGTGGTTTTACCATTTAAAGACCAAATCTCAGCGGATATTGTGAGGAAACAACTTAAGGATCTGAGCCTAAAAGTGCACACCACCATCCGGCCTGTGTTTGTGAGCCGAAAAATTGAGCAAGAACTAAATGTGAAAGAAACAAAGCCACCAATTGTAAATCAGCAGTGTGTTGTTTATGGTTTTCAATGTGACCTGTGTGATGCGGGTTTTGTAGGTTACACACGCGTACATTTACATAATCGTGTGAAAGGACGTAAACAACAATCCTCCGTCATTGCCAAACACTACAAGAACGTTAACATGCACGGGACAATGCCTCAGGGCCTGCTAAAGCGTTTCAAAGTGCTTAAGAAATGCAGAAACAAATTTGACTGCTTAGTGTACGAAATGCTTTTTATAAGAACTTTAAAGCCAAATCTCAACGTGCAATCAGACCCCATTCGTGCGAAAGTATTCTTATAATCTTCGCACCCTCTTATGTTATTCTTCGCATCAAAACCGCTTTAAATGCTGTAATTTGCATGATCTTTTTATATTTTCCTTGATAATGGAGTCATGACTACTCCGAAACGTCGGATTTTATCGTTTTTATCGTTTTTATCGTTTTATCGTTCGTTCGTTTTTATTATTAATATTATTATTAATTATTATTATTATTATTATTATTATTATTATTATTATTATTTATTATTTATTTATTTTTATTTCTCTTTCTAATTTTCTTTTGTAATTTTCTCTTTCTAATTTTCTTTTGTAATTTTTGGTGATTTTTCTTAGTAAGATGAGGTTTTGTTGCATTCATAAGTCAACATAACCAGACATAAGTTATGTTAGGGCACCCAGGAGCCAGGACCTAGGTTGCCAAGGATTTACAGTGTTGCAGTTGCAGTCGATCGGCCAGATGAGATGTAATATAGGCACTTTAAGTTAACAACTTTAACAAAGACCAAAATGGGAGAATTATCTCAGTGGACATAGCTTCTGAAGCAGGCAATTTATCTGTATGTAATATTTATGCTCCAAACAATTTACAACAGCAAAATGAATTTTTGCATTCTTTACAAGAATATTTAATGTCTGACACCGATATTGGGAACCTAGTTATAGAGTGTGTGCGCTCACGTGACCCTTGACTTACCGTCCGCCATGTTGGAGGACTACTTTGATGGGTTTTCCCTGTGTTTACCTTCTAGAGAGCGGGCAGTGCGAGCGCTTTTGAAATCATAACTCGCGTTTCTTTTTAACGTTATGAATTAAAATCGAAAAGGTAGCTAATGCACAGTGCTTTTTGTCATTTGTGCTAATTTAAATCCCAAAAACCCTTTTCTTTCGATAATTAGGTCCGTATTTGTTTCGATCAGTTCGATTTGCCGATTTGCCGGCCCGATTTTTTTAAACTTTAAAAACATTATCACAGAGTAGAAAATCAGCCACACTTATAAAGTCGGTTTTACGTCAACAATATTTCTTATAAAATGGAATCATTTTCATGGTCGCGAAAACTCGTAGAATCAGTCTTGTAGCGCGTCTATTTAGCTAGTTTGTCGGTTCCTTGATTGCCCGCTGCAATTTGTCTACACGAAATTTTGTTTCGAAGTGGTTTCTGTGGGGAACTTGTTCCCCGGCTGCTTACTGTTTAGCCAAGAAAACCGGTATTTTCGGTTGGAAAGCAAAAGGTACGATTGATTTTCAGGGCATTTGGGTTGGAACTAGCGGAAAACCTTCAGTGATTAGTAGCGTGAGCCCGGCAGCCGAGCACGGTTTTCAAAGGGTCTTCAAAAATGCCTCAGAAATTCTCACAGAATTTTCACGAATAGCTTCATTTAAACCTCCTTAGAGTATTCTATCTTTGTTTAGAAATGCCAAGCGCTTCGAAAAATTAATTTGGTCTTGTAGTTGACGAATTATCCGAGCTTGTGCATACTATAAAATCGCTGTGTTCTCGACACTTGGAAAATCTAGTGTCGAGCACATAGCGATTTTATAGTATGCACAAGCTCAGAGAATTGGTCAACTACAAAACCAAATTAATTTCTTGAAGCGCTTGGCATTTCCAAACAAAGATAGAATACTCACAGGAGGTTTCTGAATGAGGCCTTCGAGATTTTAGCATATTTCTCAGCATCGGAGGCTCAAGTTTGTATGTTTCAGTCACCATTTTGATTACGTCAGTCCTCCAACATGGTCGCCGGTAAGTTTGTGACGTCATCCGCACACACACTATAGGAGGTGACTGGAATGTTGCTCTTTATGCCATTGACAAAATAGGTGGGGCGGCGTGGAAGCCACATAATTACCGAAATAATATCATATCAATGATGAGAGAACTTGAGCTTGTTGACATCTATAGAAAACAAAATCCGAGAAACTGAGTTTCACCTATGAGTCCAAAGCACTCAATCTCAGCTCACGAATCGATTTCTTTCTTATTGCTCAATCTTTAATTAAATGTGTGCCTTACATAGGAACAAAAGTCTCTATTGCTCCTGATCACAAAGCAATAAAACTCATTTTGACTGTTACGAAAGAAAGACGCGGGCCGGGGCTATGGAAATTCAACAATTCTCTTTTAGAAGATGAAGAATATATACAACTTATAAAAGAAAATTATCCTACCATAATAAATAAATACTTGGATGTGGAAGACAAAAAACTAAAATGGGAACTTATCAAAATGGAAATAAGAGCGCTTACAATCCCTTATTCCAAAAACAAACAAAAAAAGCTTCGTATAAAGGAACAAGATCTAGCAGACCGATTAGAGAAACTCGACAACCTCCTTTCCCAAAGTATCGATGTAGATGATACAAGCGGAACTCAGCAACAGGAATATACTCGATTAAAACAGGAACTTCATCTCTTATATGAAAACAAGGGAAAAGGTTCAATTCTTCGTTCTAAAGCTAGATGGACTGAGCAAGGTGAAAAACCGACAAAATATTTCTTTAATCTAGAAAAGCGGAGCTATAACCGAAAAGTAATTCAAGAACTGAAACGGCCGGATGGAGATAATATTTTCAAAGAAGAAGACATATTATTGGAAATTGAAAATTTCTATAGAGATTTATATACGTCAAACCTTGTAGAGGATAAAAGCAGTTTATTTGAAAATTTTGTCAGAAATCTTGAAATACCGAAACTCCAAAATACGGAACAAGACGAATTGGGTGAAATCACTCTTAAGGAATGTAGTGATGTTTTGCAGACGTTCACAAGTGGAAAATCTCCAGGAGATGACGGATTTACCTGGGAGTTTTATAACTGTTTCTTTGATTTGTTGGGACAAGACCTAGTCGATTGTTTTAACGCAGCATTTAAAGAAGGCGAAATGTCAATCTCTCAAAAGCGTGGTGTAGTTACTCTAGTCCCAAAGGAAGACTCTGACCTAGCTGATCTCGCAAACTGGCGACCGATAACATTACTTAATATGGATTACAAAATTGTGTCCAAAATTGTAGCCAGGAGAATAGAAAAAGTTTTGACGCGCTTAATAAATCCAGATCAAACAGGTTTCATAAAAGGGAGGTATATAGGTCAAAATGTCAGGCTGATAAATGATATTCTTGAGCAAACGAAACTTCAAAACATTCCGGGATTACTTCTGCAACTTGATTTTCGTAAAGCGTTTGACACTATTGAATGGGATTTCATCCAAAAGACAATTACGGTATTTAATTTTGGTGATAATATCAAACGATGGATCACCACTCTTTACACCAATTCAGAAAGTGCAGTTTTAAACAACGGCTTTTGTACCAACTACTTTAAGCTATCAAGAGGAGTGAGGCAAGGCTGCCCTTTGTCCCCCTATTTATTCATTCTTGCGGTTGAGCTGCTAGCTTGTAAGATTAGACAAAACAAGGAAGTACATGGTATAACTATCTTTTGGAAAGAATTTAAAATAGGCCAATTCGCTGATGACACCACTCTCTTTTGCAAGGACACGGACACTGTGCAAAGAGCTATTGTACGATTGAATGATTTCGGTGATCTATCAGGTTTGCGACTTAATCCATCAAAAACAAAAGCAATGTGGCTGGGGCCCTGGAGGCATTGTAAAGAAAAACCTTTCGGATTCAAATGGCCAAATGAGCCGATAAGAGCCTTAGGGATATTCATATCCTATGATGAAAAAAAATGACCAATATAACTTTGAAGAAAAAATTCAAAAAATAGATACTATTCACGGCATCTGGCAGTCTCGAAACCTTACACTATTTGGAAGATGTCTTATAACTAAAAGCCTTGGCATCTCGCAGCTAGTACATTCCACTTCGATTCTTGATATCCCTAAAAAATGCATTCAAGATGTTAATTCTATGTTATTTAAATTTATATGGGAAAACAAGAAATACAAAATCAATCGCAAAGTCATGTTTCAAGACTACGACAATGGAGGTCTACGTGCACCTAGCATAGAAACTATGTCCAAATCACTCAAATCGGCATGGGTCTCGAGATTTTTAATAAACGACCAAATGGGCAGTGAATCCTGGAAGGTTATCCCAAACTATTATTTCGATAAATATGGTGGCTTAAAATTCCTATTGCACAGTAACTATGATGAAAAGTTTCTCGAGCAGGCAAAATTCCCGCACTTCTACAAGCAGATGTTACTATATTTCTCTGAACTTAAAGCATTATATATATATATATATATATATATATATATATATATTTAGTTTTATTATTTTCTACAAGATAGTTACTTACAGAAATATTGTATAATAGCCTTATTAGTAGGTTACAAAGATACTTACGGTATAGTTACACAAAATTAGTTACACCTAATTGAGTTACACTATATGAGTCACACCTAATTAAGTTACATAACTAGTTACATCACAGTTGCACTTACAGCTACACTACTTTTTTTTTACAAATACCTTTCAATCAAAGTTTTAAATAACATTTATTTTTTAGAGTGCCCGTCTAAATAGATCTTTAGATTCGAATGCTCCCATGAACGAAAGCAAGGAAATAGAGTTATTTAAGAATTAATTTGCGATTTGGCTTTGCTTTTCTCGATGGATAATTTGCTCTTTAGAAAGACAAGGAAAGCTTCAAAGTAATAGAGATCTTTCTCTCTAGAAGCGTAGTAAATGTAATATTTGGCGATTATTAAGCAGAGGTTTAAACCCAGGTATTTCCTGAAGTTATTTGTGTAGCCGTAAATGATAATATGCTCATTTAAAACGATAAAATCGTCATTCTTTACATTCCACCAGTTGCAGAAAGTTTCCCAAAAGACTTGAACGTTTGGGCATAGAACAAAAAGATGTTTTAAAGTCTGTTTTTCATCACAAAGATGACAATTGTCATATTGAATTATCTTATCTCTGAATAGAGTTGCATTAGTTGGCAAGATGTGGTGTATAATTTTGAATTGGAATAAAGCGAGTCTAATATCCTTTGTCACTCTAAAAGGAATACTGTAAATGGTTTGTATCGTTTGCCTATTAAAATTTGCTTGTATCATTCTTTGTTCTGCTGTAGGGGGTACGAATTTCTGTTCAATTAGAAATTTAGTTTTTAAAGCATTATATAATCCAGAATCCGATCATGAATTGATCCTATTTAATAATAAAGAAATTCGAATTAACAGTCAAACCATCTTTTATCGGAGTTGGTTCAGTAGGAATATTATTTTTATCCACGATCTGTTGAAGGCGGATGGAAAAATTCTCCCTTACGCAGAGTTCATGCGAAAATACGAACTGAGCTGTAATTTCCTAACATACATGCAAGTTGTATCTGCAATACCTCAGACCCTCATTATTAAGGCAAGGATAAAATGTCTAGATAAAACTATTCTTATTTCAGAATATGAGTTTCAGCTGTCTAGGGATAATACCATAAATTTACTTAAACTAAAAAAACAGAGATTACTACTGGCTTTTGATAAATAAGGACAAGCAAGTATTGAAGGCAAGCGTAAAGTGAGAGAGAGATTTACAGTCAGACATGGTGCAGATTGACTCTTTTTTCAGTCGCGTAAAATATATTTCTAGAGAAAACAAGCTGAGAGAATTTTACTTCAAACTTTTGCACAGAATAGTTGTTACAAAGAGAGAACTGCATTTATTTGGTATTAAAAATGATATGCTTTGCATTTACTGTCGAGAAAATGATTCCATTATTCACACTTTTTCAAATTGTCAGTGGTCTAAAGAGTTTTTCTTGGAAGTTATTAAGTGGTTTAACAAAGAAAATGGCACCTCTTTCTCCTTATCCCCAATGGAAATTCTCTTTGGCACGAACACCTCCAAGACTGACGTGATTACTAATAATCTTAACTGTACTCTCCTCTTTGTTAAATATTACCTCTATACCCAAAAACTAGCACAGAAAAACCTATCTTTAGAAGAATTTGTAGTTAAATTAAACTGTCGATCTCATTTAGAAAAATTTCCTCTGCAATCTAAAACATAAGTATTATATAAATTTAAACATACTGTTAACTATTGAAGTTACCAAATGATTAGTGCAGTTTCAGACTATAAACAAAAGTTGAAATTGCCAACACCAACCCAGTCTCGGAATGTCTAGTGTAGTGTATTGTTGTAACATCTTGTCATGTATTCCTTTGTATTGTAACCTTTCAAATCGCTTGTTAAGTAAATGTTTTGCATAAATAATAAAAAAAATAGGCAATTTTAAAGATTAAAATTATGATTATTAAAAAAATATTATTATTATTATTATTATTATTATTCCATAACAAATTGATTCAGCAATATTGCTGGAGATGACACTGGCCCTGGTCAGGTGGCAACAAGCCACCTTAGATCCCAAGGACTCTTCGGAGGATTCTTGCAGTCCCTAACAAAACCGTCTTTTGGATAGTTACTGATCTTGTCCGCACACCAATCTGTTCCAGATTGCCTCCCAATCTTCTGGGGATGGTTGCCAATTATTATTATTATTATTATTATTATTATTATTATTATTATTATTATTATTATTATTATTATTTATTTTTTTTAATAATAATAATGATAAAACCTTTATTGAAAAATTCTCAAACAATCTTACGTTTACAATTTATTATTATTATTATTAACAGAAAATTAATAACAGAAAATTTGCTGAGTTGAAGAAATAATACTACAGTTTTAAATTTATAAGACATGTTTCGGCAAACTTATGCCATCTTCAGTTGCAGAAGCTCGTTACAATTTTAATATCTAAATTTATAGAAGTAGTTACAATTTGAATATGCTAATATTATATTGAACATGCTAATGTTATATTATCATTATTATTATCGAGTGATCATTGAAATAAGATTAATGATCCCTAACAGAATAAATCAGGCAACGACTAATTCTGTTTTCAGAAGATTTAACCTAGTTCAAGAGATCTCGATAAATTAATGTAAAATTATGCTACTCTAAAATCCGAGTATAAATAAAATATATGCGTGTATGCTTGTATGTAGTTGTGCGATCTACTATAATAAAATAAATGAATACCAAAACATGTCCATTAGAATCATATTTTTACCTCTAGATTACTGTAAGATCCCCATAATTGAAAAAAAAGAGAAATAGAGCGAGCGTTGTTAATTAGGCCAGAAATGCAATTGCAAATTGTTTCAATAAAAAAAACGTTAGTTAAGATAAAATCGATTAAAATATTGTTTAAATGGACAAATAAACTCATAACTGCCCTTGACTGACCCTTGATTGACCCTTGACTGTGTACCTCCTAGGATGTCGAAGGTACAGAACTCTGAGTGATGCTGACCGCGCACAAGGCTACAAGGGAAGTGTTAAGTGCGACTGGTCACTGGCAAAAGGTTGGTATCGGTTCACAGGAGCCGCTGGTGATCTGATGGCTGATACACTTGTACCATTGCTTCACTGTGGTACGAATGCGCCAGGTTACATGACTGGAGTGCATCCAACAGTGGATCAAGGGGCTGTCCAACGCAAAGTTTGTTTCCATTGGGTCAATAACAACTGTCAATGGTCTTCTATGATCCGTGTTCGCAACTGCAGTGCTTTCTATGTGTATGAGTTGACTAAACCACCTATTTGCAATTTACGGTACTGCGGCAACAACATACAAGGTATTACGATTTCTGTGCAAATTCTAACATATAAGTTCATTGTTCGTTATAAGTTCATGGATATATGCAGTAGCAAAGCTGTGACTTTTAAATACAAAAATTATGGATCTGTATCTTACTAGTTTGAGCTGGGTTATGCATGTTACGTCTCAATTATACAGTTGCAGTATTTGAACGTAACTTTTATAGCAACAATTTTAATGGGAGTAATTTTTATAGTCGTAGATTTTCAGGCGTGGTTAAAATGGTAATTTATTTATTAGTTTTATATTCAACAACTTTTATTATTTTATAACACACACTAGTGGTAAGACCTGGAAAATAGCAGGCGTGGCTGCATTGCTAAGCGTATTACCGGCCACGCCGAATAAAATATTGTCATTTTCATTGCGACGGTCTACGTAGTATTTCTTTAGGCACTAATGAGGAGAACGTATTTTAATATCGATACAATAATCTTCTGTGACGAACTTTTTATTGAAGTGTTAAGTATGTGTGATATTGTGGTTGTGATATAAAAATAGGTAACGGTTATTTATGAATCGCGCTCGCCTATCCAAATAAGAATTCTAACTCATAATGTACATTGCCAAAGCTGACCTCTGTTTGCTGGAAAAAGAACCAAAGCGACACCGAAAGTTTGCCATATTTTGGCCACTTGCGTGGCCATTTATATATTCTTAAACATTCATATCACTTTCAGGTAATAAACCTGAAAATAACAATCTATTTCCAGTAAAGGTCAGGGCAAACCTGCCTACCCTTATCGACTGCTAATCTCCACAGCAAAAAAATGATGACACAGAAAGGGAATCAGGGTGGGAAAACGTTTGCCCGCAACAAAACTAGAGACAGCGAGGCCGGTAACCAGGCCTACACTCACTTAAGGTGGTTCGATACAGTTTTCTGGAGACCATACCAACCTTTTTTCAATCGGCTTTTAAGCGGCCTTCTCCAAGTTAGATCAACGTGAAATTTTCACCACTAACTGGTTTTAAATTGAAGTTTGGCAAGATATATTTTCTGGTAAAATCGATATTACCATGACGATGATAAACAAGAAACTTAGAAATCAGTAAAAGTGAAATTAAGCGCGTTTAAGATTTCGCATTGAAAATCCCACATAGGCATCTTAAAAAATGGTATATGACACATATATCTTGCAAGAATAAAAAAATTCTGTATGTTTGAATTAAAATAAATCGCAATAACATTTCAAACCTTACTATTTGTGTATTGGTATTAAATTGATCGAGAGATAAACACTGGTTTTGTGAAATTACTTAATGATAATGTCAAAAAGTAGCTTGATGTTATGTTTGTAAACCTTAAAAATTCTGTTTACTTTCTCTTTTGCGATCTTGAGAACTACCTTTTTTCCTAACATCGCTTCATGTGCAATTTTTGGGCATTTTTCGATTTTAATGGCTTTTGCAAAAATCTGTAAATTAAGAATATTATAATTTACTTTACGTTTATTTTAGTTTATGTTTTTCAGTTATTCTCTTTTTCTACATTTACTTGGTAACGTAACTAGTGTAATAAGTGTAATTGTAACTAGTGTCTCCTACTGTTGTTAATTAGGTTTTGTATTATATTGTTGCATTAAGAAAAGTATCGTATTGTAAGTAGCGTAAGTATCGTATTGTAAGTAGCGTAAGTATCGTATTGTAAGTAGCATAAGTATCGTATTGTAAGTAGCGTAAGTATCGTATTGTAAGTAGTGTAAGTATCGTATTGTAAGTAGTATATGTATCGATTTGTAAGTCGGTAAGCTTTGTATTGTAAAATAAAAAAAAAAATTTAAAAAAAATCTGAGAAACGGCTCGATGGATTTTTTTAAAACATTCACTGTACATGCTTACCGATGTGCAAAATATTATCTGAAAGTTTCATTGGCATTGATTCACTGGAACGCCTTTAAATTTAAAGATGAAGACGACGTACGAACCGGCCAAAAAAATGGCGTTACAAATTTACTTTTTTAAAGTTATGCTTAATAATGATTTCAAATCAATGCGCACTGCATTCCTCCGTGATTTATACTTTCGTTGTGATCTGCTGTGCATCTATTATTATCTATATTCGAGCATGATTGTACCTTATTACTCTCCTTGCTACTTTCCAGATTCCCTTAAGTCTATTTTTAGGCTTATTTTGAGCAATAAATGCCCTTTTGCGTTTTGAAAACGTTTTTACAGCAGGCGTTTTAAACGCAAAAGAAAACAGATGCAAAGAAATTTGCATCAACGAGCGTACATTGCAATGTTTCAATCACGGAAGAACGTAGTGCGCATTGATTTGAAATCATTACTGAGAATAACTTAAAAAAGTAAATTTGTAACGCCATTTTTTTCGGCCGGTTCGTACGTCGTCTTCATCTTTAAATTTAAAAGCGTTCCAGTGAATCAATGCCAATGAAACTTTCAGATAATATTTTGCACATCGGTAAGCATGCACAGTGAATGTTTTAAAAACATCCATCGAGCCGTTTCTCAGTTTTTTGCAAAAGCCATTAAAATCGAAAATTACCCAAAAATTGCACATGAAGCGATGTTAGGAAAAAAGGTAGTTCTCAAGATCGCAAAAGGGAAAGTAAACAAAACTTTCAAGGTTTACAAACATAACTTCAAGCTACTTTTTGACATTATCATTTAGTAATTTCACAAAATCAGTGTTAATCTCTCGATCAATTTAATACCAGTACACAAATAGTGAGGTTTGAAATGTTATTGCGATATATTTTAATTCAAACATACAGAATTTTTTTATTCTTGCAAAATATATATGCCATATACCACATTTTAAGATGCCTATGTGGGATTTTCAATGCGAAATCTTAAACGCGCTAAATTTCACTTTTACTGATTTCTAAGTTTCTTGTTTATCGTCGTCATGGTAATATCGATTTTACCAGAAAATATATCTTGCCAAACTTCAATTCAAAAGCAGTTATTGGTGAAAATTTCACGTTGATCTGACTTGGAGAAGACCTCTTAAAAGCCGATTGAAAAATGTTGGTATGGTCTCCAGAAAACTGTATCGAGCCACCTTAAGTTTGCTAATAACTAAGTCCCGGATCCGGATGGATGTAAAATGGTCCCCGGACAAAGTCCAACCGCCGCAGTATATTATATTCCATTTCTCTGGGGAATAAATTTCATATTTTGATTAATATATATTATTGCTGTTTATAGCATGTTGCTCAGTAGTGAACAATTCACTGATAAGTCCTGGATATCCAAACAACTACCTGAAGCATATGCACTGTAGTTACTGGGTTCCCATCCCAGACGGCATGACGATGGTGATTAACTTTACAGACTTTGACTTGGAGGATAACGCCAAGTGCGAGTAAGTGAAGGCAAAACTTTCCCAATAATATTTCCTACCTTAAAGCATGAATTTTGTTTTTGGACAAAAAGTATAAGCGAAGTATATACGATGCAAGGGAGTTGAGTTTGTTTTAAAATTTTCCATTTTTTACTATAAAAGGAACCTAGTTTTCAGTTTCTAGAAGTTTTAAATATTGTTTTGACGTTTACGATATCTCTAGGCGTTGAAACCTTGCTGTGTTGTTTAAATATGTACTCTTTATGAGATGCCACACTTACTACCCAGATTAAAGGAAAAATGCGTCTTATCGTTTATGGTTTACGCCTTTTACCCGATAATGTTTTTACAATTACGTATACACGGTTTGCCTGCAAGTGACCCTTAAAAATAAAAATGTTGCTCAAACTAAGATGATAAATGCATGAAATGGTTTTTGTATTAAATGATGTTTCAACAGCACCTTGAACGATTTATTGGTCATCAACATTTAAACGACATTTTGGGTTGGCAAATTGTAATGAGTTTTAAGCTCTTCTTAGCGCAAGCAATTTCTGCTCAATTACAAATGGGTTTGTTTTTGTTATTTAAAGTTATTAAAGCGTATTTCTGGGTAATTTGTCTTTGGAGACTAATGATCACAGCTTACCACACAACAGCAAACGTAGAAAAAAAATAGTTTCAAGTGGGTTAGTAGTTTTCTGATTTACTGATTTATTAGCAGAAAAACCGCGACATTTCCAAAAAAAGTCCCACAGAATTCCCTATAACACTCAATGTTCGACACTGAGTTGTAAGCTTGTTGTTAGAGAATATTATTATATTTGTTAAAGCATGTTTCTGGGTAATTTAACTTTGGAGACTAATTATCACTGCTTACCACACAACAGTATTAATGGTTAGTCATTTTAAGTGTTGTCGTGTTTCAGGAAGTAATACAGCGGATCATGAAAAACAAGTTTTAGTTTTATGTTGTCTCCCACGTACTGTGGCGTTTATAAAGGCAGTGCGTGACTTAAACTTAATAAAATAATAATGTTAATTTTTTTGAATTACTGGCTGAAGAGCTAAAAAACAGCGAAATTTCCTAAGTTAAAGTCATCTCGACAGAATTCCCTAAAGTATCCAATACTCGACGGTGAGTTATAAGCGTAGCACTGCTTAACCATCCACCAACCTCTCGTATCGTGGATGGCGTGGGATGCTTGTGTAACAATGATGGATCGCCTCTGGCGAATTTCATAACAGCGCTATGAAGTTTTGTTTCTTGTTACTCTTAATAAGTAATAGCAAAAACATTTATTTTTGAAGGTACGATTTCTTGGAGATTACTAATGAGAAGAAAGAGTCATTTGGTAAATACTGCGGTGAGAATACTGGAAAGATAGTTGATGTAACTGGAGGCTATGCAGTGATTATATTCCACTCTGACGGTGACATTGAAAAAGGAGGATTTCGGATACATTTTCCTTCTGTACTGGGTAAGACAAATTCACCAAAGACAGCAAAACGTTGATTTGCTTACAACAAAACCTAGCGTTCACACGACCTCGTTTCATGGACCATGTCATTATTATCCGCGAATTTACAACATAAAATGGGCGTGGAAAAAGTCCAGTTCGAGAATGTTGTATAGAAAAAAAACTTTTGCTGTTATAAAGAAAAAGAAAAGGTTACGAAAACTAATCGGGTGCTTTAATTAGATTCGACGAAATCATGTTAGAATATACGGTCATGTAATATACATGTATAACTGGATGTTCAGTTCTGTCGATTTTATGTATGGCGTTAACAATGAAATGAGGCTTTTATCTTTTTTCTGTCGTTTCTTTGGATTTGATAAGCTGCTTCAAAACTGCCAAGAGCACTTACTTATCCATTCCTTCTTTCATTTGCATTTCACACTAGTGATTATATCTGAAATTTAAAGTGATCTATATCGTTATCTTTTTAGTTTCACCCAAGGTAGTGATACCAGGCCAGGTTGTACGCCTGCTGGTTAGACCAGCGGTACTGTCGTGTTCAGCCACTGGAACTCCTCCCATAAACATAGCGATAATAAGAAACTCAAGAATCCTGGTAAATGCAACAAACACAGCAAGCATCCGGGTAACAGAGGAGGGAAACTACACATGCCTGGCGTCTAGCAAGAATGGGACTGATGAGAAAGTGTTCCAAGTAATCATTGGTGAGGACACACAGATTATTAATTTGAGCATTTTTACTGTAGGAAAACGGCAACGAACCTTTCTGAATTGTCAGATATACGCTGTACTGCGTGCGCAACCATGTGGGGGAAAAACGTTTTCTATATATTATATTACACCATTTCGCAGTCAGCTATTATTCCACCTTTCCTATAGGGCAGGCTTAATTAAAAATGTGATAAACTTGTTATACCAAATGACGGTGATGTGAGGTAAAACCCAATGTATGTAACCTCTAAGCAACGTGCAAAATAGTAAACTATTTTCACCGGTCTCACTTGTACTTATATCATGAGAATGGGAGACCTGGCGTCCTATAGTCTTAGCAGCGGGGTACTAAGATCACAGGGACAAAACCGACAGACGACCCGTACTCAATCCCAGACTCAGACCCAACACCCATCCAACACCCAAACTCAAACCCGTGAAAGAGGGGAACAAGAACGCTTTACGCCTGAGAGGGTAGAGGGAAAACGCAAACAAAGCTCCTAAGGGAGTCAAGAGAAGTACACGAGGAGGAAGGCTCAACATTTTCGGATGAAAGCAACCGAGAAGACGTTCCCCGGCGAAGAACTTTTGCGAGCTTCATATAATAAAGTGCAGGTTTGGCCGTCTTTCCAGCCGACATGGGACATAACGTCCGCTAGCGGAGCTCCGGATAAAGCCAGGGTGATCGCGCAACCAGAGCGTAAACTGTGCAATGTCTCTCCTTCGTCAATTTTTGACTCTTTGAGATATAACTTGAATCTTTGTTGTGCAGTAGAACTAGAAAAGGGTTTGTCCAGGACATCTTCCTGGGGAGAGGTAGGTCTTAACAGGTATCCCTAAGAGAGGTCAATTGCCAATTCAGAAGAGAGAGCGACGTAAGTTTCAATGGCGGCGACTGGGCAAATAGCGGGATTCTGATGCCTGCGGATACCAAACAGATTAGAGGAGCCATCTCGAAGCGTTTTTCCCCAAATATGGTTGAAGAGGAACCCATCATCTGAAGGGAAACGCAGGATCTCTAGAGTTTTAACATTCAAAAGGTCGGAGCCACGATCGCCACTGAAAAAGATTGTTTTCAAAACCGCTTGATCCCTCGCAATGATGTAGAGGTATTGTGCGGAAATACCAGGAGTACTCATTTTGCTATTTAGAAGTCGTGCCAAAGTATGCAACTTAGGGAGAAATAGGGGAACTGCTTGCCTGACTGTTATTCTAGCCTGCAATTGCTCTGAGGTAAATGTCTTGAGGTGGGACTTAACTTGTAATGCAGAGGTGGGGTTTCCAAGCTGAAGGGAGCTTTCCCACTCACCCTGGCGTCCAACACCATGAAAAATGGCACGCAACTTGTCTATATAAGAGTAGACCGTGTTGTAAGCTAATCTAACAGGGCAGCCGCAGGGGTAAACTCCATGCTTGCCTAAATACGAACAGCCATTGCAGTGAAGTTGCGTTTTCCCAGCTTTATCCTTCCGCACAAGGAAACGACACATATCCCGAGGCAAGGCAGGGAAGATTGTTTTCCTGCCCGGAAGAGCGCTTTGTAAAGATTGGAGCTCCTGCTTGAGCGATTGTTTTTGTTTTTCATAAGGCGTAGACAACGAAGCACAGGTGAGGAGATCAAGGCTAGCGTCAATTTGTTGAATGTCGACTTGGGCTGGATTGAAAGGGAGAGGATTGACGACCTTGCGCCGATAAGCACACATCTGGCAATAACGAAAGTTGAAATCATTAGAGTGCTGACAAAAAGGACAACGAACAGCGGGTACATAAACACGAGCCACTTGTAGGAGCTGCTGCGAAAAAGCAAAGAGCGTATTTTGTTAAGGTGCAAAATATAGCATACAAAGAAAAAAACTAATTTAGGTTGATGTGTACAATACTAACTGGCGGGAAATGTAAAATAAGTAATTACATAGCAAGTGGAATTGACGATTAAAATCTAAATTCTAAAGGCGGTTGAGGGGAAAAACCCTTTGAAGTAGGCATGAATAGGATTCCAGTGTCGCCTTTGGAAGCCAAAAGAAAGGATTGGGAACCCCATGCTTGAACCAAAGGCCACCAAAACAACCTGGGATAATCATCAGGGATGATCAAGGTGCAGGGGAGGGGTATAGACGAGAGAAAGCGAATGAGTTGTCCAATAAGAACAATAGGAGGGAAGGCATAGGGATTTCGGAACAACTCGGTGGAGTGGGTAGCCGGATCCTGGGTAAAAACATTAACACCATCGCATCCAGGAGTAGGATGAGGAGAAACGAAAGGCAGCGGTTCGCCAGAAATTTCTCGCTGGACATTGGAGGTAAGCGCTAACAAGTCTACCGAATGACCAGTCTCACCCCCGAAAAGTCGCTGAACCTTGGCCCATATAAGCGGCGATAGGGAGGCATCCATGTCGGATAGGTGGCGTGAAGGTGAATAGGCTGGATTTTGGGAAGAAGGGACACGATGAAGACTGATGAAAACGTTGGAGGATAACACCTGGGCGAAGATACATTTGAGTGCGTTAAATAAAGGACGTGATGTAGAACCTTGTTTATTCCAAGCTGAAACAAATGCCATACTATCGACATAAACATCGACCCAGAATTAGAGATCGAGAAGGCAAAGGAGTCGAGAACATTGGCCAAGGCGAGGGCTTCCTTTGTGGCAATGTCATAGTGGAAGCTAGAATCTTTCGCAGATGGGGGTAGAATCCCATGCTACCCACTGAACTTTGTTAAGGGGCACTTTCAGAGGGCGAAAATCTGTATCTATTTCCCAGGAAGGGAACTGACGAGACGAAGTAGAAATGGAGGAATGAGCTTAGGATAAAGGTAAAGGATGAGGGTAATTATAAATTTAAGTACGAAGGGATTGCGCGCGCAAAGTAAAGAGATAAACATAACAAAGGAAAGAAGACCATGAGGAAGTAAATAGAACGAATTTATTATTACGTAGGAAAAAAATTACATATGCAAAGGGTTAACGCAACAACGGCCTTGGACCGGAGCCAGAAGATGATGGACCGCGCCTAATGTAAGGGTGCACTCGACAACGGTCGGCGTAATGGCCTGTACTAGGCTTTTACACAAGTTGCTTGGCAACTTTTTGGCAACTTTTGGCCTTTCGAGCAACTTTTGAGCAACTTATGGTTTCGAGCATTTTTTCGGCAACTTATGGTCTTTCGTCGAAAGACCTCAAGTCAAAATGGCGCAAATTCATAAAACGACCCTCGGAATTCTGGCTTCGCAAAATTCATGGTTTTAGTTGCCCAAGATTTTTATTGTATATTTGTAGAGAGGAAGAATAGTTCTTTTCACTGAGTAGTGACCTCCGGGATCAAAGCAACGTAACAGAGTGCGAAAACATGACCTGAATTTTAGTAAAATTCGCTTTCAAATAACGGTGTGTCATTCATAAAGATTCAAAAATCTCTCAAATATTCAGTGCTTAATGTAAAGTAATGGGAATCAGTTCATATTGCAAAGAATTCAGTATACAATCTCTATATTTGAATATCTTTCTCTTGTCCTGGTTCAAATCAACAAACAAAATAGTGAGTTTTTTGAGGGGTAGTAAACGACCGCAGTAAGGCCGTATGTGAGGTTAAGCCGCGGTTTGACAAATATATTAACCGCAGCGAACTGAAAATTATATTTTTATGATAAGTTCAAACAGGCCTTCCATATCAGGGAGTTTCAGGAAATTCCATTTTCCATTTCCGGTAAGGCTAAGGTGATTGTTACAGATTCTTCCTCTTAAATTTCTCAAGTTTTGCTGCGAAGACGAGGATGAGTTGACCTCCAGCCTGTGTTCACCAAATCTGTTGTTTAAGTTCATTGACTATCTGCAAGATGAATGCAAGCTCGGCCATGGTGGACGAATGGGCTACTTAGATGCTCTTTCGGAATTAATCGACTTCAGAAAAATTAATTTCGCATCAGATGCAGTTCTTCGAAAGAGTTGTACCTGAAAAGAGCGCGCAAGACAGTGGCAAGATGGTGAGATTGCAGTGGACACAGGATCTAGACATAGGCACTGGGCAACGATGGAGGAATTATTACAAGTTGTAACTTTGCATTTGCCCCGCTATGAAAACACCGTTAAGATGTGCAAAAGCAGTCCGGGCCAAGTCAACCCTTCGGACTTCACATTTGCCACGACATTTGTAGCCATGTATCTTTTCATCAAGGTGAAAGGATCGCACCCTATGACTTATCAGTATCTGACAGTAGACATGGTAAGTGTAGCGAGGGAAATTGGGGGATTCATCGATCAGAAAAATGTTCAAGACTGCCAGCAAGTATCGATTTGACTCGTTGATTCTGACCGATACAAGCATGCAAGTACTCGATGGGTACATCACTTTCGTAAGGCCCATTCTAAAACCCCAGTGCGACTTTGTTTTCACGAGAAATGGAGGCCAACACAGCAAATTGAGCGACGTCATGAGCAAAATTCGTCTTTGACGCAATTGGAAAATACATTCATCCCACACGTTATCGTCAAATTGTCGAAACGCAAAGCCTTAACCTGCTCACTAGCAAAGAGCAAAGAATTTTGTTAGAAGACCAAAAACACAGCTCTGCTGTTGCCAAGGTTCACTATCAAAAGCAGAGATCGCGCGAAGTTGCTGTGAAAGCCCACGAGTGTCTACAAAAGTTACAAGGTACCAAAGGATCGGAGGTGGAAGAGGACGTTAACTCGAGGCTTCGCGCTTCAAGTTCATGTTCAAGTTCAAGTTCAGCTTCACGTTCAGTTGAAACCGAACAGGAGAAAAGCTCGCTCCCGGAAAAGAAAGTCCCACCCACGGAGCATTTGCGCGTCTGTAGAAAAGTTCGTCGGGTATTGAAATTCACAGCAGAAGAGGACGATTTTCCAAGAAAGGGGATAACAAAAAAGAGGACTGAACTAAAGTTTTTTTCGAGTGGAAGTGTTTGTAACGCACAAGACTTAGAGTTTTAAAGGGTCGTATTCAGATTAAAAATCAACAACAAATATCGATCATTGCAAAAAGTCATTACGGAATCGCACCCATTACAAAATGTGGGGTACCCATGATGTTTTGCGCGCTGACAAAGGATACCGCTTCTTGCGGTTTCTTTTGTGATGTCTTGAAATTATCCTGGGTGTTTTGCGCATTGTTTCTGCGAGACAATGGAAACGGAAAGATGCAAACAACATTGTTACGGCAAGACGAAAGAGGTAATGCGTTAACACATTCGACTTTGGTTTTATTATCTTGCGCTTTTAACTAAACCCGTAAGTCCCGAACTTATGTATTTCTACTTAGCAGATAAATAATGATATTAAATCACGTGTAGCGAAACATTTTCGCTTTTCACGGGCCATGCGAATAAAGCGAATGCGTTGTGTTAAAGGTTTTGAATTTCGCTTGACTTGGTTTTGGCGGTATGCAAATGTATTACAACCCGACAAAACTAAAACAATCTCACACGTGAAAGTCTTGCATGCTATTTTACCCTTCGTATTTCTTTCTTGTCATTAACTTGAAAAAAATAATGACAATTTCATTCAACATTCCCGTTTTGAGAAGCAGATACACCATCTGTATGAGTTACAAGATACATTTCAAATCACAGATTTTAGTTTTGCTTCATTAGTCGCGTATGCAAATAATTCTGAACTCACGGGAGACAAAAATAGTTGTGATGGATCGGTTAAATTCTTGTTACTAACTACTGGTATAAAGATTTCAATAATATTATTCTTAGCCGAGTTTCAATGAAGATATTTTATTCAGTCTCTAAATTCCGTACCAAAATACTGTTTAAATTTTCGATGCGTAAACAAGTTTCATGTTAACATTTCTCACCTTTTGTAGACAGACGTATCAAGGAGACTGGTCTATGTGTTGTAATTGATCAATTTTTGGCATTAAAATATCCTTTGCAAGACACATATTAATGTATTTCTGTTTAATATGGCTGTGTTTTCACGAGGCGGTTTTTCTCGCTTAACATTCCTGTAGATATATTTTCTTTTGTTAAGACAATAGAAAATTAGAACACAAAAGAACGACAATACAATGCCCTTCTTTGTTGTTTAATTGCCGACAAGCTTAAGCGACCTGGTTTGCTCGCTCGTGAAAACACGGCCATAGAAATTTCAAGGAAAGCACGGGCTTGTAGGGCAATGTAGTGCGAATCGCTTTTGTGATGCAGTCACGCAACATGTGTCAATAGGCCATTTGCACGATGACGTCATTTGACTACTACTACCAGAATCCTTCAGTTTTTTGTTTTGTAGTACAAATTAGGGCTTTTGTTATTTAAACCGCACTGGGATTACAAAATTTAAATAAGAAAGGAAAAACGAAATGAATTCTGGTAGTAGTAGTCAAATGACGTCATCGTGCAAATGGCCTATTATCCTTGCGAGAGACCCATTGTTCTTCTCTTGTCTGCTGAATAATAGACTTGTTGCACCTATTTTCGCCTAGAAATAATAGCTATACACAGGGGAACATTTGATTGACAGCAAAATTTGCATCTTCGTTCCACGTGTTTCAATGGGCGCAATTCCGTAATGTACATTTTAATGTCGCTTGTAACTTAGCTAACATTTCTGTACACATACAGTTATTGTGCAACAAACTGCCACGGTTATAAGGCTCGATACATCACACTTAAATGACTTGCTTAGGAGATTTCGTTTCCTTTTATGGTTTCATTTCTGTGTCTGACTAGCACTAAAGTAATTGAGCAATGTTTTTCGCGACATAGAGTAGTCAGGTCGTCATGGCTGCCCTTTTTCCTCGACGCTCTGGATACGTACAATTCAAGTCCTTAACTTCCGAGTGCACTTTGTATTTTCAGCGGATTTATAGCTGACCCGTTTTGCGTCTGACACGCAACCCAATATGAGACGGCCGGAAATACCAGCTTTCCTGGCAATGATAGTTGGGAAGCATTAATTGACGACTCGTCGTTCGACTCATCGCTGTCTCTTGAACTTTGTGGCGTTTTCCGCTTTTTTGTGTCTAATTTTGACGTACTTATTGCGGAAAAGAAAAAGCAGACTTCCTTGACTTTTGACAATTTCAAATCACACTCGTCTCGTTTTTCGCAGACCCAATTCCACGCTGTGTCAATTTCTTCGTCTTGTACGCGCCAAATACATTTAAAGCCGACAACGGAGCACTGTTTTTCCACTCTTGCGATGATGTTGCATTCTGCTTTGTCACGAATAAGTTTACTTTTGAGCTGTGTGCACGGCTTACTCAGTTTGGTTGTGGGCTAAAGTGGGTTTATTTCTCTGTTTAAGTATACTGCTCCGATAAAAGCATCTGAAACATCGACCAATCACTAATCATAAAAGTATCCGAAGGGAATAGAAACTCGTATTTGATTGGGCCAGGTCACTTCTTAGAGAACGATACAATGACATTTGGGAAATAAACCACCAATGATAATTCAGCTCTGTAAACTAATTTATTTTGTCATTTGACCCTGACATTCGTCTTCATCAAGGACAAACAAGAAAAGTATGGCATTTGCCAATGCATTATCACTTAAGACGATAAACAAATACGTAGCTATTATGTAATCTTTCAATGCACTTGATAATATGAAAGCTGTTTTTATCATGGAATAAGTCGTAATACACTCTACATTTAAAAAGAAATTACTTCACACGTGATGCATCCATGAATACCTTGAGCTGCCATGCCTGCTGTTGGAAGTGTGTATAAGGAGTTAAGCATATACTACGGATTCAAGTGAATACATTATATAGCAACACCAGAGAAGTTTCTGTCTGGGGTATAAGGGTATAACAAGTTTAACGTATACTACGGATTCAGGTTAATTCATTATAGCAACACCAGAGAACTTTCTGTCTAAGGTAGAAGGGTATAACAAGTTTAACGTATACTACGGATTCAGGTGAATTCATTATAGCAACACCAGAGAACTTTCTGTCTAAAGTAGAAGGGTATAACAAGTTTAACGTATACTACGGATATCAAATGAATGAATTAATATATATTATTATTATTATTATTATTATTATTATTATTATTATTTTATTTATTTATTTATTTCATTTTATTTTATTTTAAAATAAAATAAAATAAAATAAAATAAAATAAAATAAATAATAATAATAATGATGATGATAATAATAATAATAATAATAATAATAATAATAATAATATATATTATATATCTAACTGGATTTGTAAAAACATGTCTGTAGAATTTTCAAGTGCCTTTTAACAATTTGACACTTAAGGCAAATGAAAAACATTTAAAAGTTTCTAGTTAGGGCTTGAAATGAAATTGTTGGCAACTCACGACAAGTTGCTCTCGGCAAAAGTGACAACGCTTTGCAATGAATTTAACAGTTTGGAAGCACACAAATTATGACCTTTTAGCATATCAAACGATACGGTTCATAGCAAAACGTTCGCCGAAGACAGATCTAGAATTCGCCTTCCTTGAACCCAGAATGGGTTATCTAAGGCACTATTGCTTTAACTAAACACAGAAGAAGCTGTTTTATGCCTTGCACAGAATGTGCTAAGCAGCTCGATCGACATACCTGTAAGCTGATACACAATCAATTGTCAACACCAACTTGAGCAAGCCGGAAATCACGCAATAAAATTCTTTTGCGGTGTAAAAAACTTCCGGGAAACTAGCCATAGCCTTTACACGTTTCTCACAAGCAAAATATCATCAAATAACTCGAAAAAACTCACGCTCTTGGCAAATAAACATCCACAAACATCTGTCTTCACAGTAATTTTATTCGAGTTCCCGGATGTAGACTCGCGTTTGAGAAGGGAACACATAGCATCTTGCATTCAAAACACATTTTTACTAAGTCTTTGGCCGGGTCAAAATTCACCAACAATTCGGCTGACGTTTAATAGATATGACCCGTAGAGGCTAATTTTTGAGGCCAAAGACCTGTTACCGCCAACAACAAAGCGCACAATATTATAACCTTTTCGTCTCGGCCCGAGATCCAAACCGTGACCCGTGTTGCCTGAAAAGAGACGAAATACAGTCAAATATAGGACGAGGACAGACTGTGCCAATCGCCAGCATTTTTTCCCTCACGGGACTTAATGATGTCCTCGGGAAAATTTTGTTCAAGGCGGCCAAAAGGAAATCTACTGAAAATAACCGACAAAGAAAGCCACTGACTCTAGTGCGCGCGCTGGCTTCGAAACGTTTGATTCTGTCATAGTAGAGAATCATGGGAAGTAACGACAATCTTTGCACTTGGAGGGGAAGGGAGGGGGTTTCCTGGGTTTACGCCAGTTTATAAACTCATGACTATACGGTCTACTACAGCTTTTAAGAGGATATGTAGTAAAAAAAATATGATAACAGAAACAATCAAGACAGTAAACAAGCCCCGACAAAGGGATCTCAGAGCAATTTCTAGAGCTATGTTTTAACAAATTCAGTTATATATATATATATATATATATATATATATATATATATATATTTCGAATTGCCCATAATGCACTTTGTTTGCCCCCCACATTTTGCGTAAACTATTGTTTTTAAAGGACCATGTTCACCCAATCTGCTTTGCGCGCTTGTGTTTTTGTTTTGAAACGGTTCAATTGTTCAATGTAGCGTTATGATTGGCTGGCACGTCGATTTTTCGATTTTCCGTCTGTGCGAAAATCAGCCCGAGCGCGCAAAGCAGATTGGGTGAACATAGGACTTTAAATGCTCTTGGGAGGACTGCATATTCCCAAGAGCATTTCAAAACAATAGTTTATGCAAAATTTGGGGGCAAACAAAGTGTATTATGGGCAATTCGAAAATAGAGAATTGAGAATAGAAACTTCACAACAAAAATTATGACTAAAAATGTGTCCCAGCTGTGAGTTGAACTCGGGTCTTCTGATAACCGGACAGATGCCTTAACCACTGGGACAACCACACCAAGACGATTGTAATTTGGCTTCATAATGGAAAACTCTTTGGAGACATTAACACATATTCTGCAATTAGGCTCGCTTCACTTTACCCAGTTGTTTAGCGATTCACAGTCTACTCCCCAAGGAAATTAAATTACAAATTAGTGTGGGAAGGGAGATATGGACAACTAATTACCTCATAATCTTTGGATCACCAACCTATTCTCGTTTGAAAGGCGATTCACAGTGATTTCTGAAATATATATACATAGACAGTTAAATTGAGAACAGAAATTTCACAACAAAGATTATGAGTGAAAATGTGTTGAGTGGTTAAGGCATCTGTCCGGTTATCAGGAGACCCGAGTTCAACTCCCGGCTGGGACACATTTTCACTCATAATCTTTGTTGTGAAATTTCTGTTCTTAGCGGAGCACTCGCCAGGCCGAAGGCCCGGCTGCGCAGCCCCATACTCATAGAACCCATGCCCGTCATTTTTCATGGTCATGGATAGCGGAATGTTTCGAGGGCGCGTTGTGTGCCCGCCACCGCCGTACGCCCGCCGTACGCCCGCCGTACGCTTTGGGCTAGCTCGTGGGCGCGTATGACTTCGCAAAACATGCGCGTACGACGTCATCAACATCCGGGATCTTTGAGGCTTTGTTTTTCGCGCGGCTACACAGCCGTCAGTTCGGTAAACGTGTTTTAAAAAGTTTGCATCTTTCGCTGGTCAGTGTTTAGCGGAGAAGTAAAGTCGTTATTTCCCTGCATTTTTTCGCGGTTTGCTACTCAAGACAGGGATACTAATTAGGGATACTCAGAAGCCGCTTTAGTAGAAAAAGAAGAGCTTTCTGGGATAAAATCTTGCTTCGAGGAACTTCATATGTTTTTCAATGGGGGGAGATATGTTTGTTTTTATTACGGATTTCAGAACCAAAGCAGCGGAGATTTAGAGAATTAACAAGCAAGCGAGGGACTCAAAGGTAAACTGAACAGATTACATTTTTCGATGGGAATTTATGTTGATATCAATCTGTGATTGACTTTTTCTCAAGTTGTGTTCTTGTGTAGTTTTGGAAAATTATTTTAATTAAAGGCCCATCTGCACTTACCGTGACTCATTGCGGGCGTTCTAGAATTTCTGGGGCCACGATAATCCATTTTGTGGCGAGAAAGTTCGATTCCTAAAATAATAGAATTGTTTATTTTCTGTTGAAATCATGTTAATGATTTTTTTCTAACAGTCTTCCATTTACTGTTATTACCAGTTCTCAAAGTCTAAAGAAACCACCTTGATGTACACTGTGTGCTATCCAATTGAATTGTACTTCATTCTTGCTCAGGTAAGCTACATGTATATGTAATCGCTCATTTTCTCGTACATTAAAATTGCTCTTGTAATAGGAAGCAAAGGGCTGCATATATTGCTGGCAGTGCTTTCAGCATCTACATGTATTGGCCAATTTGAGGTTGTGCGGGAGGTCAGGTCAAGACCCTTTTTGAATTGCATTGTGGGACTGTTTGTAAACACTGAGATGATTAAAAAGTCTTGTATTTGTAGGATTCCCCTTTTACTTTTGTTGGCATATTTTTATATAAATATGTTGTGGTTGTAATTTTTCTTTGCTTTGAAAATTTTCAAACCGGTTTAATTTTAGCCTGAAAAAACAGACGTCATTTTGCGACGTCAACACTGCAGCGGATTATTGAAACGAGTAATGAAATCAAATTTACAATAGAAAATTTATAATTCACCCTATATTTTCATGTAGGCAGGATCAGTTCGATGCATGATCCATGCGTGCCGCGAAGGAAATTTGTTTCAACCAATCAAAAGCACTACCGAGATATGGGTAGCCATTAAGTCAGAAGTACAGAATTTTTGCACTCATTTCTCAGACGTCCATTTCACGGGGGAACCAGCGTTGGCGACAATGAACGACATCTGTTTTCTCAGGCTAGTTTAATTTTTATTTTCCTTTGTCTGAGATTATGTTGATGAATCTGAGACAAAGGAAAATAAAAATGAAACCAGTTTGAAAATTTTTAAACCAAAGAAAAATTTGAACCACAACATATACATGTATGCAGCAGAGTTCTCATTAAGTGCCGGCAACCGGCTTAAAAACCGGCTAATTCGAATTTTGAGCCGCCTACTTTTCAGCGAAAAGGCTTAATATGTGTTAAACAAACCTGAATGAACAGTTAAAGTTGGACGAAAAACTAATGAACAGACAGGTTTCTCGTAAATTTGTTTTCACATTAAAGGTAATCCCTCAGTTGAGGGCTTTATAAAAAATGTCTTGCCAAAAATGCATGAAATGGAAATTCTGAACCTCTAGATTTTCGAATTTTCCTGGAGGCATGCCCCCAGGCCACTCTAGAAATTGGCGTGCCTTTGGCACTCAATTGCCAAGCGGCCTGCTATTATATCTCAACCGTCTACTCTAAAACTTAGTGAGAACCCTGATGCAGTTAAATGCAATCTAACATACTGTGTAGGAGTTTAATTTTGTGAGAGTTCATTTTTGTAGATTTTGCAGATTTCTTTTGATCCGCAAAAAAAAAAACTCCCACAACATTTTCCTCCTCAGCAATATACTCCCGCAGAAAAATTAGTAAATCTTGTTTTAGCAGTGAACATATTGCTCTCATAACTCTGAGGCGACCGGCGCAACAGTCATCTGTATTCCTGATTCAACTCTAGACATGTCCTCAAAAGAACCAGAGACTGTTAGTATAATCGACTAATACGTTTTTACAAGAACGTACAATAATTCACTCAGGTTTTCTCGTTGTTTATGTTTATGTTGGCACTAGAACAGCTACCATAACTACATGTATGGGAACTATAGAAACCTCCGGTCAGGAAGTAAAATTACAATTTAATACCGATACTGCCTTGAATTTTATTTATACTTGACCAGAAATCCGCAAACATTTCCTCCCAGCAGAAATTTTAGCTGCCTCGATCCGCAAAAAATTATTCCCGCAAAACAAATTCAGTCGGCAATCCACAAAATTTTCTTCCCGCAAAAATTTCCTCGTACACTGTAGTTAACTACGAGGAGCAAACATTGTTGGCCTTGTCCCCTGCCCTTGCAATAGTGGCTTTTCTATGGCAGTTTATAGTTAGCATTTCAGGTTATTTGTTGGCATTAGTGTTAGCCTTTATTTGGCAGTTAGCATTTTTGTGGGCAAAAATGTGTAGGCAGTTGTTGTTGTTGTTGTTGTTGTTGTTGTTGTTTTTTTTTTTGGGGGGGGGGGGTGACTCGTGACTGGGATGTGGCTCTCTTCCTTTGTTGAGCATGGGACCTGGTGTGCAATGTAGTTCCAGCCTTTAGTTCTCCTAGCGGCACCCATTTGCTACCTTCACTTTTGACGTACATTATTGTTAAATTATTACTGTAAAGCATTTGAGTACCAACACAGAACATTATCATTCTGTCTGGGGAACTGCATGTACTTAAGTTAACTTTATTTTATTTATTAATAATAGTTTGTAGCGGAGCACTTGCCAGGCCGAAGGCCTGGCTGCGCAGCCCCATACTCATAGAACCCAGCCCGTCATTTTTCATGGTCATGGCTAGCGGAATGTTTCGCGGGCGCGTTGTCTGCCCGCCGAACGCCCGCCGTACGCTTTGGGCTAGCTCGCGGACTCGTATGACTTTGCAAAACATGCGCGTACGACGTCATCAACATCAGGGATCTTTGACGCTTTCTTTTTCGCGCGGCCACACAGCCGTCAGCTCGGTAAACACTTTAGTTGGATTGTTGTGTTTAGCGGAGAATTGAAGTCGTTATTTCCCTGCAGTTTTTCGCGGTTTGCTACTCAAGACAGGGATACTAGTTAAGGGATACTCAGAAGCCGCTTTAGTGGAAAAAGAAGAGCTTTCAGGGATAAAATCTTGCTTCGAGGAACTTCATATTATCAATGCAGGAGCAATGCGGGGAGATGCCTTGTTTTATTACGGATTTCAGAACCGAAGAAGCGGAGTTTTAACGAATTTCCAAGCAGGCCAGTGCTTTAAAGGTAAAAGAAATCACATTTTTCGATGGGAATTTATGTAGATATCAATTTTTGATTGACTTTTCCTTTGAGTTCTCTTAAGTTTTGGAGACATGTTTATGAAACGTGTTCAAATTAAGTCGTGTTGTTATCTTGAATTTCATCGAGGACAGCTCTGCCTTGATGCGCTAGAAACAGTACGTGTTTTGCTTTTAAACATAAATTAATGGAGATTGAATAAAATTTTTCGAAAGAAGATTGTGTTGTCCGTTTTTATGTCTTTGTTCATTCATTACATAGATTAAAAAGCGATTTTATGTTAACAAAACAAGACTTAGATTTTCTGTCTTCACTCGCTTCGCCTTACTTATGCAAATAAGCTTATGTTTGTGTATTTTTGCAATTTTATTTTCCAAATCAGTTTCTCGGGCAATTTTTGACAAACAAAAGCTGTATTTTATTCGGAAAGTAGTCGTACTAGTTATTCTGGAAAGAGAAAAGTTGTTTTTGTGAACTTTTGTACGGTCTAAATGTACTGTGCAGACGGTCGGGTAATACTATTTTTGAGAATTGCTAAAATTGAAAATAGCCCGTTCTTCAATCTTAATTCTTGTGCTTCCAACCTTTCACCTTAGTTAAATTTCACCTTAGTTAAGCTTGTTCAAAGTGCGACGCTGATAGGCTGGGCCTATCTATATATATTATTATTTAATGTGGTTCTCTTTAACCCTGGGGGGACTTCCATATAAAAGTGAATGGAATATACATGTTTGTTATACCTATTTAGGGGTTAATAAAAGTACATGTTATTGTATGGTTTTGGTTTCTTTTGGGATTTTCAGTTCCACATTATGTCCCCTGTTGTACATGTACACTCCTGGTACATTTTAGAAGTATTAAAAACAAAAACAAAAAACTGGCAAATTAAGGACAGATAGCATAGTATGTGACCAGGGCTTAGAACTGTAGTACAGTGTTCTTGGTGGAATTCCCCTAACCCCAGGACTTTACATGTACAGGTATATTGGGATAGGGATAAAGTTGAGAAATAGTAACTGTTATAATTCTGGTAACTTGCAGGGGTTCTTTCCAAAAAAAATTGATTAGCACCTTTTTCACTTTTTTTGAGCTGCATGTGCATGTAGCTGGAACATTGTGTTTTGTCATGTAATACATGTAGTAGGCCAATTATCCTAATTCTAGTGTTCATATTTTTCAGAGATACTGTACAGTAGATGTGCAAGGCAAGTCAAACAACAGGTCAATCAAGAGAACATGGACACAGATAAGACATACATGTACACTGTAACTATAATTTGTTATAATAGACAGTTGCAGCTGCCAGATGCATAATGCACATTGTAGACAGTTTCATGTATATTTCCAAATTTTTCTCTAAATCGGGTGTTAGCTATCCAGTGTGTCATTTGTTTGTGGGCTACTTTTGCCTTTATCGAGGGGCTACATGTACCTTTACCTGTATCAAGCAAAACAAAATAAATTATTTGAGAAAAAGGGAATTAATTTTGTTCTAAATCTGTGCCGCCTTGGATCATCAGAATAGTATCCAGCATGCCAAGCACATTTAATACGATGCAGCTACAGCTGTATACCCTGCGTGTGCACTTTTTTTGCTGCCTTGTGCTTCGATGTGCGTCGACAAATACAATTCAGTCATTTTGTTAAATTGCACTTGTTGTACTCGATGACCTGATTGTGACCAATAGCAGTCTCGTACCAATTGAACCGACTTGAACCGACTCTGACCCATTGCGGTCACAAACCAGCAATAAGCTCATTAATATTGAGGTTGTTTGCATTTAAATTCGAACCATGCTTTTTGTACAATCCCGGTAACCATGCGGATTCTAAAATTAATGTTCAATTTGCTAACCAGGGTTTAACTACATGTAGACTTTTCAGAGCTGGGTTAAAACCTGGTATCCCTGGTTAACTCTGAAAAAAAAACAGGCTTAGTAAGTACAAGGAAAACCCAGGTTGATACAGGCTTTCTGCACATTGGATTCTAGCCTGGTTAGGCTGGTTTTTGAACCAGGAAACCCTGGTTCATCTAATTTTTTAGAGCCTGGTTAAAGCCTGGTTTACGTGGTTCTTTAAAAAACCAGGCTTGCCAGGAATACCCAGGTTAACCAGGCTTTTTGCACATTGGGTTCAAGCCTGGTTAGGCTGGTTTTTGAGTTTTTTAGAGCCTGGTTAAAGCCTGGTTTCCCTGGTTCTTAGACAAACCAGGCTTGCCAGGAATACCCAGGTTAACCAGGCTTTTTGCACATTGGGTTCAACCCAGGTTAGCCTAGTTTGAGAACCAGGAAACCCTGGTTCATCCAATTTTTTAGAGCCTGGTTAAAGCCTGGTTTACCTGGTTCTTAGATAAACCGAGCTTAACAGGCTTGCCAGGAATACCCGGGTTAACCAGGCTTTTTGCACATTGGGTTCAAGCCTGGTTAGCCTGGTTTGAGAACCAACCAGGAAACCCTGGTTGATTCAACCAGGCTTGGACCCTGGTTAACCCTGGTTTAACCAGGCTTTTAGTGCAAGGGTAAGCCTTAAGCTTAAGTTACTGTTTTTGATAATTGCTAAAACTGAAAAATAGCGCGGTCGTCAATTTTAATTCTTGTGCTTCCGACCTTTCACCTTAGTTAAGTTTCACCTTAGTTAAGCTTGTTCAAAGTGCTACGCTGTTAGGCTCAGCCTATCTATATATATTAATTTAACTGTCTATGTATATATATTTCAGAAATCGCTGTGAATCGCCTTCCAAACGAGAATAGGTTGGTGATCCAAAGATTATGAGGAAATGAGTTGTCCATATACCCCTTCCCACACTAATTTGTAATTTACGTTCCTTGGGGAGTGGACTGTGAATCGCTAAACGACTGGGTAAAGTGAAGCGATCTTAATTGCAGAATATGTGTCAATGTCTCCAAAGAGCTTTCCACTATGAAGCCAAATTACAATCGCCTTAGTGTGGTTCTCCCAGTGGCCTAGTGGTTAAGGCAGCTGTCCGATTATCAGGAAACCCGGGTTCAACTCCCGGCTGGGACATAATTTCACTCATAATCTTTGTTGTGAAATTTCTGTTCTCAATTTAACTGTCTATGTATATATATTTCAGAAATCGCTGTGAATCGCTTTCCAAACGAGAATAGGTTGGTGATCCAAAGATTATGAGGCAATTAGTTGTCCATATCTCCCTTCCCACACTAATTTGTAAGTACATATATATAATATAAAAAATATATATTATATTATATATATGTACTTACAAATTAGTGTGGGAAGGCAGATATGGACAACTAATTGCTATATATATATATATATATATCTATATATATATATATATATATATATATATATATATATAATATATATATATATATATATATATATATATATATATATATTATTAATTTTATTAATTAATTCATTTGATATCCGTAGTATACGTTAAACTTGTTAGTACCCTCCTACCTCAGACAGAAAGTTCTCTGGTGTTGCTATACAATGTATTCACTTGAATCCGTAGTATACGTTAAACTTGTTATACCCTTCTACCTCAGAATGAAAGTTATGTGGTGTTGCTATATAATGTACTTTTAACTCCTTATACACTCTTCCAACGGCAGGAAACTTATTTTGACAACTCATCACCAATCAATGCAGAAAGGCTGCATGACAACTTAAGATATTCATGGTGCATCACATGTGAAGTAATTTCTTTTTAAATGTATGGTGTATTACGACTTTAACGGTTACAGCGTGTATGCTCCGACTTATTATCCGTAGTATACGTTTAACTTGTTATACCCTTCTACCCCAGACAGAAATTATAAAGGTCTCTGGTGTTGCTATGTAATGTATTCACTTGAACTCCTTATACACGCTAGGAATAGATAGAAAGTTACCTTATTACATGAAATTTTGGCGACACGTTAATTTAGCGATTTTGAAAAATCCATATTTAGCGACACTTTAATTTAGCGATTTTTCATAAATTTTAGAACATAAGCCACTTAATTTTCGCGATTTCAGGAACTGAAACTTTGGCGAGTTTATTCAAAACTTTTACGACGATAACAGAACCTTTATGTGATCAAATCATTGATGTCAATAGCTTCATTTAAATCACTTTAACGAAACAAACGAAACTGCAACTGCAATGTCATATCTTAATGCTGTCCTCACTCATATTTACATTTTCACACAGTCAATGCTCCTTTTACTGTGCACGAGACATCTGATAAACGTCATAATCGACCGTCAAACAGCATGATTGTGTGAAACTGACCAGATGGCGGAATTTCATATTGTACTCACTTTAATTTAGCGACGATTTAAATTTAGCGACACTTAATTTTGGTGCATTTTAATGTAGCGATTTTTATAAAAATCGCTAATTTCGCTAAATTTAAGTGTCGCCAAAATTTCATGTAATAAGGTACTCAAAATTCCTCCTTCTTCAAACAATGAGATGTTAAACTTTTTATTTCAGTGCCAAGTGTATAAAGTGTATAACGTGCACAGCGTATTTCTAAAGAATAATTTTCACTTCCCGTAAACAATACGGACCGTATTATGTTGGTTCCCTTTGGACGCCTGGTTTAAAAGCAAAAGCATAACGTGAATTGATCTTTAGCTTTTTTTGCTACTTACACTTTGAGTTATAAAAAGGCATATCAATGGACGACATTATTCAGAGACATTTTCGGCAAAGTGACGCATTTCACATCGCAAAAGATCGCAAAAGAAAGATGAACAACAATTTTGGGAATCGATCTTTCTTTCTTTCTTTCTTTCTTTCTTTCTTTCTTTCTCTTATTAGTCCTAGTAGTATTTAATACAGTATTTCGAAAAGTCATTTCTAGTACCTTTTCCCCCTCTTTTTCCTAAACCATCAAACCTTTAAAACGCGACCGAACAGTTGAAATCCGCCATTTTTGGTTTGTTTTTACAAACCTGATTCCCTGATCATTTTTTTTATCGAAATATCAAGATTTGTTATTTAAATCTGTACCTTATCCTTTGGTTAGCACTAACTAGTGCTTTGAAGAACATAATCTAATCGATCAGAATCTCTGTTAGGGCGATTTAAATGGCGGGTTAGCCCTAATCGATTTCGAGGAACAGAGTACAGAGATAACATTAATACTAGCACTTGTTATAATTCGTTTTTATTAATCTTTTTTTTCTTAAAAGCTCGTAACTTTTCTTCGAAATGCTCGTGAAAAATTAAGTTCTAGAAATGCATGGACACATTTACAGTCGAATCTCTCGTAAGCGGACACCATTACGACCGAATAAAAGTGTCTGCTGATAAAGAGAGATGTACATTTATGGGATTTAAAAAATGTAGTGGTTGTATGTGGCTAGGATCATGACCAAGTGACTGCTTATGAGACATGTCCGCCTACGGGAAGTGTCTGTTAGTGGAGGTTTGACTGTATCATAAATATGTGTCTTTTTGGTAGCCACTTTAATAAAGAGGGTAAGAATATGAGAAAACAAGATAGTGTGTATACGGTACTTTCAAATTGTTCTGTACAGCATTGATCATTTTGTTTTATCTCGGGCTTTTTTAACAGCATGTCTTAAGCCATGTAATTGTACCCTATCCACATGGGGTAGATCCTTTATAGATGTCTCGTGTGCAGGGATGCAGCTGACAACTGTTCCAGGACTATTGCCGGAGAATACTACTATACTGTAAGTGCCACCCCTCTACTAGACAAGCAGCCAACAAACATAAAGTGTTCTATCTGGAATAATAAAAATGAAACAAAGTTATGTTAGGTTTGACTTTCAATGAAAGTAATTATGTTTATCGTCTTTTAGCTTGACTACTGACTTTGCCACGCATAGGCTAGCCAAAATATAATTTTAAAAAATCATAGAAATTTTATCCAATGAATACCTGTCCTGTTGAACAGTAAATGTTGTTTTGGATTGCCAAAAGGTCTTAATAGCAAGAGATAAGTAAGAATTCTTGTTTACTTGTTCACTTGTTTAAATTCAAAGATATCAAATTCAAAGATATCTTTTGGCAGTTTCAACTGCCATCGTCAGTCACGAAATAACTGAGGTGTAAAATATATAACACTAATTATAAATGCTAATAAAAAGTAACATGAAAAATGTTTAATAATGTAGAGAGTTTTTTGTAAACTAGAATCCCGTAAGTTTGTTTTAAGATTGAAGGCAAGTTTTATGAGTATTATGTAGGTATTATTACTTAACTCTCGGACTTACACGCAAACTTATACCCCCGCCGTGGTACAAACAGGGGGGGGGGGTGTTGTTGCAACCCTCCTTGGGTTTTTGCGATGTTGCAATATTTCGGAAATATTTTCCATCTGATAGATAGCTTTTGATGTGCTCTACCAGATGAGGTAAATATTATGGGTTGTGGCGCTGCTGGGGTCCGTGACGTCATCCAAAATTACCACCAAGTTAGCCGCCATCTTGGATTTTACTATTAAAACATTCAAATTTATCAGAAAAATGCGGAAATTGCAAATACTTTTTGCTAGAGTTGCAAAATAACTTACAAAGAGTACTCAGACCCACCCTTTACGATAATGTCAGCAGCGAAAAGCTAATTCTTTATTAGTTTGCATCTTTTATATGCAAATTTTTCTCATCTTATGTTATTGTTGTTGTTAATTAGTTACTTATTATTCATTTAAATTTAGTTGTTACTTGTATTCTAAACGGTCACTCCTGAGGATGTATGTTGTAACATACGAAACGTCAAGTTAATATTCTGTTTTCCAACATGCGTTTTATTGTCATGTTTGTCACTGCAGTTTGTGTGCTATTTCTTATTAAGCTACGATGGCCAAGGAGAATTAATTTTTACGATACAATTGAACATTTTGATGCTTTTGGTAGCATTTTATACGTTTTTTTTTTCACCGAAAAAAGGTGAAAACACGCATTTTTATTAAAAAATGGCTCGACTTCATGCTACTTATGACGTCATATCTCGCTACCATAGCAACTGGTTGTCGCCAAACGTCACCAAAACATATCTCAAGGACAAACGAACAGCTACTAAAGACGGCATGTGCTAATTTTAAATGGTCATGAAAATAACTCTCCCCCTCCCCCCTTGTACGTCCGAGGGTTAAGAGATCTATACATGTTGGTATTAGAGCAAAATATATTCTATGTAAAAGGAGAGATTTAGAAAACGATTTTATCATAAAATTATACGCCAAAAGATTTAAAACAACGTTTTAAAACTTTAAAAAACCGACGATGTTTCGACGCTACTTCACGTCATTATTAAGTCAAAAAAGGTATGAGGTAAAACAATAGAGAAATATTTAGTGGTCCTATGGGTATAATAGGTAAAATATAAAACTACTTGTGCAATTCTAATTAAAAAGTAAAAAGAAGTGTCAAATAAACAGTTTTGCGCGAATCGAGTCAGTTTAGGTGTTAAGCTTGATGTCCTTTATAAACAACATTTCATAAATTAGGCAATCGAACTTGCTTCAATCGGTGCTTTTCCATGCAATCCATGTTTCGTTTCAACATGTTTCCCGACGGCAGAATAGCGATGCTCCCAAATGCGTTGATGAAAGTGTCGGGCAGTACACCCGACATAATTTGCATCACACAAATTACATTCAAATAAATACACAACGCATTGCGTGTTTACGATCGGGGCTTGTTTTCTTTTACGCTCAGAATTTGCGAAAATTTTCTGCTTGTAAAGACGGGTTTTACGTTAACATCAATCATGGATACCAGAGAGTGGATTTCTTTGCGAACGCGATTGACTGATCGTTGATCTTTAAACGGCAATGTTATGTAAACAGGTGGATCTGGTGGAATCGCTCGTGGCTCTCTATCAGGTTCCTGGCTGAATCTTTGTATTGTAGAGTCAACCAATGTTCTCGGATAGCGCAGTTTTGAAAACACGGTGCGTAATTTGTCACCGATTCTGTCGAAAAAGCTTCTTTGTTTGAGGACAGGCGGTATGCACGATCAACCATCGTGTTGACTAAGCCTTTTTTTTATATCCAAGGACGTTGATATAGATGAACACATCAACAATATTTCGTCATGTCATTTATCATTCTTTGGGAAACTTATCCTGTGCAGAGGTCTCACATTCTCCCTGACGCAGCACTGCATCAGCAACGATATCCAATCCAGCTTCGAAAAAGCGTTTTGGCGATTAGATCCTCTCATTAAAGACTCCAAGAAAAAGGATCTGGCAGCTGCCACCCTGCGCTCAATCGCACTCAACTATATCGCAAGGAAAGGCCCTAACCCTCCAAAAGCGCTGCAAAGAGCCCTCAACAGCCTTAAAAAAAGAGATGATATTATCATTTTCAAACCGGATAAAGGCTCTGGTGTTGTCGTGATGGACAAAGACAAGCATCTTCGTCTATTATGTGAGGCCGTGATTAACGACTCTAAGAAGTTTGCCCACATTGACCAACCGTCCAAAATCTAGAGGGAGACCTCCGAAACATTTCCATCCTTTTTTATAGGAAGAAAAATAGAGGAAGAAAAAACAGCGAGAAAGTACACCAGGTTCTACCCAAAGGTACAGCCGACCATCTTTACCCTAACGGCTCCAGACTTGCGCACCTCAGTGTATGGCCTCCCCAAAACGCACAAAGCAAAGCTATGCATGAGACCTATTCTGTCCGCTTCTAGCACGAACAATTATCCACTGGCGAAATGGCTAGAGGACAAGTTAAAGCCACTATCCACCAACAAATATTGTATCCACGATATTCGTGGCTTCACTGACGAGATAAGAGACACTGGCATCGAACCTGACCACATCCTCGTCTCCTATGATGTGTCCGCATTATTTACCAATGTTCCTTTGAAGGAAACTAGAGACATTCTCATTGACAAAGCTTTCGAAAATGACTGGTTCAATAAGACACACAATATGCAACTCCAAAAGCATCAATTGAAGGAGCTATTAGAAATCGCTACTACTACGGTGAATTGTACGAGAAAACAGACGGTGTAGCCATGGGCTCGCAACTTGGCCCAATATTGGCTAATGTTCTCATGTGCCATATAGAGAACCAACTGGAACAAAGGAACATGATCCCGTCCTTCTATCGAAGATGTGTTGATGACACTCTGGCCACAATGCCCAACAGAGAATCAGCGACAGCTTTTCTCCAAGTGCTCAACGACGACCATCCTAGCTTGTCTTTCGCCATAGAACTTAAACATGAGGGCTCTGTTCCATTCCTCGGTGCAGTCATCACAAGATCTAGTAACACACTAACAATGCAGAAATATTTCTATATTGTTTTACCTTATATATATATTCATGTTTCAATTTTACCTCTTTTGACTTTACTGATAATGACGTGTAGTGTCGAAACGTCGTCGGTTTTTTAAAGTTTTAAAATGTTTTTAAAAATCTTTTAGCGTTTAATTTTATGAAAAAAAATATACATTCTAGAGCAAAATATATTCTTCTTCTAAATGCTAAACCTAAAATAATGTAAGAATAGACTTGAAGTAATGACACCATAACAGTGACGTGTGTTGTGAATGATTCGGTTTTTCCAAGACGATCACTAAATACGCACTAGACAATAATGTGTTTATTGCTTAAGATTGAAAGCAGATCATATATCAGGGGCATTAAGTAACTGTCTGTTTGGTCACGCGCGAGGCATCTCGTTACACCTTAGAATATAGCATGAGGGAATACAAGAAGGTATTTCTGTAGGTCATTTCGTGACTGCGAATTCAATGTGGGGAGAAAAGTGACTATTTTGTGAGTGTACGGTAATCTTACATATTCGATAACGATACAATGTCTATCGGTGTAAGAAGTTATGTCTGCTAACCCTTGTCTCCGACAACAAGCTGTAAGACCGGAAAAAAAAAACAGGGTTACAAAAATGTTTGATAAAGGAAGCCTAAAACTCACAATAATGCGAAAAGGCAATACTCTATAAGACAACCTTAACGGCAAGGCTTATCCAAATTGTTTAATTACAAACCTACTGATAACTTCAACGATTTTTAAATACACTTAATATTGCGCTTATAAACAACGATCTTGTTTACGATCGATTTTAGGGATCTGTCAAATAACAAAATACAACACCTGCCTGCAGAAGTTTTCAGCAATACCACTAAACTGCGAAGACTGTAAGTAGCCCGCCTTCTTGTTGTAGATTTGCTAAACTATTTCCACGGAATTCTGAAGTACACAAAGATGGCTTGAAAATTTTGATAATTGTTTTAAAAGCAATAAACCTGTTTATCGATGTCAAGTTAACCTGCGAACTTGCGATTTTTTTGTAAAAAGCTGCCTTATGTTTACAAAGAAATGTATGTAGTTAAGATGGTACATTAAAATAATCACTCAATAGACCCATGTTTAAATTGCCATGTTAACTGTGGCCCATAATGCCTAGTGCTACAATTTTAATTTCCCATAATGCAACTGATGACTAGTGGCCTTAATCCCATTTTAAGCTGATTAGTAGTTGAAATTAGGCATTTTACTTACTTCTATAGCATTGCTTTACATATTTTAGCCAAATCTGGACAAAAGCAAAAAAGAAAGGAAGATATTGATTCTTGGGAAAAATTATCAGTTGATTCTTGGGAAAAATATCAAACATCTTCGTCATTTTTATTTAAAAAAAAACTTAAACAGTATTTATTGTCGAAACAGACATACCATCCAAACCCAGTCGTCTTCAAATTTTTGCTATATTTTGCTATTTTTACTAAAAATGTGGTTGTTGTTCATCGTGGTGTGTAAGATAGGTAAACGCTTTTTTCGTTTGTCTCACGATGGAGCCACTTTAAGATGTTGATCGCGACGTTTCGACTGCTATTACTGATAGTCTTCAAAGTGTATATCGGAGAAACAGGGAGGTCTATGCATGAAAGGATAAAAGAACACGATAGAGACATACGGCTTGCTCGTACTCAAACCTCCGCGGTTTCAGAACACGCTAACAAGACCGGGCATTTTCCTATTTGGGACGAGGTCAAGTTTATTGACCGTGACCCACACTGGTACACCCGTAGAGTTAAAGAGGCCATCCACATAAGACTTCATCCTATTAACATCAACAGAGATAGTGGAATTGAAATTCCCGAAGCGTGGATGCCTACAATCAAGAAGCATAACAGCCGACCGATATCAAATTCGGAATAATAATAAGGATCGAAATGCACCAATAGCAACAAGCCAACGTGTTACATAAGCGACGCGTAACCAATCGACCTCATCGCCTGATGAAGACTAGCAGTAATAGCAGTCGAAACGTCACGATCAACATCTTAAAGTGACTCCATCGTGAGACAAACGAAAAAAAGCGTTTACCTATTTTGCTATTTGTGTGCAGTGTTTGTGTTTATGTGTTTGTAATAGATGTCTACATTTGAATTGATATTACACAAGACTAGTGTCTAACTAGAAAACTGTATGGTTTACTTAGACGCTAGGCATTTCCTCACACGGTATTTATATTTAGTTATTCGCCTTGATGACTTAGTAATTTTAGTTTAGCTACAACCGTGGACAAAATAGCTTGGGACACTTAAGAAAATACTACACGATGACAATTTCTTTCGAAGAGAGAAACTAGCGTTCCATATCCTGGTCCCCCCTCCCCCCCAATACAAAGTTGAGACATTGTGGCTTGGTTTTTGCATAAAACTCAACATTGTATTGGGGGTGAGGAGGGGGAGGTAACGACAAAGACAATTTGTCGGGAAAAAGTTGTTTTGTTTGGGACAGAATGCAAAGATATAAGACCCCAAGACCATAGCCCCAGTCATACCAAGGGTAAGACACACAAAACCGAAGTCCACTAGACCGCGCTCTAACACGCAAACGACGGAGATGAGGAAACAGAGCTCGGATAGACAAAAAGACCACGGAAACGGAGAGCTATATAATGCATATAAGAAAAAAGGGGAAAGAATGGGATGTAAGCGCAACTACAAGCCCCCAAGTGAAGGAGAAATGTAGAGACGCAAGAAGATGCATTGAAGAAGGAGTTAAAAAAAAACGTCATAAGCATTTTGATTAAAAACAAACAAAACAAAAAACAAAACAAACCAAACTTAAAAAAAAATTTAAATTCTTAATCACTGATAATTTTCAGTTCATAAACATGTATTTTATTTATGTAAAAAGTACAAGATACGAACAGCTCAACTCAAAATCGCAAACTGAGAATGAACGAACGGAAAGGCAGCCAAAATGAGGCACAGAAAATCATAGCACAATTGAAAGGACAACTGAACCCATGAATGACCGAACAACAAGGTGACCGACAACCGAACGTAAAAACCAGCAAACGAAAGAGAGAAGGACTAAACGAATCCTTAGTGCTAGAAGAAAAAGAATTGTAGCAGAGAAAGAAACCTTAATATGTGGCTAATATTTTCATTTATATAAAAACATTAGAGCTTCATACCGAATGTTATAATACCCGCTGTAAAACTTCAATTTAGAATGTTTGGACCAATGGGCGAAAAAATGTGTTTGTGTCACACCGTAAAAACACCTAAAAGTCAAACTTAAAAATTGAAGAATTAAGACTTAAAAGGACGAACAGTAGACAGCAAAAAATCGAACGAAATTGGAACAGTTTGGTGACGAATTTGGATTTTGAAATAATCAGTTGTACCTAAACATTAAAATTCATAAACATGCATTTTAGTGAGCTCACTAAAAACTTATTAATAGACAACATAGATTGATAATATGGAAAATTTTTATCTGCTCAGAAGGTCTGCCATTCTCGTCAGGGGCACAGTGAACAGACCCGGTAGAGAGATTAATTTATAGCAAAATACTCCCGCAGTAATAAATGTGCGCACGAGAGACAGGTAAAATCACGATGAAATTGATGTTTATTTTATTTGCCAAATAAATTCGGTAAGCTCTCTACCACACGTTTCAAACCGTGGTACCACAGCTGGCCCTACGTGTCTGAGCTGACTGTTATCAATCTATGTAGTTTGTGTATTCAGTAAAACTAGTTTTTTACCTCAGAGTATTCAGGCATTGAGGATGATCTGAGCTCTCTCTCCTTTGACTGATGCCGCAATTCAGTGGGCGAAAAACTGTAGATACGAGCGGTAAAACAGAAACTACAAGCCATATTTTCGATAACAGACGCCAACCATACTGGCCGAAGATCAAAAACTGCGGAGCCATCCATACATAATAGTAATTTTCATTCACTAAATAGCCAAGCGAGGAAAGGAAAACAACATCACGTCTTTTCGGCTAGTCTGCTCGCGACATTTCTGTTTGTACGCGCGATTTGTAAAATTGTGATAACTCTTACACCGAAATAGTTATGAGGCTGAAATTTTCTGACTTTTCCTAGAATTTATCTAGCGACATTTTGGTATCCATAACATGTCAGTGTGATTAAGCATGTTGCCATGGCAACCGGTTTTTGACACATAGGTTTTCAAAATATTAAAATATGGTAAATTTTTTATTTTAAGATCTTGTTCTTTGACTTATAGTGCATTTTTTTGTTAGAATAGTTTTTTCTTGGGACTAGTTCTTGAAAGACATCAAAAATTTTTAACATCAAATATTTGGGGGGGAGGGGTGAGTACATTTTTGCTCTCTTTTACGTATAGACAAAAATTTTGTACTATTTATTAAATAACGCTTCTAAGTTCATTGTTTGGATAATAGACATTAGTTTGATACGTGTTTTATACATTCTGATCCTTTTCTCTTTTAGATACTTTTTAAATTTTAATTTAAACAAAAATGAAGGAAATCCAAGATGGCGGATCCAAGATGGCGGACAATAATTTTAAAATGATAGTTTTATCGCCTTTTTTTGCTTTTTCTCGCTTTACAAATGTGTCCTTGTTTGTATTTATTATGTTTTAATATTAAAGAGATGATTTTACAGTTATATTTGATATTTTAAGTATCTGGATGGAAAAATATCAAAGAAACGTCGGAAAAACAAAAATGACGTCATTGTGACGTCATAATTGGGTGTGGCAGGTCAAAACTGGGTGTGAGGTTTCCTTTTATGGAGGTAAACATTGTGTAAAAATTTCATGGTCCTAGCCTTACTGGTTCCAGAGATATGAAGGGGGGGGGGTCCGAGGAGCCCCCCCCCCCCCCCACAGTCACAGATTGCCGAAAAAAGCCCAGTCTGAATAGGGTTAAAATGCCTGTCAAAATGTAGTGACCATGGTAACGTCACTTCGTATTCACTAAAAATGCCCACAATCAAACAAAATGAAAATAATGGATGATTAAATCCACTAGAACTGATAAAATACAACGAACACGTTTGAAAAATAAAACTCAAAATATAGCAAGGTCAAGTTGTATTTACTAAAAGCTGTCACACCAAAATAATCCCAAATACATTTTAGGAAAAGTCGTCAAGTTTGATGGGTCGTCACGTTTTGTGGGTCGTTGAGTTTGGTGACCATTGATGAAACAGTTTTAAAGTTAAAAACGTTCAAAGTCAGCGCGGACACTTTTTGCCCCCCTGTCTGTATAGAGTTAATCGTTTTAAAATAAAAAGAGTTGATAAACCAGTCATGATGTGCTAATGTTACGATATTAGTTGGCCTATGAACAGCCTCCTTATTGGGTATTGAGTTAAAAGAAAATTGGTGAGCGGAGGAAACCGAGCTAGGTCTAGGTAGAGGAAAGGGGCCCAATTTTCTTCTCTCTCGATGCCCCACCCCTAAAAAGAACGTGTCCACAGGATAGATAACAGCGCTTTAAATCGACCTATGTCATTATTTTATACTTATTTGTAGTACCATATTTCATGATCTGGAGCATAATTTTTGCATAATTTCGGGAAGCACTGTTAGGAGCATTATATGCTATTTTTACAAACAGAATGGAAAACATGAAACACAAACGGCTATTACGAGCAAATCAATAAAATCAATCAGCTTCTTGGACGCTAATTTATAAGTGGTAAGCAAGTGATTGGAAGTATAATCTTTCCCAACGCAAGGCTACCTCCCGGCTGTTTATTCCCCGGACCCATTTGTACACCTCAGTGAAGGGAGGCAATATAAAAGTAAAAAGTTTCTTTTAAAAGAAAACACGCATCACTAATGGCAATATAACATTGTAACATCCGCTACATGCGTCCCTCCAGTAGACTCGACCTATGTGTCGTACATTTTCCAATTCCCCTTCTGTGTTTCTTTAGCAGATTTACTAGTTCATCGCTTGAGTACTTGTCTTTCTGTTAAGGTCACTCGTCGCCGTATTAGCGGAGTCGCGCATTCCACAGTTTCTACCGATCTGCTGTATTTCACTATCGCACTCAGCTTTTTGCTGCTTTCTGGCCATGGTGCCGTCACTGTTCGAGCCTTCCTTTCAGACATTGATTAAAGCGGACTTACACATTTCACTTATAACCTGTTCTGGCAACAAAAATAGGGGCCATCAATGTCCTTCCTACTTTTATTACTGCTTGGAGCTCTCCTCAACGTTGGTTCGTCGGTTTGGATTCCAAACATTTATCGCTACCGGGGGCCAGACACTCTTGCATTCCCTTCCCTCTTTACGGCCCCCAATCACACTTGTCTTCATTGCTTCTGATAAGAACATAAAACCGCCGGCCGGGCCAGCCTCGCCTTGTTTTGTTTAACTTGGAACGCTAGTCTCCATTTTTAAGTCGCGAATACGACTTATTGCGTTTACTGGAGAAAAGTCACTCGCTCATCGTTTAACTTTATATTAAATTTATATTAAATTGTTGATATGCTACACTTCAGTAACAGCATACATGGAGTAAATGGGAGTAAACCAAGTCCGCCATTACGATCGTTGTATTTACGAATGCTCGGTGAGCTGAAACGTCGGTTTAGGAAAACGTTGGGGTTATTTTACTTGTTGTTATTGTTTGGCAAGGATATCTGACATTATTAATGAAGGAAAAGGTAAGTTTGTCCCGTAATTTTCATTTTCGCTAGTAAACACATTCCTTCGTGTGAGGCTGACAAACATCGCCGAGCTGAGATTGTGCAGTACGGACTGTAATTCATCTTTAAAGCATTGTTGATAAAAATCACAGCGGATTTTACTTGCCACGTGTTTGCTATACGCTCTGGAGAATAACCCAGGACTCCATCAGCTACGTACACACACGAAGGTTTTAGAGGTCCTTCTTCTGTTCGGTAAAAGATATTGGTACGTGGATCTGCAACATAAGGGAAGTATAGTCATAACATGTACAATCTAAGAGGACCCACCTTGTGTAGGGTAGGAAAAGGTCCGATGGTTGTTTCATATTCACGACTTGGCTCGCAAGGAGCTTTTGATAGTTTTGCATGGCAGATTCCGTATATTTGCAGTATTGACCTTTTGCCTGTTTCGCGTATCAGGGTCTGCTATCATCCCGGTCTATTTCTTCCATCTTTACCGTTTACTTCCCTTTTCATTCCACTGGTTCTTGACCATTATGATACGCAACTTATGTACTATCCCCATTTGGTGGAGACGGTTTCCATAGGAACCGCCCAACCACTTTCCTTAGTCGCGACGGGTTTCAGAATACTCGTTCATTTCCTTCCTTTTTTGCGCTCTCCAGTCACACCTGTCATTGGTTCCGATTCGAACATTATAAAGACAAGAATAGCTTATCTATTGCGCATGCTTTACGCGTGTCTCACTTGATTGACTGATTTCTTTGTTCCTGCAGTAATATTAACCTGAGATCAAAAGTAAATGTTGGCCCCTCCTGCTGACCTCAGTGTAAATATACGCATTTTAAACGTTCTCATTTTGTGCCAGTTACAATGTACGCGAAGGTATTAATTATTGAAACGAAGGCCCGGATCGCACTTGCGGACAACTTTGAATTGTCCGCGACAATTTGTACAGAAATCGACGTACAAAAGTCTCAAAGACAATTTGGCAATTTCTGATCATACATTTGAAAGACAATAAGAAAAGTGAACATTCTGTTCAAAAATAATATTTTTCGTAGTCACTGAACCGAAAAACGCGCACGTGGCTTTTAATCTCATTAGTATGATTTTTATGCGGTATGAAGCTTGCTTGTTTTCCCGCTTTTTTGAAATTACTCAGTACCGTTAAATCCGCTAAACATAATCCGATACCAAAATAACACAAAGTATTTTTATTTCTATGGTTCTTTTCTACCTTTAGTGATTAAAAACACTTTGCTTGTTTTTGTACACTGCCATTCACCGTGGTACAAGAGGGGGGCGGGGGGGGGGGGGGGTGGGTGGGTGTTGCAACCACCCTTTAAGTTTTTCGCGATGTTACAATATTTCGAAGTATTTTAAATCTAATAGATAGCCTGTGCTCCACAGGAAAAGGCACATATTATGGGTTGCGGCGCTACTGAGGGTCCGTAACGTCATCCGAAATTTTCTTGGAAAAATGCGGAAATTGCAAATATTTTTTCCTATTGTTGCTAAATATCATGCGCTTAAAAAAGGTGAAAAACACGTCTTTTTATTAAAACATTTATTGACTTCATGCTATTTATGACGTCATATCTCGTTACCATAGCAACCGGTTGTCACCAAACCGTAGCAAAGTTTGTTACAAGGATAAATGAACAGCTACTGAAGACGGTGTGTGCTAAGAATGAATGGTCTTGAAAAAAATCGGAGAAAATCCTCCCGGCGGTTGGCATCCCTCCCCCCGCCCTCTTGTACATCCGAGGATTAATCAAGAAGGCATTGTTATCTGGATTCAGTCAGTGCGTTAAAATCTACCGGACAGGCCTGTTATTCGGGACAACTACTTCATGTAAGCGTAGAGCAGCATAGTAAACAAAGATGGCGGACGGTAAACAGTACGCGAACCCTCGAAAGGACCTTCTACTGATGTTTTTTGGTTTCGAAGAAGACAAAGTAGAACGGCGAAAAGCCTCATACAAACCACAAATTCCTTCTCTCCCTCCCCCTTCGCTTAACGTTTGCGGTGCACCCTCCCCCGTGGTTCTGCGAGACACGTATTTTTAGTTTATTCTTGTTTATTTATTTTTACATATTTACTATTTAATTTATTGAATTTATTTCAGTTTATGGGGTGTTACGTGAGTGTTCCAGGGGTTTTTCGGGAGTGGCAATCTGCCTAACCCATGGGAACGGCTTCGGGAGGGTAGGAAGTTGGCCGCACGGGGTGGGGGTTGGTGGAGCAAAACTTTAGGAGAAGGGATGGTCGGCGAATAGTGAGCCCGTGATATGTAATGGTCACCTGCCTTACCCATGGGGACGGCGTTGGAAGGAGGGTAGGATGGAGAGTTGGACGTAGGGGGTGGGGATCGGTGTAGCAAAACGCCTAGGGATCGAAGATGTGCAGAATCTTTTTCATAGGAACCGAGGGTACGTGGTCCGGGGTGTAACAGGTATTGTTTTCTTTGGTTTTGGTTTTGCGACACTCAATTAAAATTCGCTCTATTGAGTAATCGCGAAATAAGCCTAGGAATACTCAAAGTTAGTGGAGTCCCTAGTGGAGTGTGAAGAGCGCGATGCCAGGGAGTGACGTGTGACCCAGATCTTTTTACTTCTGGAGAGCAATTTGACAAATTTTGTTTTAATCACGTGATCATGTGTCAGGAATGTGACACACGGCACATTGCACATGAAATACGTGAGTATAGTGAGTATAGTGAGTATAGTATATATCTATCTTAATTCTGACTATTTTAATATACGACCACATCAGCTCCCCGGCGCTGTAATTTTTATCGTGTTTAAATAAATGCTATTATTATTATTATTATTATTATTATTATTATTATTAGTAACTAACACGATACGGTGTCCAACATAAGAAAGTACTGATCGCCAACGTAGCGTGTTGTTTGACATTCCTGGTAAGAAATATATAGTGTCAGGAGAGCAATTTGGCGAAATCAGTACGAAAAAAGGGACAAAAGTTGTTAAAAAAATTTTGTGGACTTTTGTCCGGAGGGGGGGGGGGGGGGGTTCTTCTTTCTTCTTTATAGAAGCTATATTAGGGCATTGAGGATGTGGTTGGTTAAAGCGGTTAAGATTTCAAAAAGGGCGTCACCTACCGTCACTAAAATTTTTGAGGAACACCCCCGGTCCTATTGTTAATTTCCCTAGGGTATTGAAATGTCATGAACTTGTCATGTCTTACGTTACGTCACCACAAAGGTATTAAAAAGGTATAATTAAAAATTTTCTGTGTATGAATTTTTTTTCGGCCTGAGTTTCCTGCAGGATTGTTTTTTTTGGGAGAGGTGCAAGCCTGCAGGTTTTTTTTTTCTGATATCATCTTTATAAATGTGTGCAAGCTCCAATTTTTTTTATACTTGGCCCAATCCATTTTTGGTATTAAACGCTGAAGAGTAGATTTAAGTCAGACTGTGCAACCTTTGCATAAAAAATGGGGAGAAATAAGAATTGGGGGGCATGCCCCACCAGAAAATGTTGAAATCTTGATGCCCTGAAACTCCATTTCTAGTGTTATGAGACAACAATTTCTGTCAAAAATGTTTGGCAAATTGATGTGGCTTCTCGTCGCTTTGCGTCTCCTTGTGTGGCTCCACATACAAGTACTCGATTTCATTTTATATTTCTTGCTGTCTCTTTAGTTTATCTGGATATCAGATTTAAGTATACGCAATTTCGTCTTTTTGTATAGTAAGTATTATGAGAATTTGACGAAGAACTGGACGTCAAAATCGGGATTTTTCCTATCCCGATCACATTAGTCAGGATTCGGGATTTTCAAGCAAAATCGGGGTAATCTCGACGAAATCGGGATGGTTGGACAATCTGTCGGCCGTTCATGCAAAATTATTCCCCAACCGTGGCACACTTTTTCGAAAATATTTCAACTTTAATAGATAGCATGTGATGCGCGCTATAAGATAAGGTAAATATGATGGGTTATAATACTGCTGGGGATCAGTGACGTCATCCAAAATCGCCGACATCTTGGCCACCATCTTGGATTTTACTAAAAATTCAAATATATCGTAAAATGCGAAAAATGAAACTATTTTTCGCGACAGTTGCAAAATATTATATTATTAAACATTTTGCTATCCGAAAAACGCGTACGTGGGTTTAAATCTCATTAGTATGTATTTTATGCGGTATAAAGGTTGCTTGTTTTTCTCGCTTTTTCGTAATTACTCAATACCGTCACTGAACACCGCTAAACATGATTCGATACCAAAATAACACAGTATCTTTATTTCTAAACCTTTTTAAGGGTGTATTCTGCCTTTAGTGGTTAAAAAAAAACTTTGCTTGTTTTTTGTTACACTACCACGTGCCCTGATAAATTTGAATTAAGTAATGCTTCACATAAGAACTATAGTAAACGTCATTGTTCCGCGGCATTGGCTCTTTCCCACATAGAATATCTTTGATTTTAAGAATAGAGAAGGGGCTGATGGTTCATAATTATATTTCATTATAAAAATACAGAAAATCTATTTGCGTCAAATATATTTTAGGAAATGTTCGTGCTTGACCAATCAGAATAGCAGAAGACAATAGCTACTAAATTTGCTTGTTTGATGAAGTTCCCCAAATACAATATCTTTTAAAAATTACATGTTGTGCGATTGGGTCTCAAAATTCTTGAAACCTTCAAAAAAGTAGACTTAATGCACCTTGAACCTTAACTTTTTAGCGGTTTTTGGGTCTAGGCCAATGAGATCACTAGTTGTAACGATGAAAATAGTTGACATTCCATCGTGCATTGCCGTTCAGCACTATCCTTCTTATGCGGATCATTACTTAAAATAAAAGGAATGTGCTGCATATTTATTTGTTTTTCTCAAGGAAGAGCACAATGGTTAACCCTCGAACGTACACGCAAACCCCACCGTGGTATATGGGGAGGTGTGGGGGTGTTGTTGTAACTCCTACCATGTGTTTTTGCGATGTTACAATATTTCGGACGTATTTTACATCTAATAGATAGCCTGTGACGTGCTCTACAGGACAAGGTAAATATTTTGGGTTGTGGCGATGCTGGGGTCCGTGACGTCATCCAAAATGGCCGCCAAGATGATCGCTATCTTGGATTTCACTAAAAATTCAAATTTATCGGAAAATGCAGAAAAAAGCAAATATTTTTAGTCCCCCCCCCCCCCCCCCCCTTTGTACGTCCGAGGGTTAATCAAGAAGGTACTGTTATCTGGATTCAGCCAGTGCGTTGCAACGTGCCTGACAGGCATGTGATCTGCGGCAATTACTCATGTAAGCATAGAGGAGCATAGTAAACGAAGGTGGCGGGTGGTAAACGGTTCGCGAACCATTGAAAGGACCTTTTACCAATGTTTTTGGTTTCGAAGAAGACATAGTGTAACGGCGAAAAGCCTCATGCGAAACAGAAATTCCATCTCTCCCTCCCCCGTCACTAAAATTTTGCGGTGCACCCTCCTCCGATCTTCGCGAGATCCTTTACTATTTTATTTATTTATTTTTATTTCAGTTTCTGGGGTGTTCCGAGGGTGTTCCTGTGGTTTTTCTGGAATGGTCATCTGCCTTACCCATGTGGACGGCTTTGGATGGAGGGGAGGGTAGGGAGTTGGACGCAGGGGGTGGGGTTTGGTGGAGTAAAACTTCAGATGAAGGGATGGTCGGCGAACATTCAGCCTACGATATGTAATAATTGGACGCAAGGGGAGGGGGCGGTGCAGCAAATCCCCTAGGATATGATGTGCAGAATCTTTTTCATAGGAGCCGAGGGTGTTCCGGGGGTGTTCCGGGGTGGTCCGGGGTGGCCTGGGGGTGGTCCGGGTCAATTCCTGGTTTTACAGTCACCCCACTTAAATAAACTGAAATCCGCAGAAAATGTACAAAATTGTCCCAATTGCTATCTGGACGGAAAGAAAAGACAATTCGGCGAGCTATCGTAATCTGGGTTTTCACAGCTGACAACATTCTGTTGTTACTTTTTGTGTTACTGAACCTCGCAATAAGTTCAATGACAGGGTGGTTATTTAAATTTTGGCACGAAAAGGCTGGTAGTCTAACACGATCAACATAGGCCGGTGATCGATGGTTAGTTGAACTCTCGGGTGTTAAAGGAAGATAAGGTTTGGGAAGTGGAGGCTTCCCCTTCTCAACGTTTTTGGAATTTTCCTAAGCGATTACCATTTTGGAAGGCCAAAGCAATCGATAGCTGTTTGATGACAGTTTAGTTTTACGTACGACATGTGACGTTGCCTCGACAACCAAATTTTGAAATCAGTTTCGACGAAAGTATTGATTTTTTTTTCATCTTCTCAAATTCTTTGTTTTAAAAGTTGCTCTGATGCTTTCACTTTTCCAGTCTATTATAGCATTCTGTTATTTACTTGGAATAATTTTAGTTTAATTTTCGAAAAGAAAGAAATAATCGAAATGGTGGTTCTAATCAAAGCCCAACACCTCTTGTTGAATAGGACACGATGAGTTAAGGTAACACATGAAGAATAGGAGAAACTGAAACTTCATTTTCCACATTCGTTCATTAATTCAGAATAAATTCTGCTATAAGTTAATATTGCTAAAAGATATAAATACATATGAACTGAAATGGGCTTTCAACTAAGTGACATAAAGTTAAACAAGTTTTGTACATCCTTTTACTGTGAATAATTCATTTTGGGAATAAATAAACCAAAAACGATATACTGATGAAATGCAAGCGAGATCCCACGATAGAATTTGGATGCAGCTGTCACCAATTTTAATTGGGCATTGACGTCTCTGTCAATAAACCACCAAATCATCAATCTATCTCACTCCTGAGGCAGTGTTGATAAGGCCGCAGCATCGTGGTTCAAAGCACTCCTGTTATTTGCTAGCGCTCCTGCTCTTTTCTACTCTTGTCAACCTAAATTCTTCCCTCTGCTTCCATCTAGCCTTCTTCAAAGTCTTGATATTGGCTTCTTGTATCCCTCCATGCAAACAGTACCATCCACCATCCAGTCAATGGAAGATCCCAGGACTCACCTAACCAATTTAAGTCGTGAGCCTTGTTTCTTTCTTCTTCTTCTGTTGACTTTGATGTCTCGTTATTAACTTGTATTTCTTGCTCTAATAGACCCTTTACAGTTGAAACCCACTGACTAGAAGAGAAGCATGTTCCCCAAAATACTTTTGGCATTCAATACCTTTAATCTGAGTTTACTATACTGTCAAGCCATCAAAATAGCTCTATTTTAAACACGAAGTTCCGGTATAAAAGGCTTAGCTCCTCCCCCATTTCACACCTTTTGGGTGTGAAATGCAAATTTAGGCGTCTTTCAGTCACAAAACGTGGTTAACTTGCACGTCCTTTGAACATAATTTGCTTCAAAAATCTGATAAAACTATGATTTTACGTAAGCTAAAAAAGAAATAGAAGTTCAAAAAGACTTCTGATATAGCTTTCATAAAGTTTTTCCAAATTGTGTTAGCAATGGTCTTAGTAATGACGCATGTTATTTGTCAGTTGTTTATGCTTCAGTGGTTGATTGACGACTGGAGGTGAGAATGGCCAGGTCAGGCTTCTTTTATACCGGAACTTCGTCTTTAAAGGCCCATCGTCACTTACCGTGGTGCACCGCGCATTGTTTATTTTGATTTGGATCCAGAAAAATGCGATCTCTCGCGAAGTGAAATTTTGGCCTCTCCTCTCCAGGAAGAAATGAACATTGAGTTTGAAATTTCGTTCGACATTGATTTTAAAATTTATTAGTCCAAAGAAGCGGTCCTGTTAAATATCAAAAGTCCATATAACATGTCTTGCATTTTGTCTGGGGCCGTTCAACCCGCCTTTGTGTAGCTCCAGTCGCTGAGGTAGTTTCCAAAGCTTCGAAAGTTCGCATCGAAAACATTTTCACGTGGTGGGACGCAGAAAACCTCCTGCTAAAACGAAACCTCCAGCTTGTATTTTGTGGGCTGTTCTGTCGGTTATCTGATTTGCATCGGGCATAATTAATTAACTCCGCTGGCGGAGGACGTTTTCTCGGCTTCAGAAGTTTGCATCAAAAAAAGATTCGACGGCTAGGGACGGGGAAAACCTCCTTCAACTTCCATGGAATATTTCACACAGATGCTGGCAAAAACGACTCCGCCGGCGAGCCGAGACGTTTTGAGCTTTTTCTGTTATTTACATTTCCAGGGAGCATTATTCGTTATGATCGACCGGTCATGCATCAACAGTAATAATATTCAAATGTCAACTGACAGTATCTGTATGTGGGAAACGAATGCTGTAAAAAATTACAATGAAAAGATTCGAAGATAAATCTTCACCATTAGGCAATCTAATATACTTACTTGTTTTCCACGGACGACCGAATTTCTGAGCTCAACCTTCTGAAGGATTTCGTTTCTTGTCAGCCGCCTCGAGCCTTCGGCGGCGTTGCTTAGAAAACATATCAGTAACGATGGAAAATAAAAGAACAAATAAAAAATCAAGATGCAATGCCTTGAATATGAACTAAATATTTAAACGAAATCATCTTGAAGTTAATAGACGATACAAATTCCCCGATGTAAACGGATTATTTTAGGAATCAAACTTTCTCGCCACAAAATTGATTTTCGTGGCCCCAGAAATTCTAGAACGCCTGCAATGCATCACGGTAAGTGACGATGGGCCTTTAAGCTCCGGTCAAAGAGAAGCATTTAACGCATCATACAATGCAAACACAACAGTGCTACATGTTGTTGTAACAATGTAGCTAATAAACTGAACATGTTACGACAAACTTGTCAAAAAATCGCTTTTAAAATGCATTTACTTTGATGCCCTTAATTTTCTACTCTCAACCTCTTTCTACCTCGATTTCCCATTCTATTTTATGGCTTCAATCTTGCTCTTGATAAGCTGAGCCAAATTGGACAAACTTTCTCCAGCTGAGTTTGACTATTCTTGATCAGTTTAATTTCTCATTCATGAGCTGAAAGACCAATTCCTTTTTTGCTTCATTCGTCACGTGTACGAACATGAGTCTTGATGCCCAATATCCACACTGTTTTGAATGTAAACAAGAACAACAACTCTTTGAGTAGTGAAGTCGTGCTTTAAGAAGCTTTGAGGGTCTTGTAAGTGCCCTTAGGTACGAGAATTAATTCAATATTGTTATGATTTGTTTTACATGTACAGTCGCTTTTCCGGTCGCAAAGGTGATCTGTCACGAACGTTATTACACTGTACGTCATTTGAAACCTTTAATCACTCTTTCGCAAATCACTCGTGCATGAAAGGTCAACTTAATACTTCCATATATCTGTTGCTCGAAAAGAAAAAAAAAAAACGAAATCGTTATCGAATGGAAGTCTCGCCAAACCCGGCAGTAATATAAGTTCCTTTTAGTTGATATGTTAATTTCGTTTCGTCATTTTCCTTTTTCTTATGTTGCAAATAAATCCAATCATCCATAAGCTTGAAGTTGCTATATTAACGATAGAACGTCACTAACACTTCGCCTCAGGCTATAAACCACTTGAAAAATCTGAACTTTTTCACAAATTGCACCCCATTTTATAGAGTCAGTCGCCTTGGCTCAGAGCCAAGGCACGACTCAGGCCCCGTCCACACGTATCCGGATATTTTCGAAAACGGAGATTTTTTTCTTCGTTTGCACCTCCCGTCCACACGTAAACGGCGTTTTCGGCAACAAATACGGAGGTTTTTGAATACGCTCTCCAGACTGTAGATTTTTAAAAACGGAGATTTATCGTATTCGTGTAGACGGTCGAAAACGAAGGTTTTCGAATACGATGACGTCAAAACAAAGATGGCGGCAAACTCTTTGATTTTCGCGGGCTTATGCTTCTCACAGCGCGCATGTGCCAGTAGCCTGCGCATGCTCATCATGTGAAGTACTAGTCTAGCGTACTCGAAAAATTTTCGCGTATACGTGTGGACGGGCAAATACGATTGTAATACGGTCCGTGTGGACGCGGATGTTTTCGAATACGGAGAAAAAAATCTCCGTTTTCAAAAATATCCGGATACGTGTGGACGGGGCCTCAAATACGCACATTTTGAAATATAACCAATACATTGAACGACATGGATTCGACTTCCGTTGGGACGCTCAGACGTTTTTCGTTTTGTAAGTCGTCTTGAGAGCAAGTAGCCCTTTTATTGGTATACTACATAAAGGCTTAGCTTCGGATTCCTTGGGATTAGCTTGGGATTCCATAGGATTAGCTTGGGATTAGCTTGGGATTCCTTGGGATTCCTTGGGATTCCTTGGGTATCAGATGGTAGCTAGCACTGCAATATCATTACTGCGACCAAACAAATCAATATCCAACCTCGTCCCCAGGACCTTCTCCGCTTTTAAAATGGCGGAGCGAACGCGGAAACCCCTGGATACCGCTGACAAAACAAAACAAAAATCATGGAGCATTTTATCGCGTAAAATATGATGAAATGTCTTCGTTTCGTTTGAACAACGGTTTCAGATTACCAGAAATCAAACATGGCTGCCAATCGCTGAAAAGAGCCTCCGAGAACGCAATTTCATTGTGTGTCACGTGTCAAAATACTGCACGATTTTTGGAGTATTTTGGCAGCTTTATCCGGGCCCGGGGCTTCTACGCCCGGTCCGCCATTTTGAAAGCGGATAAGGCCCTGGGGACGACGTTGATCAATATCTATTTTCTTGGACAAAACTGTTGAGGCAGCTCTAAGTGATTTTTATCGAGTGGCATGGTTACCAATCGATATTGTAGTCATCAAATTCCTATCGTTATTTCCGTGAGCTTTCGTATGGTTTTCGTTTATTTATTATTCCCAAGAGAAAAAAGTCGTTCTAACATCGAGTTTTGTCGAAGGCAGTTGCCAAACACAGCGGAAGCTACCATGCGCTGATGCAACAGGAAATATTTACTTTCGCTGTTTTAGCCAACATAGAATTTGTACCAGATACAATATGAGCGACCGTATTGTATTGGAGATACAATATATACCCTCCGTAGGGGTGAATTAACTCTCATTTGAGCTGCCTCCCTATATACTACTCCGTGCCCTTTTATATTTTTAAGTTGTTTCAGGGCCTAATAAAGCGTTAAATAACTAACAAACTCAAGACCCCTTTAATTGCCTTCAAGCTTTTAATAAAGTTCATTCGCTATGTAACCAGTTTTAACCGCCCGAAAGCGGTTTCAAGCACCCAGTTGCCCCAAACCTCTAAATAAGGCTTAACCGCTTGTAACCGGTTTTAACCGTCCGAAAGCGCCTATTTGAGCAATTAATGGAGCGGTATTGCCAATTGAACAAAAGGGCACCCTTTGTATATCACAACCATGCAAGACTATTGAATATGGTACATGAAGGTAAATCGATTAAAACTCCCTTGTCCTGGTTGCAATCGAAGAGTGTGTCTGCAACGTTTTATAGACAAAGAAATAATGGCTGTCCGCACGTTAGAGTTTTTATTTATTTATTTATAGCATTTATTTAAACACGATAAAAATTACAGCGGAGCTGATGTGGTCGTATATTAAAATACTAAGAATTAAAATAGATACTATTTACATCAATATATATTTACAGCAATGAGTACAGATACAAGTTAACTAAGCCACTTATACTATGTACGTGCATGAGGTTGTTTTGCCACCACCACCGCCGGTGGTTGTTCGAGACGTGTTTGTAAACTCAAATGTTAGTCAGCATGAGCTGAATGCATGGCTTGATGAGCAAGAGCAAGAGCAAGAACAAAAACCATCTATAAGCCTGAATGATCTTGATCCTTTACCCAGGATCCGTAATGCAAGCTTTGTTGCGGCTTTCATCGAAGGCAAGACACCACTCACAACGTTTCGAACAGAGTTGCTTGGGTTTTACCAATTGAAAAAACACTCACCCTTTGTATATCAATGATGATGGCAGCACAAATGTTCTTGAACTTTATCAAATGGAAGAGCACCGGTCTGAAACAAAAGAGCGCCGACTGGGTGAGAGCTAGACAACACACCATCGGTGCGTCAGAGATTGCCGCCTTGACAGGAGCTTCACCATTTGAAACACCAAAGAGCTTGCTCTTAAAGAAAATACAGCCAGCAGACATGCATAACAATACAGCCTGCACCTGGGGCAATCTGTTCGAGCCGCTTGCACGTAAGTACTTTGAGCAGAAGCACTCTGTTAGAGTTTTTGGTCATAGCATCTCTCTTAATCTAGCAAGAGATCACTCACTCTACCAAAAGGTAACTTGAAGTCCTGACGGATATTATTTAGACAAAGACAATAACTTTGTTCTTTTGGAGTTCAAGTGTCCTTCCAAGCGGAAAATAGCTGTGTCTAGAGTTCCTAGTTATTATGCAACCATAATACAAACGGGCCTTGCTTTTAGTGGGGCTATGGTCAACAACGGTCTTTTTGTTGATGCTTACTTCAGAATTTGCTCTTTAAATCAGCTAGAACCAAGTTTGAACCACAATAAGCTTCTAAACGGCGGAAACAAATACAATACAAAAGGTAACACAACGCTCGCATGGGGCATCTGTTATTTGTTTTCAAAACAAAAACTAACACGCAATCAAAACAAACTGATCGATATCGGTGCTCTTAATCAAACTCGGTCGTTTGAGCAAATTATGTCTTCCATCGCAGAGAAAAACCTATGGTGCTCTTACGGCGCGGTCAGAATGTCGTTTAGCAAACAGGATGAAAAGGAGGAGATTCAGCGGTACAAAATAATGCAAAAGGCTCTCCTTGCTCCAGAAGAGGGCCCGAGGCCGGTTGCATTCTTATCATGGAAGCTCTTGGACATTACAGAACTCAAGAGTGTTAAGCAAGAGGGCTTCTTAGACAGTATTCAAATGACGGTCGAGCGCTTTCTCGAGAACCTGGCAAGCCTTCGAAAAAAAATAGTCGATCACTCTGAAGGCCATCGATCGATAGCCAAGGTCAGCATCGCAAGAGCAAGGAGCGACAAAATAAAGACCAGCGTGGATGATCAAGTGATCGCTTTTATTAAGAAAACATTTGAGCAATGTCCGCAGTCTGAATTGCTGCCTGCCAATACTGTTCGTATTTTAGACACATAGATTGTCTCGGAAGTCCTATGTAAGATAAAATTTTCTGTTTTCTTGGCCGTTGTGGTAAAATTAGGGCCAAGATTTTATGAATTACGAATTATAAGAAGTATTGTTCGGTAGATAATATTTCACGCTTGTGTAAACATGGTTAGTTTTTTTTTAATTTCGTCATCAGTTAATCTCGGAGAGGATTCCCCTCTAAGACGACTTAACAAAAAGGTTGTGTATTTATTTAAATCACTACGTTTTATCTGTTTTAGAATATTTAACAACTCGTATATCGTTGGATTAACATTTTCTTTCCGTATTTCTAATAAAACCTTTTCAATACCGCTTATATTTCTATTTCCGAATAACTGATCAAGCCGATATTTAAAATTATAATTTGTTATGCCCCGGCCTTTCACTTTCATATTTCCTCCGTTGTAAAGGTCTACACCCAGAAAAGGCAATGCAGTCTATTAGTTCAATGCGGCCGCATTTACTGCAGACAAGTTCTGTGGATTCAAACATGAGTGTAAAAGATTCACCACAGCTTTGGCACGATTTTATATTTTTGTTTGTTTCGTTTTGAGCTGAAACAAACCCGTTTTCTCGGTACCGCCGGATTAGTTCTTGTCTAGCGGTCAAAGAAAGAGATTCAAAGATGATTTGTAGATTCTCTTGTAGTTGTGAGCGGTGAAACTCGGTTGTATAGTCATTGTCATAGAAGCCTCGCAGCCTGATTTGTTTGTGTTTTAGATCCAAGAGATCTAGTTGAGTATTGTATTCATTCTTTTCATCCATATGCCTGACAATAGACAGTTGTGTGTTGAAGCTTTCATAAAGTTCAATCATGTTTATAATTAGCAAATTATAAATGTTCAATTGGGGAACGAAACTTCTCGAACATACCGAAGCGCCCCTAAAATACCGAAGCGCCCCAACTTTGTTGAAAAATGTTTTTTCTGGGGCGATTCGGAATTTTTTTTTGAAAAAATAAAAACGGGGCGCTTCGGAATTTATTTTTTGAAAAAAAAAATTTGGGGGCGCTTCGGTATTTTGGGGCGCTTCGGTATTTATAGGGTGCTGCAAAGATCACAAAGTTCGGTGCAGCCGCCTTCTTTTTCTTCTTCACATCGTGTTTTGCAGTCCTGACAAAACAGTCTGTTTCTCAGTGCCGTGTATTCTTGATAAAGACAGCTGTATCTGATCTTAAACTCTTTATATTTCTGATGTAGCCCATCGTATCTTTTATTTGCCTCCTGGAGAAGGGCAATTATTTCTCTGAGAGAAGTCATTGCTATATATAGGGTTGCGGGATTTTTCCCTCAAGATTTGTAGATTAAACCCTCAATTTACTCTTTCAAATCTGACTTAGACACAGCTGTTAGACGATTGATTTTTTTTAAACTCTTCCTTGACTTCTTTGCGAAGCTCGCCTCTGAGTTTTTCAAGATCTGGCGATCTTGGCTTGCAGTTTACTTGTGAGGTCTTTGTTTCACCATAGCGGATCGCATTTTTCATTTCGTGATATCTTTCAACCTCACGCAAGATGATTATGAACTCTGAATCGCTGACCCTATTGTCATTGAGAGCCTTTGAAACCAGGTCACAGACAGAGTTTCGTTTTGCAAGGGCGAGTGTGTAGATTTTCTCATGTTTCGTGATCTTTTTCTCGAGCCGCTTGCTAAACACAGTGAGGCTTGCCGATGAAAAACCTGTAACAGCAGCAACACCGGCAAGAGCAGGGCTGGTGATGAGCCCAACTCCAGTCAAGGCTTTGGCGATGGTGGCTGAAGACAAGCCTGTAGAAATTAAACCAAGACCTACGGCTGTTCCATAAACAATGGTGTGTGTTCGCTTGTATTTCTTCACAACTTGCCTATAGTGGTCAGCCTGTGACTCAAGTTCTTTTTGCATGTCAGAGATTTTCTTGAGCCGGAAGTCTTCACCATTTTGCATTACTGGATAAAGCGGTTCAGTTTCGCTGTATTCAGGAGCCGATGGCAACACGTTAGCCGAGCTCATGGTTTGTATATATTTTAATTCATGCCATTGAAGTTGAAAAGGTCATTGTTCTCATCTCTCACTGACAGAGTTATGCTGTTTACATAATCGCCAGACGAGACGTCACGCAAGATGTTCTGTTGTGTTGATTCATAAAAAAAGCTTTCTCATAGGGTCTCCCACGAAGTTCAAATTTAGCCAAAACTGTAGAAGGCTTTCCATTTAGAAGGTTTTGTTCTTTATCAACCAGATCGCAGTGGATAAAGTAAGTGCTTGGAGCTTCGAATCTTCTACTGATCAAATAAGGGGGGTATCGTGATGAATCGCAAAGAAATGATGCAAGACCTTGTGTAGGAAGTATTTCATATTCCCTTCCTGTATTCACAATCACCAGGTAGTTAATAAAAGAATATTCACGGACAAAACATCATTTCTCACGCTCTCCCAAACACAACCCATCACATCAAGTACTAAGCTAAAAATCCACAAAACCATTTTGAGAAATAAATCGCTATATTCTGCCGTTATTGGCAATTGATTTTAAGTTGCCATCAACGAACCAAATTCACCCCCAGTGTTAGCATAAGCAATGAATTTGACTGTTTGAATTTGAATTTGAATTGAAATAAATCAACGAACCAAATTAACCCCCAGTGTTAGCATAAGCAATGAATTTTATTTCAAGTTACCATTACCTTGCATTTTAGCTTATTGCTTGATATGATGGGTTACGTTTGGGAGAGCGTGAGAAATGATGTTTTGTCCGTGAATATTCTTTTATTAACTACCGCTGAAATCTCCCCCAAAATTCTGACAGCGGAAAATCTCTCCCACAATTCTGGCGGTGGAAAATCTCTCCAAAATTCTAGCAGCGGAAAATCTCTCCCAAAATTCTGGCAGCGGAAAATCTCTCCCAAAATTCTGGCAGCGGCGGTGGGAAAAAGCTTCTCCCGGAAAAGAAAATGTCTGATTCCGAAGAAGAAGAAATCGATGATACTCCTGAAATTATTCAAGAAACCCGCACAACAGGGCGTTCACACAAAAATCCCAGGCTGGAGCATTTCAAAGTTGTCATCCGAAAAAATCAGGGAAAAAATCAAATTCCACTCAGAGATCTCGAATTTTATCAAAAAGAAATTCTCTCCCAAATTCCCCGTGACGAAATCACAAGGAAAAAGTCAGGGAGTTTGTCAAAGCTTCCAAATGGAAAAAAAGTCAATGGAAATGATCATGAAATTTTCAATCACATAACAGGTCACGACGGCAATGACTATGAACACCTGGAAAAATTCCTTATCGACGACTTTAAATATTTCTCACTGGCATATGATGATCTTCATCCCAACAGAAAAAAGTTTCTCAATTTCAACCAAGTTCTTTTCGCCCTGTTGAAGAAGAACGGTTTCAATCCAAATGAAGATGATTTCAAACTGCTTATTCTTCCATCAAGCCGGGTGAAACAAGAAGAAATAATCGAAGCCATCTTCAAAAAATTAAATTGGAAATAAAATGGATCTTGAAAAAGCATTTTCCAATGAAGCCGAGCGAAGCGAAGCGAGAGACCATGAAGATTGTTCCACCTGCTCAGAGGAAGAAACAAGAAGCGAAGATGAAACCGCTTCGCCATCTGACGAGGAATTAATTGTCTCTGATTCGGAGATGGAAGAGGAAAGCGACGCTGAGCGAATCGAAGACAAACTCGAACTCCTCTATGAATCATTCGTCAAGCTCCAAGAGGAACAAAAGATTCTCAAAAAGGAACTCCAAAAGCAGGGTTGCCTCCTCTGGGAGGAAATCCGCCGGGAATTGAAAGAAAGCGGAGCTGAGCGAAGCGGTGTTTTGAAATTCTGAATATGAATGTAAAACATTTATATTCTGTCTAGCTTTTCTACATCACTTAGTGGAATCCACGAATTGAATTTATCGGGATATCCTTTCCATTTAACGAAAGCTTTCTTTTTCTTGTGATCGCGGCGAATAACTTTTTCAATGCGAAAACCATCCTGCGTAGTAGGCGACAATTCTGCTTCGTAAAACGATCCGGTGATTTTTTCTCCCAGCAGATCGACTAATTTATACGTTACAGGATTTGTGTTCAATATTTCGTCAATCACAAATATCTCTTCTGTCCAGTTCGGGGTGAAACCTTTGTCAAATATCTTTCGCTTGTATTTTGAAATTCGGACTTTGTCGCCAACTTTGAATTTTGCTGGGGTATGTTTTGCATAAATCATGTCGCCGTATAAATTAGCGAAAACCTTTTTCTCATTTTCCTGCTTGCTCGCCTCTGCGGGAGTCATTCGAATGCTCCGATGAAAACGGTGGTTATATTCATCCACTAATTTGTCTAGTTTGTCAAAGAAAATTGTATTATTGTTAGCAGAAAACATCCGGAAGAGTTTCTCCTTCATGGTCCGATTTCAGCGTTCAACCACAGACGATTTCTCTTCATTTTCCGTTGTATACAATTTTATCCCATTCTCGCTCAGGAGATCCTTCATTGTTCCGTTGAAAAATTCACTTCCTTTATCAGTCCAAAGCATCTTCGGTTTTCGCTCCCTGAATATGGATCGGAAAGCATCGGCAACTGTTTGTCCTCGCTTGTCTTTCAGGGAGCGAATCCAACCGAACTTTGAGAAAACATCGATCACCATCAGGAGATATTTGTTTCCTTTATTCCACCTTGAATATTTCCCCATCTCGACCAGATCAGCTGCCCAGATGTTGTCAACGCCATATGAAATGACTCTCCTCTTTGGGAAGCGCCGCCTGATTGGCTGGTGAAGTTCGTTTGCCAGATTTTGAGCCCAGCCTTCACTCAAAATCTTTTCCCGTTTTTTGGGGCACCCAAACCCAGGTTCTGTTTTGCATCAATCACGTTTCGTGCCAAAGCATGACCCCACTGTCTTTCTTTCCAGGGAATCGCATCTAAAGCGGCAACCATTTTCCTGCCTGCTTTATTTTTACATTTGCGTGGATCCGCTTTCTTTGCGCAGACTGAATAATCCACATTGTATTGCATAGCAACTGCATCTGTTTTTCCTGTGGGTTGCTGCATAATTTCGAGAATCTTTCCCTTTTCATCGAATCTGACTTGTTTTTCGAGCGGGTTATACGGTCCGGTATAATTATGGCCTGGGAGGGTGAAACCTTTCTTTGGTCTTGGCAGTTTCCCAATTAATTTATGAACATCCACCCCGCTGCCATCCAAATCTGCTCGATCTGTCTTTTATTTTCTGTTTGGCCTAATCGACGTACTCAGTTGATTGAGCATATCGGAAGAGGTTTTGGCAAGAAATGGTTTCATCTTGTCCAATGCAAAATCCAATGCTTTTTTCTGAGTGTTTTTATTGCGCAATAATTCACTGGCTCCATAACGACCCATTTCAACTGTTTTTTCCCTAACCAAGGAAGAGCATGCGCGACACCGGTCAGCGCAAGTTCACCAAAGCCCCCGCCTTGCGGAGGCCGACTCAGTTTCCCGAACTTTTCACAAATCTTGTTTTTTTGATTCCGCAGGAAGCGCAATGGCAAAACCACATCTTTCTGCCATTTTTTGCGGTCATATACCCAGTTGGTTTCACGTATTCAGTTTGTTTTTTCTCCTTCACGCAATATGATTTCATTTTCAATCGAAATATTCTTTTATGAATTTTTCATTCCCCATCGAGTCAGTCAGACTGAGAGGTTTGAGAATATCATAGAAATCTTTCCCCTGCGACCATTGATGGAGGAAAAACAAGCAATAGTACCCGCAAAGGACACTGTTGATATTTTGATACTGACTGCTGTTCCAAATCACCGGTTTGCTGCTTTTAAATTCCTGGGGAAATCCCGTTTCAAAAGAGTCGAAATACCACGTGAATTTCTGTCCGGGAGCGCAACACACCCAGTGAGTTCCTGCATTTTCAAGCGAATCAAGATTGATAATGTTGGGGCTGTGTTCTCGGGGCCTCACTTCATCCCTGGCGAAAATTCCTTTGAAATTGGGAATTTTCAGAAAATCAATCCACTTCATGAGATCAACATTGTTCAGGGGTTTGTTCACGAACTTCGGTTTCGGCTTCACAATATTGCCCCGAGAACTGGGATGTTGTTGAATGGACTTTTCGATCCCAGCAGAAGTCCCGCTCCTTTTTTTGATTTTTTTCCCATCCCAACAGTTTTTCGTCCCCAGTTTCCGACGAATGGGAGAGGTTGAAACGGATGCGCCCCCAATCTCGGAGCGCCGTTTCCTTTTGGGCGTCCAACTCTTGGAGCGCCTTTTCCTTTTGGGCGTCCAACTCGTGGCGCTCCTTTCCCAAACATGTTCTTGACCATGTCAAGTGCCAGTGGGATTCCAATGGAAGCCAGAATTGTTCCCAATGCCCCACCAGATTGTTTTGTGGATGGTTTCATCGTCAGTTGTCCTCCTGATTTCAGGGCAACCAAAATATCCTGTTTCTGTTTATTTGTCAACAGATGTTTATTGTCAATCAGTTTTTTAATTTTATCTTGGGGAATGAGAAACCCACCTGTTTGCCCCTTCCCGCTTATCTTTTTCACAACTTGACTCGCTCCTTCACTCGCCAAACCAGCCAATGCTGACAGCCCAAGTGTCTTTGCCAGGGTGGGTGCCAGGGAACGAGCCAGGGGAACAATAGCAGAGAAAAGACTTCCACCTTGCTTCATTACCTTTCGGATTTGCGTTTTCGATATCTTTATCTCAGCTCCCTTTCTCAAAGCCGCAGCTTTTCCAATCCGTTTTATTTGATTGGCTGTCAGCATCAGTTCATCACTTCCGCTTGTTTGATTGCCGCCCAATCTCAGGGTGACAGGATTGTTCGTTCGGAATGCTCTTCCAAGCTTCTTTTTTTGCCCTTCAGATAAATTTACTTTATATGGGTGATATGTTGTCATTTTAGATGATAACATATGTTTTTCGCTTCACAGATCACACAATGACTAATTCATTTCCAATCTTATCAATTTTCACTTCTTCTTCATAGAGAACCACCGCATGTACATTGAAGTTTGCAGCTGCATCTGCGTTCAATCGATATCTGAATATCAACTGCTTGGGATCTCTTGTTGGTTTTTCAGTTTGATAAGTCAGATCGAAATAGATCAACGGGAAAAGAGAATTGAAATTGGCCAGATTCAACTGTGTTCCAGTGTTAAAATCATTTTTCCTCATTGCATAAGCCATAACATCCTGGAAAATCCTCACTTTGCTTTCACTGTCATACTCTGTTTCCGGGTAAAACACACCATTTCCATATTCCAATCGACAGTTCGACAAGGATGAAGCATTATCCGCTGCATTTAATTTGAACGTGTCCATTAAATAAGGGCTATCTTCTTCTTTAGCGTCATCATTGGTTCTTTTAAGATAAACAAAAATATGCTTAACATTGTCAATACTTGCGGATATCTGGAAGAATCCTGATGACTGTGTAGGAGCTGATTCTGCATACATCTCCCTCAGATATTTCCATTGTGTTTCTTTCAGGAATGAACTGACAAATTTGTCATAAAGAGAATCTTTCGGTGTTAATCTGGGGAACCAAAGCAACAACCTATTCACAACAACTCTTCCAGCATCAGTGCCATTAGCCATATGAATTAATTCATTATCCTGTTGAAGCTTAATCTCAAATTGCAGCTGCATGGGAACAAGCATCTTATCTTCCAACTCTTCGAAAAAGGAAAAGCGATTCAGGGGAATAATCGTATTAATGTTCTTTGCACCACCGTTTCCATTGTTTTGAACCGCTTGAGATTGTATTCGCCGAGCTTCAAATCCTGCATTCGTATTAGCTGTTGTTGCATCAGTATCCAAATACCAGAAACTGTTCTTGGCGACTGATCTGCTGAAGTCGTCAGAGTATTCTAGCAAATTTTTAACAAAAGTAACGTTATGCAGATTATCAGTCTCATAAACAATCTTTCCAGCAGAACTAATCTTCAGGTGATTAATCAGGGAATGAGCGCCATTGATCACTGTGATCCTGTCAGCTGTCGCATACCCAGCACCGTCTGCTAATTTCTGGAGTTGAAATTGCACTTCAAAATAAGCATTGTACCAATCATAGAATGCCGATCTGTCATTAATTGTAAATTTATAACCACTCTTTGTTTGATGGTGCCCATTAGCTGGAGCTCTGATTACATCATCCAGCTGGAAGCGCACCAATTCATTTCTTTGAAGATATTCACTCGATCTAAAAGCCATTTTATATTCTTTTTTTTTCTTTTTCGGATGCCTTCTATCGAGGTCGCTTCACTCCCTGCCCAGAGATCAACCTGTTCAATATAGCATCAGAACTTTCTGCAGGGGTTGATCTTGACGCCTTGGCACGTGGCGCCTGTTTCGCTTCGCTCCGCTTCCCCTTTCTCATATTTCCCAGTTTTTTCATGATCAAATCACCAGATTTTTCAACTGCTTTTTTGCCGAGTTTATCCCCAGCGTGAGAAATACCTGATTCCAATGCTTTTTTCGCAACGGGTTTCACGAATTCCTTGAAAACGGTTGATGCGACCTTCCTCATTGGTTTGAAAATATTGTCCACAATGACACCTGTTCCTTTGTGTTGGAAGACAAACCGCCGCAATTTGGGGTGGAAAAACGAGCAAATTCATAACTTTTCATTTGATTACCTTTTTCAAGATAAGCGAGAACGCTGTATCGGATCCATTCAAATCAACAACCCTTCTTTTCCCATCGGTGATATAAATCCGAATGGAGCTTATTCTGTTTTTATTCACAGGGCTGAATGTTACCCTCATGGGTTCCAAAGTGAAACTATAGGAGGCCTGCAGAACAGATGTTGAAAAGGAGAAGATGATATCACTCTCTTCCCCATCCACAAGCGAATCACTTGTGAGATCGCAATGCACGTTCAACATATCAGTATCTTGACTGAGGTTTGGAACTCTGGGGCCAATGTTGACTTTATCTTTCAGAATCTTTTTCTCAAACCCAATGAGATTGTCGAAGGAGGATTGGCTGAGATCAAGTTGCCAGGTTTCTTCCAGTGTGATTGTTACTCTGAAAGTTGTGAGAGAGAAAGCAAGATTGATTGGGAATTTTTCATTCTTTCCTGGGGTGCTGCCTGCGAGGGGGCCTGTTGCTTTTCGAATTGCCGCATTTATTGTGGAATAATCCCAAACCCCAAAAGGAAAGGTGATATCGGAAAATGTTCTCCCACTATCAGAGCTGAATCTGATCAGCTGATTTTTCAATGCCGCATTGATGTTATACCACGTAAAACTCATATTGATAATTCGATTCAACCCAACAACGTATTGGGAATTTGGATCCAAAACAATGGGTCGATTGAATTGTGTTGTGAAATTTTCTGGTTTGTTTCCACCAGTCTTGGCGGAAAAGGATGACAGGCGAATTTCTCTTTCGATTTCCATTTTAGAGTTTGAAATACTTTCTGAAAAGCTTTTCATGCTGGGAACGATTGATGGCTCCCTCTCTCAGGAGAAGATCGAGAATGCCAACTCCAGTGTTTCTGATGTCATGATTTGTATTCCCAGCAAGAATGGAGCGAACGATGACCTCAAGTTTCTGGAGAAGATCTGTGGGGTTGGAGAAAAATGAAATGGTTCCACCTCGTCTCAGTCCCGAACCCGTCTTCATCTGTGACACTTTCTTATTAAAATGCTTTATGTATTCATTCACAGCTTTGAATGCACGATTTATCTTTTGATGTTGCCAATTCTTTTGCTCTGCCGTTATTTCACCTCTGTTAAACTTTTTGGTCCAAGCAGCTTTGTAACCTTTCAATTGATTTCTTCTGAAGTGTGCAATGGTCACAAGATGCTTGAGATATTTGATTTTCTTCGCTGTTGGGATATTTTCCCTGAGAGTTTTCTCCACAGTATCATAATTCGTGAGGTCCAAGCTATCCAATATCTGATTGGCTTCATCTCCTTTTTCCTCTTCCCCTTCCTCTTCATCGCCCGGCGCAAGAGCATAATCGGGAGATTCATCTTCATATTCAGGTGGATCTTCCCCTACCTCTTGCACAACTTCTTCATATGTTGGAGGAGCTGGTGGAATTTGTTTCTTTGTTTGGGATGGAACGGCCTCATTAAACAAGCCTTCGGCATCCATATCTTCAAATGGGTCGACTTCGGGGAGATAATCAATCTCTTCCAGTTTGGCTTTCTTCCTTCGTGTGGGTTGCGCCCGGGGAAGTGGCCCCAAATTCGACGCAATCACCTCATCCAGTTTCGATGTGACTGGTTTGAACATTTTTTCAAGTCCGATTTGACTTGTTTCTTCACCCAACTTTTTCTGGGTGATAGCATTGTGAACAAAGTTGATTTTTTTGCCCAAAGCAGATTTGCTTTTGGCCATTTCTTGCCATTTCAATAAACTCATTTTATATCCCAGAAACACAAATTTGGGATGAAGAACAAGATGTAGAACATAATTTTCATCAATAAAATGAAAATCCCAAATTATGATTGCCATGACCCAATCACAAATTTCAAACAACTTCACCCTTTCATGCCGGATCGAACTTTCAGAATGTTGATCTGTGGCCCTTCAGGATCGGGGAAAACAAATGTTCTCCTGGATATTATTTTCCGCCTGCTCTTCTAAGATAAAATTTTCCTCTATGCGAAAAATCTTGACCAATCCAAATATCAGCATCTGCTGAAAACATTTCGCCCAATCAGCAAAGAAGCTGGGTATGATGTCGTGGAAGCATCCCCAGATGAAATCATCCCAGTTTCAGCATTGACATTGGAGAATCAAAAACTGGTTGTTTTCGATGATTTTGTTTCCGAAAAGAACCAAAAGCCATTGATTGATTATTTCATTCAGGGCAGACACCGCAATTGCTCTGTGATTTATCTTTCGCAAAGTTATTTCGGAACACCAATAGATATCCGCCTGAATTGTTCGCATTTTTGCATTTTTGAATTCCCCAGCAACAAAGAAATTGCGGCGATCTGCAGGGAAAACAATGTCAGCAAAGAAGATTATCGGAAAGCAACGCATGATCCGTTCTCTTTCCTGTATGTGGAAAAGCCGAGGAAATTCATTGCCAAAAATTTTGATGAAAGCATTTAAAATGAGTTATTCAAATGGAATGCTTTCTGAAACAAGCAACTTCCAGGGGGTCGAGATGGAAAAGATGGATTGCCAGGCGTTGGTTTCAAGCTGACGCCAGCAGGGGATTATGATCTTCAAAACAAAAAAATGACCAATGTCGCTGAAGGAACGGTGAATTCAGATGCAATCACAAAGCATCAAGTTGACACGCTTGCAACGCAATTGCGGGCAGATTCTCTCCAGGTGGATGGTTCCTCGCATATGACTGGGGATCTTGATCTCAGGGGACAGAAGTTGGTCAACCCCGGGGAAATAGAAATGAATCGCAAATTGATCACAAATCTAAACACTGATGAAAACCAGGATTTGTCAGCGGTGAATATGATCACATTGAAGAAATTTCACCCTGATGCTCCGGCTCACACTCATGAAGTCAAGAATGACCTGGATTTAAAAGAACTTTTCAACGTGAAAAACTCAAAACAACAAACATGGCATGATTTGGGAGCGCATTATAACAACCTGGTTTCTTATAATGACGTCAAGAATGTCTTCGTATCCCGCAAAGAGACGTTTCCAATGGAGACGGCTTTGGATATGGGAAATCACACCATTTTCAATGTGAAAGATCCCGAAGTTGCCGATCAAGCCGCAAACATGCGATATGTGGATGCCCAATCCGCGAAAAAGCTTTCGTTGGAAGGTGGAACAATGACTGGAAACCTGGATATGAACTCGCAACAAATAAACAATATTGCAGCGCCAACTCTGGAGCATCAACCCACGCCAAAATCTTATGTGGATAGAGAACTTAATCTCAAGATAGCAATGTGGTAGTCCACACGATAGAATTAGAAGATAAGCTTTAAAAATATGTCAATGAATCACATATCACGTCAACCTCTCACCCGAAAGACGAATTCCGCTATCTGATGGAAGATGTGGATGAATCCAGCTCTGAACATAATATGACAGTAACTGGGATAACTGATTTTTCAAATTCGCCGCATCATTTCAACAAGAAGGCTTATGACTTGCAAATAACAAAAGATCATTTCAATGAATACGATGGGAGACTTGGATTCAATATGTTCAAACTCCCAGAGGGAGAATACACTATTTGCATTGAATTTTTCCCCGCGTCAATGGATGGTGTTAGTGTTAATGTCGTGAGCACCAGCCTGAATATCAATCAACAATCAACAAAGAAGTTTTCGAATTATGCCAGATCCATTATCCACATGCATAAATGGCAGATCTCCCTACCTGAATTCATTTATCTGGATCTGAAATGGCGGGGAACTGCCGAATCAGCTGCAGAAGGACCCGCAAAGTTGATCATATATGGCGTTGCGGGTTCTCAACCTGATGTTGAAAGCAGCGTTTATGATTCCCCTTTCGTTTTTGAAAATCAAAAGATGGTCATGGAGACTGACTTGGATTTGAATGGCAACGCAGTGTTGAATTTACCGCTTCGCCCTTCAAAACACTTCATTTTTGCAAGATTTGAGAAAGGAAAACACAATGATTGTTTGATCTTCCCAAATGAAGAGGAAGATGAAACAAATTATTGGCAACAATTTGGATCTGACTTCCGGATTTTGAATGTCACGGTTTTCATTCTTCAACGTGGTCCCAACCCAGTGAGTGGATCAACCATCATCATGACAAGTGTTGTTCAAGGAGATCGCATCACTCGGAACGCAGTCAATCCTTCCACCAATTCATTTGGTTCACTGCAGTTTACCTTCAATCAAAATGTTGGGAAGGAAGAAGCTTTCTTTCTGGCTCTCTCGGATGGAAATGCCATTCAAAGAGCAAAGTCGACAATTCTGATTGAAAAATGATTTCTCCCTGAAAAAAATGAGAAAACAAAGCATCTTTGCTTTCAATCACATCGACTCCACAATTCAGGAAGAAGAACTGGAAGTGATCAAAAAACTTTTTCGATTTTATCACAAAAGATTTTGGTATTGGAAAAGAGCTCACAAGCATTTCAAGAGAATGAACCAGCTCGTGAATTTGGCATCTTCCGGTTTGGTGGTGATTGGCACAGTTGCTGGAGCAGCAACAATGAATCCCATCATTTTGGGAGTGATTTCAGGAGCGGGATTAGTCGTCAAAACAGTAAATGAGTTGAAGAAATATGGAAATAAAATTGGTATGGCAAAGTTTGCTTTCACCACCTATGAAAAAACATTGAGTGATTTGCGCTTCGCTTTGCGGGGAAGAAAATTTGAAAGAAATGAATTTTTGTCTTCAATGGAAGCGATTGATGGGATTGTGATTGATTTGGGGTTGGATTTGGAGCGGTTTGGGAAGGAATGGGAAAGTCAATTTGAGTGAGCGCGTTTTTCATTTCTGGGAAAGGAAAAACCATTCATACTGGGGGTCCTTGATGAAAATAAACCGAATCCATTCTTCATCTTCATAATTGCTCGTTATGGCTATAAACTTGCATTTCCCTAGATGGAGAGTTGAGTTAAACTCAGCTTCATCGAGAAAACTCAGATACCCCGACTGCTAAAATATTTGGCAATATCCTTGTAGTTGCTCACAGGGATATCTACGCCTGTATCGGGGTTGAATATCACCATCTTTGTCTCTTCCAGTATTATGTTTACATCTGGGTCCAAAAACCATTTAAAATATTTAAACCTCATCTTCTCCAAATTCTCTCGACAACGGATCTCGCGCTCCTCTTCTTCCTCTTCAAGCTCCTTATAATAAGTACAGTAGTTATAGTAGTCCTGCGCTGCCTGTTTGCATTTTTCTTTTTCTGCTTCTTTTTCCTCTTTGGTCAGGGGAGGTTTTTGCCCATCCTCTGCAGCTTCTTTCTTCCGTGGTTGGGGAACAGGAGCCACTTTCGTTCGTGGTTGGGGAACAGGAGCCACTTTCGTTCGCGGTTGGGTAACAGGAGCCACTTTCGTTCGTGGTTGGGGAACAGGAACTTCTTTTTTCGTTCGCGGTTGGGGAATCGGCCTGGAGGGAAGAGTTGAGGGAGGTGGTTTCTCCACTTTTTCTACTTGGAATTGTTCTCCGTCACTTCTTCGGGTGAAAGAGTTTCGCCCACTTTTCAGCGCCTCGTGGATTGTTCTGGAATCAATTCCCAAATCATTTGTGGCTTCTGAAACACTGGAATAAACTTTAGTTGAAGTGGAGGAAATGATTTTGACTGATATTGCATGCTGCTTCTTTGGGATTGGCGTGGCCTCTTCGGTCCAAGGATTCGTCACAGGGCCTTTGTCAAAGACTCTTTTCAGGAAATATGTCTTTCCATCTTTCTTTACTTTCCTTTCATTGAGTCCACAAAATCGATTAAAAGCCGCATATATTGCCTGACGAGTCATCCCAAGCCATTTTGCCATTTCTGCTTCTGTTTCAAATGACTCCAGTGGGAACCACTGGGGGTCTCATGAACTGAAAAACGCGCAGACTTTTGTTCGACAACTCGAACTTCTCGGCCGCGAAAAGAAAAAACATTTCTCCCTTCATTAACTGCCTTGTTCAAAGCTTTGGGAGAAAACTCCATGAATCTGGCCAACTTCGCCTGGGATGAAAATCTTTCGCTGAGCCTTTCATCGGAGAAATTATCTATCAAAACCCACATTTTTTGATAGATGACAAAAAATAAAAAAATGGATTTTTAAGAGATTCTTTTCCAGTTAGTTTTGGGGAATTTCCTTTGATTTGCTTCTGCTATATTCATTCAGAATTTTTTGGAGATAATTTTTTATTTTTGGGCGAGAATTTTTTGGAGATAATTTTTTTCAGGATCTGCTCCAGAATTTTTTGGAGATAATTTTTTTCAGGATCTGCTCCAGAGTTTTTTGGAGATAATTTTTTTCAGGATCTGCTCCAGAATTTTTTGGAGATAATTTTTTTCAGGATCTGCTCCAGAATTTTTTTCATCAGCAAACAAAGTTTCATTCTGGGAAAAAAAAAATCTTCCAGACCCACATGATAGTTCCATCCAGACAACGCAGGAACCTTCATTGACACCTCGGATTTGACCCCCCTATCCTAAAAAATAAAGAATGAAATCGGGCCGGAAAAAATCTGAAACCGACGATTTTGAAAAACAAGATTGGAGAAACTGCTTAAACTTAGCAGATTTAGTTTCTGTGCAGCAGAAGATGTTTTTTCACACCCCAGGAGGAGATAAATGACACCCCAGGAAAAAGACAAATGACACCCCAGGAAAAGACAAATGGCACCCCAGGAAATCTGAATTCTAATTTAACATCTTGGATGTTAAATCAATCTTCATCCTCATTCCTGTCCTCATACTCATCGAATGCCGAGGCAGCTTGAACCCTTTCTTCCACCAAAACTTCGTCTACAATGCATGTGATCGCTTTCACATTTCCGCAGAAAAGATGTTTGATGGAAAAGACGACTTGCCCCCAAAGTGGAGTTCCAATGAGCGCTTTTTGCTTCAGGATGGGTTGTTTCTTCCCATCAGCACACAACTCCCAAAATCGACAGGAGAAATCCGTTTTGGGGAATGTGGAGGGATAGATTTTTGCATAAATCTTTTCCTGCTCGGATTTATCCACTTTCAAGAGAGTGAAATCTCCCTCATGAAACTTGGTGCAAGAGGGGGAAAGTTTTTTCACTTCCGCTTGTTTTTTCATTGCAGCCGCATTGAGATGCGTTTCCAGTTCGCGGAAAAAAGGAATATTTTCTTCAGGGAGAGTGATCCCAAAGAGAAAGAATTTCCTTCATGGACAAAAATTTTGAACTTGGTTTGAAGTTTCACTTGCAGTCGTTGGTGGTCCTTGTGAGAGCATCGGAGCAGACAATAATTGATCTTTCCAGTTGATTGCTTTACAGGTTCTTGGAGAGAGATATCGGGAATAGAAATTTTTCCAGGATTCATTTTCTTGGGTGAGACAAAAAATGAATTTTTCATTTCATTTCCAGAACCATTTCTCCATGAACTTGCGATCCTCTTCCGTTCGGACTGGGAGAAAACCAGTTGCCATATCCACAGCTTTTTGAAAGTTTCTTTCATTTTCAACCCCTTTCATCCATGCGATGTCTTCATCCGTCAAACCACATTCTTTGTGAAATTTGGGATGAATCCAAATTGCATGATTTTTCATTTCGTGGAGTGGGATTCCCGTTTCCTCCACGGAAAAGAAATCTTTGTCTCCGATTGTGAAAAGTTTTTCTTTGTCAATCATTTTATTTAGCTTTTTTCTTCTCCAATTCGCCAATGGCCCCAAGCAAGAGTGCTAATTTTATCTGGAAGGATAAATCGCTTGTCGTCATCCGCAGATAAGGCAGTTTTATTGACTGTTTCTGAGAACATCTCGTGGTGATGGCTGCGGATGAGATTCATGGTTCTCATTTGGCTTTTCCCGCTGAGAAGGCATTCTTTGAAGTCCTCATGGGTGATATGTTTCTTTATTGTTTGATTTTTCACTCCCTTGCATTTCTTGTCTCCTCCACCAGTTTCAAATAATTTATAGCTGTATAATTTAGGGCGCAATCCAACAAATTCTTCAATTATTTTCCCCCCAGCTTCATCTTTCATGAGGCCGTTTACTTTTTTGTTCATAATTGGCATTCCTGAGGGATGATCCGGGCGATAATTGGATGTGTCAAACATCTCCTTCACATCTGGTTTCAGATCCTGATAGACGTCTTCCGTTTCGATTTCATAGCACAACGAATCAGTATCTATGAACAACAGCTTGGCTTTCTCCCCGTATTTGGGTTTCATATATTCATAGTGAAATCTGAACATCAGTTCCTTTGATATTTCAAGAATTGACATTCCACAGGGAATTGGTTTGTTGAATGTCATTTTCTTCCGCTTCATATGAACAGCGATGAGATTCTCGTCAAAGATTGTGCTATGTTGATAGGTGGGTTTAGCCGCAAGCTTTACCGCAATCTTTCGATCAGTAACAAGTCTGATGTCAACTCTCTTGCGGATATTTTCCATTGTTTTGCCGAATATTGCGTTATTCATGAGCTTGAAAAAGTTTTTCTCGAAATCATTCTCCGCTGCTTGACGAAGCTGGATGTTGAGTTGAATATATGATTTCAGCCATGGTTCTTCAGTGAATGATATTCCTCTGTGAATCTTAGTTAATGTCAATCCATGTTTCAGAGCTTGTTTCAATGCTCTGTGATGTATGATGATGCGTTTCTTGTCCCGCAGATTGGGGATTAATTTCTCAACATTGTTTTCGCAGATCACTCTCTTGGGGGCAAAGGGATAATCATTATGCGCATCATGGAGTTCTTTGGGATATTCCAAATCCACTTCAAGCACACAGGGAATTCGGCGCCATCTGTTGAAGTTTTTCATCCGTTGGAAGTGGTTGGGTCATTGCCCAAGAATATAGGGAGTTAGCATCGAGATAGAGAATGTATGTCGTGGGGTGAGTTGGGTCATATTGGCCTCCCATATATGGATTGTTAGCTTTTCCATGACGATTTGAGATCATTGAAATACCACCACGGATTCCATTTTCGAAGAACAGGAGCATATCTGGGTCATTCAACAATTCAAACTTTACCCCTGATTTTTTCAGGCCCGCGTCGAATGTCAAACCAGGGGCGGTATAATACCACGCTGGATCCAGTTGATAATTCTCCAGGCAGACATTTCTGAATTCTTCGAAAACATCTGCAAGGAGCATCACATCCGTTTTCAAATAGAGATCGTGGTATTCTCCTAAATTGTTTATTCCCATTTCATTCCAAACATTTTGAGCGTGTTGATAGTCTTCATCGGATATTCCCGATTCATTAATTTGAGAATAGAATGCCTCCTTTGGCGACAGTTGTGTTTCTTTGAATTTCTCAATGGAATCCATATAATCATAGGGATAGACTCCTTTTCTGGAAAGAAGCTCGGCTTTGTCGCCAAATTCTTTGTTTGTTTGTTTCAGTTTATCCATGCCTGACTTTTTCAAATTATTTGCCAGACTCTCCAGGGAAGAACCCATGAATTTCATAGAATCGATGAATCTCAGTTCATGAGTGATGTTAACCGTTTTACCCTTTTTGTTAATATATTCTCCAATCTTGATCGTCTTTGAGAAGGATATATATTTTTCCTTATTATTGGGGATGCATTTAATATTCCCAGGTATTTTGCCAAGGTTTTTAATGAAGAGATGAGAATCATATCCCGCAAGATTATGGAAAATAACTGGGGTGAACTTTGGTTTCCGGAACTGTAGATTGCAACTATTATGGGCTGCGCCGCGGTATTTTCCTGTGAAGTGGCAATGATCCCGCACCTTTTTATCAGATTCTTCGCCAAATTCTCCCTGGCATATCCAACAAACTGTGGTTGCTTCATATTCTTTCTTATCTTCCTTGGTGAAATTTATCTTCTTTCTGAAATCAAATTTCTTGTGAATATGTTTAATTGTTCTCATTAACTTCTCCACAAATATTTGTGCAACGTCATCATCCGCTGTTTTTGCCCGAAAGAGCACTGGAGGGAAATTCAAATCAACCCCATCCATGCCAACAACCTTGAAACAAAAGCCACATGGCGTGTGTTTTTGAAATTTATTTGTGAAACTGTGATTATTCCCTGGGGAACAACCACTGATCGGTTCAGTGCATGCTTCAAAATCAGCGTAAATCACAAATGGAACTTTGATAGATCTATTGTGATTTTTAAATTGCAAAATCTCACCCTTTCTAGGCATTTCGACTTTTATCACTTCAGTTCTGCAACACAGTTCTTCATGCTTAGATAGGCTTGCTTCGTCATAAAAATGACTGAGACAGTGAAGGCAAAAATGTTTGCGACCGACGTGATGATTAACTTGAGCTGAGAGAAGACGGCTTAAACTGTTAACAACAGCATAATGTTGGATTCCATCTTGCTCAAAAAGCAGCAGGGTTATATGACGTTGACGTTTTTTATGTTTTGAAATTCTCAGGGGATGAACCACTGATTCATACCCGAGAACATTAACGGCAATGCTGGGATTATTTCAATTATTTCCCCAGTTTGTAAATCCTGGCGTTTCATTTGACAGGATAGAATCAGTTTGATTTTAGTGCCTCGATTAGCCTTGAGGATAGTCAGAAGTTTATCAGAAACTCGCTGAAAATAATCTCTTGGAGAAATTCCTGTCACGCCTTCAAAATTGAACTGACGGGCAAACTTTCCCAACGCCGAAGTGCTTTCGTGAACTCCTATTTGTTGTTTATATAAACTGGTAACTTTGCGTTGAAAATCCGTGATCATATTTGAAGCCTTTTTCGCAAGAGTTTGAGGCGCGGCTTTTAACCAATTCCACCATGACAGGAAAGTATTGGAAATTGTTTCCAATATTGAAGGCTCCGGAGGAGGAGTCCGTGGAGGTGGTTGAGTTTCTGGCGGCGTGGGTGAATCAATATTGGTGGAAGAAGATGCAGTAATTAAACGTATTAAATCGACCTTTCTCCTAGCGCGAAAGCGGCCGGGGATATTTCTTTCCTTGGCAATTTGTCTTTGTTCCTTAACTTTCATGCGTTCCATTTTTAAGGACAACATAAAATATTTTTTATTTTATGTTCTTAACTTCCCCACTCAACATAGCAGATCAATAAAAAAAGCAAAACTGTTGGCCAACAGAACCTGTCAAGGGAACACCCTCCCACCCAGTTCCCTTAAGAGGTTTTTTTTATAAAAAACAAAGTGCGTTTATTTCATTGCGTGATTCCACATAATAGAATCCTTTGCGTGACTTTCTCGGAAACACAGGAAGTCGATGATGTCATACAATAGGGGGTTCCCCAGGAAAATGAGTCATAATATTGCGTTTCAAGGGCATGAGAGAGCCGTATGATTTCCCTCAACCAATCAAATGGTGGATGATGCAAAATCCACTTGCCATTGTTCTCTTTTGTTTCCATTGAGGAAGGGAAAAAACCTTTTTCAAGCAAAACAAGATTTGCATGTTATCATTTGATTTAGTGAATGATATATTTTCCACTCGCTAAACCGCATGAAAAACAAAGCAACAAAGTGAATAATCACTGAAATCAAGATGAATAAGAAGCGACTGAACCAGTTTTCAAACTTAATTTTATGCAAGCAGGTGGCAGGTGTAAGCAGGTGTTTCGCTTTCTTTTGTTACTTTGAATTTCACTCCCTGCAACGTTCATCCTTCTTCGGCAGTATTCTACGCGAAAACAAAAACCCAAAGCCCCGTGAAATTTTCGCGTAAACTCACAGAAAGCGAACCCAGAACGAAATGAAACGACTCAGTGAAACCGCTTCAAATTAACGGGGTAAGTCGCTTAAAGTCTAACGCTAATTTCAGCGGTAGTTAATAAAAGAATATTCACGGACAAAACATCATTTATCACGCTCTCCCAAACACAACCCATCAAATCAAGCATTAAGCTAAAAATCCACAAAACCATTTTGAGAAATAAATCGCTATATTCTGCTATTTATTGGCAATTGATTTTAAGTTGTCATCAACGAACCAAATTCACCCCCAGTGTTAGCATAAGCAATGAATTTGAATTTGAATTTGAATTTGAATTTGAATCGAAATAAATCAACGAACCAAATTCACCCCAGTATTAGCATAAGCAATGAATTTTATTTCAAGTTACCATTACCTTGCATTTTAGTTTATTGCTTGATATGATGGGTTACGTTTGGGAGAGCGTGAGAAATGATGTTTTGTCCGTGAATATTCTTTTATTAACTACCTATCACCATAGCACCACGAGATGAATAAACTTCTGATTTAAGATGTATAACAAAGTCTGCAAGGTTATCAATTATTACTTTTGCTAAACTGCTAGGAGTGTAAAAACTAGGATCAATGCCAATCTTAGTGAATGCGTCCTCTGATCCAGAGGGTCTTACGTGTACTTCCTGATATTGTTTCAAATTATGCCACGAATTGTAAAGCGAACTAGAGACGAGCCGGATGTAGCTCGGTTTAGAAAGCGGGTGATCGAAGTAGATGGTGTGAGGGTTCGAAGGTGCGACGATTGTTAACATAACCATTGTGTATATATAAAATATTATATATACAATCATGTTTCAAAGACGTCACGGTGGATTTAACCCTAACCCGCCTCCGTTTTATAGTCCCCCTAATATCTACCAGCACCCTATAACAACACAGCCCACAGTAGATCCACAACTGGCTTGGATGAGAACGCCAGAAGCCGCAAAGCTCTCTACAGCGGCCAAGGCTAAAGCGATCTCAGATTTTAAAAGGCGTTTTCCGCACGCTGATATGTCAAGATTCAAAACAGAAGTTTCTTTCGACGAAAATCACAAAGCCACAGCAGTAGTGCTTTTCCCAGAGGGGCAAGGCTCATGGGCTATGCCCTCAGACATACCCCGGAAGAATTGGACTCAAGCCCTGAAAGACGCCCTTGGCTTAGAGTATATTGACGGTTTCCCCTATCAGTTGACGTTGAACCAAAAGGCACAAAAGCCAATACCAGCTGTTGATTTCTCCACCTCAATCGACAAAGACATGATGATTGGATCAGTCTTGAACGACGAAAAGCAAAATATCTATGTCACACCAACTGCTTATTTCACAACGAAATACAGAAACATTTTCAGAGATGCGCAGATTACGTTCACAACCGCGAAATATGGGAGAAAGTGGCTCGGCGGCCCGCATATGAGTTTCTGGCCACAAAACTGAACTTCGCCTTGTGGTGTCCAACAACCGGCTGCGGAATCTCGCGTGACCTGCTGTTTGATAAGAACTCTACTCTCACTCTAACCCCACAGCTCCGGTAATTTTACAGTTCTCACCTTTATTTAACAACAAGACGTATCCTGTTCAAGCTGGGTGGGGAACAGAGCGTGAGTGCTTTGCCAGACGACCGCACATTCAACCAGAAAGACAACAAATACAACATCGACGCTTATAAGAGAATTTGCCAAGAGTTCGGTGTAGACCCCAGTTCTGACTTCCATTTCACATACGGCAAGAATCACGGTCTTGGCAATGTGTACATTTGGGTTACTGGCGAGGGTCACCTTTCTACTGATTACGACTATCCTGATCACGATCTAGCCCTATTTGATGACGAGCGTGTGACAAACAGAAAAGACCCAAACTATCTCGCCAATGGTATATACTTCGTTCGCAACGACCAAGGCGTGGTTAGTCAGTTCGAGCACTTTGTACCAAATTATGCACAAGGGCTAACACAGCCAGGGCTCGCGCGTATGAGCCAATCAATCGAGGCCTTTGTGTACAATTCTGGGTGCACAAGCAAATACTCGCAGCAGCATTCTTGGGAGTGGAGGCCGTGCATTCGAAACGCAACGAGTATTCCTCACACTCTTAGAGGACGCCATAAGATTGAACGACATATCTAAGAGCGTACAGCATTATCAGCAGGCCATCGAAGAAACAAAAGTGTGGCTAAACTTTGTGGTCGCTCCTGGGAGCTGGTTGATGCCGTCACGAATGGTTATCAACACAGAGAGCGTGGTGGGGTACAACAGCAATCTTATGCAGGCAACGCAAGGTATGAAGCTGGGTGTTAACAATGATGTCAATCTTGCCACAAAAAAGTAGGCGTCACTCACATGGCCGGCGGCCCGTCAAAGACCCATCGCCCCATCAGCCACCCCTCAAACCCCAAACAGGCAACACAAACCCAACGGACAACGCAAGCAGCTCCAGCCCCCACAACCACACCCCCACACCTCCAGCCCCCACCCCTCCACCCCCCACAACAACAGATACGCATCACGTAAACAAGGCACTCATCGGAGTGGGCGCGCTTGCTTTGGCGGGCTTAGTTGCCTGGAGGCGTTAACGCTTCTTAGTGGTCTTCTCTATCAAGAAGGCAGCCACGGCAAGGATTAGCAGCCAAGCGTTTTTGCCAAGAAAGCTGATCACTTGACAAGCCGTGCGAAACACAAAGCTTACGATGGCTCCAAGCAGGCCTGGCAGAATGGAGGCAATATTTTTCCCCAGCTCTTGCAAACCATTGCCAACGGCCTGACCAACGGTCTTGAGCCCCTTTTGGATGTTGCTAACGATAACACCGATTACTGTACCTACAGCAGCCGCTACCCCTATCACTGTGAAGCCGTATTTCTTGAAGGCTCTTTTCACTCGCTCACGAAGGGGGAGTTTTTCCTTGATGCGTTCTCTCTCGGTAACAAGCTCTTCTCTTCTCTCCGTGTTTTCTTGCACCTTCTCCCTGGCCCGTTCACGATTGGCGGGCTCTTCGTTTTCATCATTCGCAACTCTCTGGTCTTCTTGGATGTTCTTGTCAACCCCTGCAATCTCTTGTTCCAGTTCATCCATTGCTTTTTGCATTTCTTGTATATCTTGACCAAGAACTTTTTTATTTCTTGGGGCATCTTGGTGTTAAAAGTTATTTTGTTCGTTACCCCTGGATTTTGTCCACACAGGGTACCATTTATCTTTACCCAGCTTTCTAACCTCGATGATAGCCCCGCCTGACCTTGGTGCTTCCCTGTACCGAGCTTCAAGCCTAGATTTATTAACAAAGGGGAATTCTCGCTCAAGCTCCCTCATTGCAAACTCCTCCTCCATCGAGCCCATTATTATTTGCCCTGAAGGGGCAGTATTATGGGATATCTGATGACAATTTCTGAAAGTACTCGCCACAAGCATGTCAAAACTGAAAAAATCTTGTAAATATGTTGATCCGATCAAAAGATCGGATCAACATATCTTCTGCCTCTGTTGGTAGAAGTCGCCCCTGCTTGTCTGTGATCGGTTTATCTGTGACTCCACGTAACTTGCCACATACTATTTTGGTGATCTTATACACCTTCCCCTGCTCTCCTTTGCTGGCTGCAACTTCTGCTTGATTCGCAAGGGTTTCCATAAATGCCCGTTTGTCTGCTCTTGCCTTCCTCCTCACAGCTCGGTTTGCTTCCTTGTACTGCAGATTATACCTTTTTTTTCAGCCTGTCAGGGATTCCTAATGCGTTGTTTGTATCAGATGCTACAACCAGTTCCAAAATGGTTGGAACAGTCTCTCAAAAAAGCGGGTTTTCCTTAAAAAAGGATAAGAATTTGAAAAATAAACAACTAAGTTTCCTTCTGACCCCCCTTCCCCCTTTCAAAGTTGTTTCGCTTACGGATTGAATGGAATTCCGACATTCAGACAACATTGAGAAGGGAGGGGGGAGCATTCAATGTTTAACCCTATCCAGACCGGCGGGGGGGGCTTTTGGAGCCCGCTCAAACTTTGAAGTTGTGTCGTTTCAAAACGGTTGATGCAATGACCACCAAATTTGGTGACTTTTCCTAAAATTTATCTGGAAACATTTTCCCGTTAGCGTCCTTTGTCCACCGACATACACGTTTCCATAGCAACCGCTTTTTGACACCGATGTTTTATAAAATTAGCATTTTTCGCTTTAATCAAGATTATTTCAAAGTTTTCTTATTGAATTAATATTTTCCACTTAATTTAGCGATAACTGATCAAATTATGTATAACTGTTTATTAATTAAGGTTAATTAACGGTAATTTTAGGAAAATGTGGAATATGAAATGTCAAAATCGAGGATGGCGGATCGAAGTTTTACTAAAGGTCTTTTCTCTGTATAATTTTATTATCAGTTCATATTTTGAATTGTAAAACATTTGCCCACAATAAACTAAGGATTAGCAGTCCATTTGCTTTATTTTTCGGTGTCTTTACCGAAATAAACACGTTTGGACTAATTCAAGATGGCGGATCCAAGATGGCGGATCCAAGATGGCGGACAATAAAATGGGAAATTTATTTACCTGTCTGTGTAATTCCGTTATCTCTAAACATTTATTGTCAAAATATCATAAAAATGTCCTTTTCACTTGAGAAAGCCTTTTTGAATTCATTAGGTACATGAAAAGCCATAATTTGCAAAGTTATCTGTTCCAGTTCTTAAGAAAATGTACACATCACTTCCATGACGTCACATGCTGTTACCATGGCAACAAAATGTACGAATTCATTAACTATTACTCCTGCGTCAATATGTGAAAGTTTGGTATGAACACTACCGTTTGTTTCAGAGATATGCCTTATAGAACGTTTCAATTGGTTATTTCATTGTATATGACGTCATAATGACGTCACTGTTATTGTTAACAACAAAAACAGTGTTAGTAAACATAAGACTTTCATCAAATAGGTAGCTGTTAAAGTATTGTTGTTATAAGTTCAAAATTGATAAAATATTATGAAAGACTGTTTTAGCCAATAAAATCGACTATATAACGTAATAATGACGTCACGTTATGTCATTATAACACCAAAGTGTCTGTAGTTACTGGAATTCATGACAACATTATCCTGTGTAAATTTGGTGGCAATAGCAAAAGCGGTTTCAAAGTTACATATGGGGGGGGGAGGGGCTTCTGGAGCCCCACCCCCCCCTGGTCCCAGACGGTAAAAAAAGCCCGGTCTGGATAGGGTTAAAGGCCGGCACACACTAGGGGACATGTTGCGTGAACATAAAGCGGGGACAAGCCCCTTCGTGTGCACAGCATTGGCGCATGTTGCAGGGACAATACGCAAGCTGGTGCTCACAAAGCGGATTGAGGTATAAAAATCACAGAAATCACTGAGGGCGTATGCTACTGAAGTCTCATGGGCGCGTTTTTATTGGTTCATTTTTAATTTGTAGCGGGGACAGTTTGCAACAGCAGTGCACACGATGCGACATCGAAATGGGGGTCATTTTAACCCCGCTTCATGACGCACGAATTCAAACCAGCTGAATTTCATGCAACATGTTGCGGGGACAAAATTGTGTCCCCGCAACAGAACTTTTTCGCAAAAACGGGGATGTCAAACGAGGAAAAATGTCGCTGCAACATGTCCCCGCTTCATGTCCCCGCAACATGTCCCCTAGTGTGTGCCGGCCTTAAAGGGTTTAATTTGTAGAATTGCCGTTTTTATGCAGTGTCTCAACTATTTTTGCAAGTGGTTGTAGCTAGCACTACAATATCATTACTGCGACCAAAAAAGTCAATATCCAAACTCGTGTCCAGGGCCTTCTCCGCATTAAAAATGTCGGAGCGAGCGCGGAAACCCCTGGATACCGCTAACAAAACAAAACAAAAATCATGGAGCATTTTATCGCGTAAAATATGATGAAATGTCTTCGTTTCGTTTGAACAACGGTTTCAGATTACCAAAAAATAAACATGGCTGCCAATCGCTGAAAAGAGCCTCCGAGAACGCAATTTCATTGCGTGTCACGTGTCAAAATACTGCACGATTTTTGGAGTATTTTGGCAGCTTTATTCGGGCCGAGGACTTCTACGCCCGGTCCGCCATTTTGAAAGCGGATAAGGACCTGGGGACGAGGTTGATCAATATCTACAATCTTTACAAAACTGTTGAGGCAGTGTTTGCAGGCATATGATTACCGCTTATACATCTTTATAATTTGTCGAAGTCCTGAAGTGAGTGCCGTGGAGGGGGTACTCTATGTATAAGCGGTAATCATATATGAGCTTTATGTGCCGCTGTGAAAGTTTTGAAGCTGTTAAGTCTTGGATAGGACATAGAAATCAGAGATGTTTGGTCTAAATAGGCTACTGGAAAACTGTTTAAATGTCTTTGTTTTGTGTTGTGTCAGGGCTCCATTTAAACCTATCTCTGCTATATTGGATGCCCCTGGATAAATAAATAAATAAGTTAAAAAAAAAATGACGAATTTAGTCTTCAATAGGAACTGAAAGCTGGAAGTGATAAAACCATACATATATTAATCTGGGACGGGGTAGGGATTTTTGGTGTCTAGTCTAGAGTCGGGTTCAGAGTCCCAGAGCGCTAGCTACACCGCCACCCAAAAATGTTCTAGAATACCGCTCCCTCAAGCACATTAAGGCATGGCTCATCACTTGGTGGACAGTTCTGAATAGCACGAAAGGCTACGTCACAGACCCGCGGAAGTCGGTTTGTTAAGTCTCGTTCAAGCTGAAACTTTCACCATGTTACAGATGTAAACCCTTTACACGTTCCAGCCATCAGAAGAACCTTCGAATTATCTCCAACATAGTGGCCTCGTGATATTTTTGTTAAAGATTGCAATGAAAAAGTATGTTATTTCATTTATCGTGCCTACGTTACTCCCATACAGCAAAACAAATCTTTCAAGCGACAATTTGATGTATTACTTCTTCGATGCTCCTTGCCCTGCTCTAAACTCGTAGCATTTCTTTGTCGAAACATTTACACATTTTTGGCATTCCGGGCGAATCTCCGCGCGACTCTCTTAAAGCATAATTTCTGCAAGCGTAGCATTCCTTAGGTGGCCTGTGCCGTACGCCGTTTGGTTTGAGATGCATTTGGATGGACTAAGTTTGCCTTGTTGTAGTAAAGGCCTTTAAAAGCTATCCCATGTTTATCATGACGTGAACCTTAATCCTGCCGTGCACCTTAATTTTCACTTCGCCAACACGTTTCGAGTTGTAGAAGAACAAATTCGCAAACTTTTGCGTTTAATATCGTCTTCAATCTGGTATATTAATAGAGATTGATAGACCAGTCAGAATGTGCTGATGTTAGGATATTAGTTGGCCTACGAACAGCCTCTTTTCAAGGGTATTGGGTTAAATGAAAATCGGCGAGCGGAGCAAACCGAGCTTGGTCTGGGAAGAGGAAATTACACCAATTTTATTCTCTCTCAATCCCCTCTAAAAAGAATGTGTTCACATGATAGATAATGTTATTTCAAGTCGACCTATGTCATTATTTTATACCTATTTTTAGTACCACATTTCATGATCTGGAGCATTATTTTCGCACAATTTCGGGTAGTTCTGTTAGAAGCATTATATGCTATTTTTACAAAGAGAATGGAAAAAAAAAATGAAGCACAAACGGCTATTACGAGCAAATCAATAAAAGCAATCAGCTTCTTGCGCGCAAATTTATATGTGGTAAGCAAGTGATTGGAAGTAAAAGCTTTCCCAACGCAAGCCTACCTCCCAGCAGTTTCAGTTCGCCGGACGCATTTGTACACCTCAGTGGAGGGCAACAATATAAAATTTTGAAGTTTCTTTTCAAACTTCTCAAAGAAAACAATAGGAAAACATGCATTACGATTGATAATATGACATTGCAACACCCGCTACATGCGTCCCTCCAGTGGACTCGCTGTATTCTGTATTCCACTTCCACAGGACAGCCCAACACCAACCTATGTGTCGTACATTTTCCCCTTTTGTGGTTCTTTAGAAGATTTACTAGTTCTTCGCTTGAGTACCTGTCTTTCTGTTAAAGTCACTCGCGCCGTATTAGTGAAGTCGCGCATTCCCCAGTTTTTGCTAATCTGCTGTATTTTACTATCGCACTCAGCTTTTTGCTGCTTTCTGGCCATGGTTCCGTCATTTTACGAGCCTTCCGTTCAGACGTTGATAAGAGTGGACTTACACATTTCACTCATAACCGGTTCTGGCAACAAAGTTAGGGGCCATCAATGTTTTTCCTACTTTTATTACGTGCTTGGAGCTCTCCTCACCGTTGGTTCGCTCCGGGGCCCAGACATTCCTGCATCTCCTTCCCTCTTTAAGGCCCCAGCCACACTTGTCGTCATTGGTACAACACAATACAATACTTTATTTTTTACTCCTTATTTTTTGACAACTATATTTAAAAAATATCTACACACATTTTATTAATTAAATACTGATAATTTAAATAATTAACCCTCGGACGTACAAGGTTTTTCTCCGATATTTTCAAGACCATTTAAGATTAGCACATGCTTTTTTCAGTAGCTGTTCATTTATTCTTGAGACACATTTTGGTAAAGATTAGCGACCTATCGGTTGCTATAGTAACGAGAGATGACGTCATAAGTAACATGTGGTCAACCCACTTTTGAAGAAAAATGCGTGTTTTTCACCTTTTTTCAGCGAAAAAAACATATAAAATGCTACCAAAAGCATCAAAATGTTTAATTGTATGTTATTTTGCAACTCTAGCAAACAATATTTGCAATTTCCACATTTTCCCAATAAGTTTGAATTTTTAGTAAAATCCAAGATGGCGGCCATCTCGGCGGCAATTTTGGATGACGTCACGGACCCCCAGCGGCGCGCCAACCCATAATATTTACATCATCTTGTAGAGCACATCGCCGGCTATCTATTACATGTAAAATGTTTCCGAAATATTGCAACCTCGCAAAAACCCAGGGGGGGGGGCAACAACTCCCCCCCCCCATTGTACCTCGGTTGGGGTATACGCTTGCGTGTACGTCCGAGGGTTAATATAATTTTGAGCCTGGGAGCTAAATTAACGAGTGAGTTTTCTAGTTAGCCCCCAACCACAGTTTGTTAAACATTTACAGCAGGTGAAAGAGTTAAGAGGCATTGTCTGTAAAAGCGGTCCACTGCATTTCGGGTCGGAAAAAGTTTTCCCTCAAACTTTGCCCAGTAAACTATCTTGGGTCATAAGTAAATGAAACGACTTCAGTTTTTGGAAATACGTTAAATTTAGAGCTCGTAACAGTCAAAGCGGCAAAAGGCCTAACTTTGCGCTTGGCCAGAATCGAAAATTGCATAAATTGACGAGCTCGCTGCTCGGAAACCACCAAACGCAGCAATAAATTATTATTATTCCTAAGTTGAGTGTTCCTTCAAAGGTGTGAAACGCAAGTTAATTACTCGTGGCGAAGCACACGAGTTGTAAATCCGGCTTTGACTTTTCTTGCTTTTTTTTTTTTCGTGTCACATTAGCGCATGCAAATTTATGCACGCATATTTAAGTCTATGTCGACGACTATATGGCTTTCGGCCATGAAATACATACCGTAAAATCTCTCCGTGTGTTGACTCGAGAAGCAAGATAAAGAGCTACTGCGTACAATACAACTGCACACTTTCAAGACAATTCAAGGCATTCATGGATGGATAGGACCGTTTGATATTGTGTTCGCCGCTTATTCCTGTGGGATTTTTGCTCTGGCAAGTTCTGTGTTTTATATATTAAACTTGCCATTTGCTTAGCGATCGAGCTCCGGGTCGAGCTTAAGTGTCAGCTACTGAATCTAGTGAATGCAGTGTAGTCTTACTTTTAAACCCGTGCATACGTGAAAGCATGATGAACAGGTTATCGGCAAGGGTGTTTAAATAAAATTCACTCTCTCACTCACTCACTCACTCACTCACTCGCTCCTTCCATCAGCTGTAAAAAACTTAGTGAGCAAATGCTTTGTTGCGAACACGTTTCGTAACAGGAATTCAACGTGAATCCAACGATAACAATTAATTTGATGTAAACGAATATAGACAACAATAAGCTTACAGATGTTTCGCATTTGGAGTTTTTAGTGCAACATTAAAATCGATCTTAAAGTATTTTCATTGCTATGTTTGCGCCGTAATGGCCTCACGCGCTACATAAATTAGCACATTTCCCCTCCTGAGACCGTTCTAATGCCTTTGGGTATTTCGCTTAGTATTTATACGCCCTCCCGAATTGAGATCGTTCTCATTTTGCGTTCATGCCCCGAGAGGTCTCTTCAGAGGTGTCCTTTTTTGCTTTTCTCACTCGAACGTTTCCGTCGCTGAGCACTTCACCTTCATGGCCGAAGTTCCTGCAGCTTTTCCTACGGACGTTTTAGAAGCCGCTCGCCCTGTTGTTCGCGTCGCAGCCGAAGCTCCTGCTGCCGGTGTTGCTGCTGGTGCCGCTGGCGAAAACCCCGCTCCACCCGCCGAAGAATTTTCCTGGACGTTAATCGTCTTTTAGTCTGTTTTCTAGGCGTGTGTCGCCCCCTGGTTAGCTTTCATAGCGTGTGTCGCCTTAAGTTAGTTTTTTACGACGAGTGTCGTCTTTAAGTTTGTTTCTAGGCGTGTGTCGCCTTCAAGTCAGTGTTTTATGGCGTGTATCGCCTTCAAGTTTGTTTACTGGCGTGTGTCGCCTTCAACTTAGCTTTCACGGCGTGTGTCGCCTTCAAGTTCAGTGTTTTTATGGCGTGTGTCGCCTTCAAGTTTGTTTATTGGCGTGTGTCGCCTTCGAGTTAGCTTTCACGGCGTGTGTCGCCTTCAAGTTCAGTGTTTTTATGGCGTGTGTCGCCTTCAAGTTTGTTTATTGGCGTGTGTCGCCTTCGAGTTAGCTTTCACGGCGTGTGTCGCCTTCGAGTTAGCTTTCACGGCGTGTGTCGCCTTCAAGTTCAGTGTTTTTATGGCGTGTATCGCCTTCAAGTTTGTTTACTGGCGTGTGTCGCCTTCAACTTAGCTTTCACAGCGTGTGTCGCATTCAAGTTCAGTGTTTTTATGGCGTGTGTCGCCTTCAAGTTTGATTATTGGCGTGTGTCGCCTTCGAGTTAGCTTTCACGGCGTGTGTCGCCTTCAAGTTCAGTGTTTTTATGGCGTGTGTCGCCTTCGAGTTTGTTTACTGACGTGTGTCGCCTTCAAGTTAGCTTTCACGGCGTGTGTCGCCTTCAAGTTCAGTGTTTTTATGACGTGTGTCGCCTTCAAGTTTGTTTATTTGCGTGTGTCACCTTCGAGTTAGCTTTCACGGCGTGTGTCGCCTTCAAGTTCAGTGTTTTTATGGCGTGTGTCGCCTTCAAGTTTGTTTACTGGCGTGTGTCGCCTTCGAGTTAGCTTTCACGGCGTGTGTCGCCTTCAAGTTCAGTGTTTTTATGGCGTGTGTCGCCTTCAAGTTTGTTTTTACTGGCGTGTGTCGCCTTCAAGTTAGCTTTCACGGCGTGTGTCGCCTTCAAGTTCAGTGTTTTTATGGCGTGTATCGCCTTCAAGTTTGTTTATTGGTGTGTGTCGCCTTCAAGTTAGCTTTCGCGGCGTGTGTCGCCTTCAAGTTCAGTGTTTTTATGGCGTGTGTCGCCTTCAAGTTTGTTTACTGGCGTGTGTCGCCTTCAACTTAGCTTTCACGGCGTGTGTCGCCTTCAAGTTCAGTGTTTTTATGGCGTATGTCGCCTTCAAGTTTGTTTACTGGCGTGTGTTGCCTTCAAGTTAGCTTTCACGGCGTGTGTCGCCTTCAAGTTCAGTGTTTTTATGGCGTGTGTCGCCTTCAAGTTAGCTTTCACGGCGTGTGTCGCCTACAAGTTCAGTGTTTTTTATGGCGTGTCACCTTCAAGTTTGTTTAATGGCGTGCATGTGTCGCCTACAAGTCAGTTCAGTGTTTTTATGCCGTGTGGCGTCTTCAAGTCTGTTTAATGGCGTGTGTCGCCTAAAGATAGTTCTCTTGGCGTATGTCACCTACAAATTTGTTCTCATTGCGTTTGTCGCCTTCAAGCTAGTTTTTGTGGCGTGGTATCGCCTTTTAGTTTGTTTTCACGGCGTGTGTCGCCTTCAAGCTTTTCGCTTGTGTTGTCTTTCAAGTCAATTTTCAAGCGTATGTCGCCTTTCAAGTAAGACCGTGGCGTGTGTTACCTAGTTTGTTTTCATAGCGAATGTCTATTCTGTGTGTCTTGCTTTCGGTTGCCTTTTGATGTCGTGCATCTACCTTCAACTCAGTTTTCGTAATGTGCCGCCTTTTGTGATTGTTTGTGTGATTTTTTCTTGCCGCGTCCCCAAGGACGCATTCGCTTGTCAAGCTAGGTGTTTCGGCGTCACTGTTTATTGCAAATCAGACTTAGTTTGCATCTCACCTACGTTTCGCAATTGTCGGATCGCGCCGCCTTTAGCCGACTTAGCCACTATTTGTCTTCGTATGTCTCATTTCGCGGTTATGTTCATGGCGCAAGATTTTCCTTTCGCTGTACGTTTAACTTTCGGCCGTTTGTTATTGTTTGTATTACATTTCTCGCAATGTATTGAACCCTTTAGAAAATTTTGTTCGGTTTCACGACCTGTTGTTTGTTGTCTAGAACACTCGTTTACATTCTTTCTGTTATATTTTTCTCGCACGTTACACGCTGTTGGGCCTTGCCACGATTAAATTTTTTAAATTTTCGTGCGTTTCTTTGCGCTGTTCGTTGTCGAGTAAATCTCTGTGCAAGTAAAAGAGTATATTTTCTTTATAATAGTCGCTGATTTCTTAGGTCTTCTTAGTTGCTTTGACTGTTATTATTTGCGTCCGCCGCAGCCAACCTGCTTTAATTGTCGCCAGAGGAGCCAAATTGCTCGATTTTGTCCGAAATATTATACTCCTGCAGTGTTTCTATTTTTTGCAATAGATACTTATGTTTTCGGCTGCAATCCATCGTCCCTTTTGTTTTGGGTTTTTCGCTATTAGGATACTTCTGCTACCAATTTGGTCGATCTGGGACGGGTCTTCTAAACAATACCCGATACTCTGTCTACGACGGGGTCCCTGGATCGGCCTGGTTGGTGGCTCCCCCTTTTCAGACTTATTTGTTTTCGTTTCACCTTGCTCGCTCTAGGCGTCCCCACAGCCGTTCTATCTCATGTTGAGAAACGCTCAAGAATCTGTTATGTCTACCCCTATTTGGTGCAATTGGAAAGGGGAGCCCTCCGACCGGGCCGGTCCACTCCCGTCCATCCCGATGGTGGCTTTCGGGAAGGTTCACGCTTCACCAGACATTCTGCGGTTTAGTGACCCCTTGTTTTCCTTTCCGGATTTTATCCATCGTAACATTCCAATGTGGTCTACGCTTCTTCATAATTCCCTCAACCGTTCAGCATTTCTTCGGTACTCGGAGTTTGGCGTGGATGTAAGGATTTAAGGGTTCTTTCCAGGGTCAAGCTTATAGCTGGCCGCAGGTACGGTTGATAGCACGATTGGAAAGTCGCGCTCTATCTTCAATTCCGTTGGACGATCAGGCGATTGGTCGGGACTACCCCGGTAACCCTGCAGCTCATCCGTCTGTAAAAGAATACCTGGCCTCAATTTCCGAGGAACAGGCAAAGGCAAGGGTCTCTACTCGTCAGGCCGTGCCACTTTTCTTCTACAAATTTATTAGACTGTGTTCTTATCTTCGTAACCGAGCATTTTTACCATCTATATCCCCGCTGGAAAGGTACATCGTCAGTCGTGATATAGCTTTCTTCTGTCTAGATTTCTACTCCGGTGACAGAGCTTCTGATCCTGGTCGGATTTATATTAAGGAGGTTCTGCTACTCCCTGATAAGCAAGGTTTGTTGTTTCACCACAAGTGTCGTAAAACACTTCGCGGAAAAGACTCTAGTATTTTCGCCATTTAACCGTGTCCCCTTGACAGTATAGTCTCCCCCGTCGTAAATTTCACCACGTACGTCAAGTTGGCTGACCTTATGAACGTCAATCTTCGAGAAGGCTTTCTGTTCCACGCTAACGCACCGAAGGGCGACGTATCCTCCAAACCTTTCGTCGGCTCAACTGTGGCTAACCGTCTGCGCCTCTATCTGTCGGCTCTTAATGTTGCTGAGGGCGAGACTATGCACAGCTCTAGGAGTGGCTGTTCTATAACCCTGTCCCTTCTTGGTGCGTCAGACGACCAGGTAGCTAGACGTGCTGGTTGGAAAAGCATTCAAACCGCACAATATTACTCTCAGGTTCCGAAAGTCACGGATCTGTCTCTTCCGGCTTCTCTTCTCGCTCAAGGATCAGTCAAAGGGAAGAATAACGTTTGTCATACAGAATCGCTGGGGGCTGAGTTCCGTGCCCGTAATAATCTCAAGGGATTATCTCTCGCGTTTCCTTGATGTACTGACAATAAAACCTCACCTTTTCAGAGTTGAGCGTCTGAGATTGGGAGGAATATGGGTTTGTTTTCGGGGTATGTTCGCCTATCAGCGGCAATTTGTGCTTGTGTATGAAATTATTTTCGCCCCATGTCTTAGTACCCTCGCGTGTGCCATAGAGGTGCAGCATGACAATGAAAATTATTCTACTATTTTCATTGCTATGTTTGCGCCGTAATGGCCTCACGCGCTACATAAATTAGCACATTTCCCCTCCTGAGACCGTTCTAATGCCTTTGGGTATTTCGCTTAGTATTTATACGCCCTCCCGACTTGAGATCGTTCTCATTTTGCGTTCATGCCCCGAGAGGTCTCTTCAGAGGTGTCCTTTTTTGCCCCTCCCTCCTCCCCTCAGCGACGGAAACCTCCGCATGCTGCACTTCTTCGCATGCGCGGAAATTATTTTCGCCCCATGTCTTAGTACCCTCGCGTGTGCCATAGAGGTGCAGCATGACAATGAAAATTATTCTACGATTTTGCAACCTAAACACGCCTTCTGATGCGTATCTAGCTTAAAATAATAAAATTTAGTTCGTAGGTAGTATGTGTTCTTGGACAGCGCAGTGATTGAGTTTGTGGCTTCGTAGTCTCGTACGGCCGGAGTTCGATTCTCTATAAGGTTCTCTTTTTTTTCCCTTTTTTTTCTTTTTTTCGAACTGGACATTATGAAAGTGATGTACTTCGTTCGTTCGTTCGTTAAACATCCTTACGTTGAATTTAACATATATATATATATATATATATATATATATATATATATATATATATATATATATATATATATATCGAGCCGTGTCAGTGTGAAAACGTAAGCTTACGGCAATATTGCGTGACGCGTTACGCGTTAGCATTTCTTCTTCTCGGGTTGGCTCTTAGGAGCCTTTGATTAGACATAATTTTAAGCTTATTTTTCTCTGTAAAAGCACTCAAATAACTTGGGAATCAATGGTGCAATGAGTTAAAGGCGCCACGAGTTCAAGCTGTGTACAGCTTCTTGTTTTGATATGGTTTCAATTGGAGATTCAATAAAATTAATACATTAGCACCCACTTAATCGCTTTTTGAAAACATGCTAAAGTATCCTGTCTTCGCTGGCTTTTATTTCCTAAGTCCGGACTGAAACGCTTAAAATTTCTATTGAATTCTGCTAAACAAATGTTAGTTAGCATAGAAATAAACTTTTCCTGCTTTTGCGAATATAAAACTCACATTATCCAAATTAGGTTGTTGGACAATTCAGAGTGCTTTAAATATAGGCATTTTATATATTTATTTTTCACGATTTTTAGTCATAAATACAGTAGAGAACACACAAATAAACGTTTTGAACTGTTTAATGACTTTAACTAGCTAATTATTATGTCCCGATCTTCGCTGAATATGGTGAATATTTAATATGCAAATTAGGTTGTCTTCAAAAGTTAGTCCGGTGACAAGAAATATTCCTAAATTAGTTTGATTTTTTTTCTTTTAAACATTTTAAAAAAACACAGATACATTGTCCAAAAGCATTTTGTGGTTTCGTTTTTGAAACTTGACGATAAATCAGTTTAGCTTTTAATATGGGACGTTGTTAATGTACGTACTTTGAAATCGACAAAGCGTGACCTTTGTCAGTTCAATTTGCATGAATCTGGAGTGTCACACCATGTAACAAATTTGATTACTACTGTTATTCATTCTACTTGACAACTGGCAAATGAAAAGTAACCTTTTGTGACTGAAGAATAAAGGATGCTTTATTTTGCAGGGTACAGCCAGGTCTGCCGGTACCTTACACTTAATCCTCTCGTTGATTAGGTATTGAGGAGGCAATCTCGAACAAACGATCGTCATCGGAACTTGACTTTCGTGTTTCACAACAACGACATCCAACAATCAACTTTTTCTTTCTCATACAAGAACGCAGCGGCAAACTGTGAAGACCTGCGAAACTTTTAAAAGTTTCAAGCAACGAAACCCTTGTCTTAACTTTGTTTTTGAATTTACAGAGCTCGCGCATTGCATATAATTCATGGAGCTTCAATGGATTTAGGACCTGTTTACATGGGACATAGAGAGAGGGTGCGGTGACGCCGGATTACCCGCTTAGAAGGGTCACCCGGCTCTTTTGTCTCTTGCCGTTTGCTGCATGCTTCACATGGCAGACAGGGTCACCCCTCGAACCGAGTCACCCTGCCACTTGTGCCTGCTCAAGGTGGGCTAGACTTTTTTTGCATGTAATTAAACGGTCACGCAAAGCCAAGGGTCAGCAGGCTACCCGGGCTAAATTTTCGGTCGTGTTTTTCCGGGTTTTAAGTTAAATTTGAACTAAATACAGACCAAAATGATAAATTGGGAACCAAACTGTCCCATTTTAATCAACGAACAAGTTTCATTTGTCCGTTGAAACGTATGTTTTGTTTTTTTCGAATAAAAGAATTATTTTTTAGTTTGGCGACCGAACGCGTTAGAACATACTACAAACATGTGTAATTTCTAAGAAAAAGGACATTACAAAATAGTGACTTGAGGATAGTCGAACTTGATTATGAAAGGAAAAGGATTTATGTTAAGCTTGTGGCATTCGCACTCCTCCACACGCTCTTTGCATATGAAGGCGAGCTATGTTTTAGCTCGGGACCTAGTCGGGTTACCCTCCCTCCATGTAAACAGGCCTTTGAAATAGCGAAAAAAAAAAAGAATCAATCAGTTGTTTATCTTGTCACATAAAATACTTTATCATTTATTTTTCGAGGAGGTAGAAGGGTGTGGTTGGGGGGGGGGGTGGGTAGGGGGGATAATGGGTGTCTCGGGGCAAAGATAGATCCCTTGCAGAACAATAACACACACTTATAGTTGACAATAGTTGACCAGTTCCTCAACCTCGACCCTAGGGTCTTCTCCGATCATTGGACAAGCCTGTTAAAACACGAAAAATATTCTGGCGTCAGATTTGTCGCGTAAAGCATGATCAGAATGTCTTCTTTTCGTTTGAACAACGGTTTCAGATGCCAGAAAACAAACACGGCTAGCAATCGCTGGAAATAAAAAAATCCCTGGAAAACAGCGCCATTACATTGTGTGTCACATGGCAAAATACGTCTCTGATCCTTGGAGTATTTTGGCCGCCTTGTCCAGGTGTTTCTGCGCCCGCCCCGCCCTTTTGAAATCAAAGTTGCCGTTTCCCAGTTGGATGACATTTATAAACGTCACAGTGACATGCGCAATATAGTCAAGGTACATATTAAATGCATATTAATGCATATTAATGCATATTAAATGCATCTCGCCTTGGGGCTCATTCAAAAGCTATTTGAGGGTAAACCCTACGGAAAGCGGCTGACTAATCAGACTAGGTAAACCTAAGCGCAGAAAAGTATTAGTGCTACTTCCCTGTATTCTTCTAGTAACCGAGCTTTCCAGCTCTCGGTATGATGGGACCTTCTTAGAGATAATTGACCGCAAATTCTTGAGTGTCTTTCTCGAGTGCCGATGAATTAATTACCGGAGTCAAAACTACGATTTTGTAAAGAGAGGGTAAATGCGAGGGGTCTTCTTAATAGAAAATACAACAGAATACATATGTATAAAATAAAACCGTTCGGGCGTAAAAAGAGTGGGGGGGGGGGGGATTGAGGGGCAGTCGCGACTATTTTACCACATATGATGCCATCATCTGTCGTCTTTACTGACTTAAATTAAGTATTTGGGCAACCCTTTCGATCCGTTTGAAAACATGACCAGTATCCTGGGTAAAAATCCAATACCGGCGTAAGCTCTATCGGCAAGACCAATTGTAAGTTGTATAGCTGGTCTTAGGTTAAAAAAAAGCATACGTAAGTGTAATGGCGTTGTTCAGACGTCACGGTGCCCTAGACCAAGCATGTTTACATTCGAGCCACTGCTTGAAATGCGATAAGTAGTATATAGGGGATGGCTCAAATACCACCCCGGGGGAAGACTTTATCCCCCCTCACGGAGCCTTCCCACGGCTCTTCTTTCAATCGGTCCGTGGGAAGGCTCCGTGAGGGGGGATAAAGCCTTCCCGCGGGGGTTGTATTTGAGCCCTCCTCTATATACTACTTGAAGTGCAGCGTTTTACTAGCTGAAATCGTTTAATCTCAAATACCATTTCCGGTAAACCACTCGAAAGCAGTTGAAACCGCCCGAAACCGGTTTCAAGCAGCCTGAAATCGTTTAATCTCAAATACCGTTTTCCGTTCAACCGCCCGAAAGTGGTTTTAACCATCCGAAACCGGTTTAAACCGCCCACAACCGGGTTCAACTGCCCGAAAGAACTCTCTAGCATAAGAAACAAATCGACCGCCCAAACCAGGGGAAGAACGAAAACAACTAAAAGTCCTCTATATAATTTAAACAAAAAACTACACCCTCCCGAAGCCTATTTGACCAATGGGGTGCCGCAGTATTGCCAATTGAAGAAATGCATACCGTTGTATATACGATGGGACGTGGAAGGAAAGCGCTTGTAAGGAAAGGACTTAAGAGGAATCGTTTGTATGTCAATAAAATTGAGCCTCCGAAACAAACTGAAGCTTTGTATTCACTCTATATAATCCCCGATTGTCTTTTAGAACTACCAGAAAAGGCGCTAGAGATTATCATCATGCTTATAAATAAACTGATCGATGCAGGCGTTTATGGCGTGTGTCTTCAATCGGCGATACTTACAGTGGAGGCTCTATCCGCAGCAGGGTACGCTTCAGAGGTGGTCGAGGGGTTTCAACAGTGTGGTGAATTTGTATCATGGAATTGCTGGATCACAATCATGGGAAAGTCGATCGATATTGGAGGTACGGTTATGCAAGCCGTATTACGCTGTTACAAGGGTATTATTTTACCCCTACAAGGCCAATCACTAAGCTGCCAAATGTATATGTTCGAGTTGATATGGACACGCATGAAGAGGTTCAAATGCTTGTGAAAAACATTCGTTTACTGAGCCTTTATCGGGAAAAGGGAGCTTCTGAATTTTGGGAGGCCTTAGACACATCTCCAGTAAAGGAAACAATATTAGAGATTCGTTCTAATATTCTCAAAGACCTTACACACGATAATGCCCGCGGCATTAATGGCTTCTTGCCAATACCATTCGTTATTTAGACGTGTAGCTGGCTTCGGAAGCTCTATGTAAGATAAAATTTTGTGTTTTCTCGGTCCTTCTGCTAAAATTAGGGCCAAGATTTTATAAATTACGAAATTATAAGAAATATTGTTTGGTAGATAATATTTTATGCTTGAGTAAACAGAGCTAATTTGATTCTTTTCGTCATCGGTTAATCTCGGAGGGGGTTCCCCTAAAATAAAGCTCAATAAAAGAGAAGTATGTTTACAAAGATCACTGCGTTTTATTTTTTTTTAAGAATATTTCGCAAAACCTCTATTGTTAGATATTTTGGAAGAACATTTTCTTTTGCCATTTCTTTCCGTATTTCTAATAAAACCTTTTCACTGTCGCTTATGTATTCCAAAGAGTTATTTCCTAGTAACCGATCAAGCGGATATTTAAAATTATAATTTGTTGTGCATCGGCTTTTAACTTTCATATTTACTTTGTTGTAAAGGTCTTTATGAGAAAAGGCAGCTCCGTCTATTATTTCAATGCGGTGGCATTTTCTGCAGACAAGTTCTGTGGATTCAAACTGGAGTGAAAAAGATCCGCCACAGCTTTGGCACGATTTAATATTTTCGTTTGTTCTGTTTTGAGTGATAACAAACTCGTTTTCGCGGTACCGTTGGATTAGTTCTTGTCTCGCAGTTATACTAAGAGCTTCGAAGATGATTTGGAGCTTCTCTTGTAGTTGTGAGCGGTGAAGCTCGGTTGTATAGTCGTTGCCGGCGATGCCACGCAGCCTGACTTGCTTGTGTTTTAGATCAAAGACATCCAGTTGAGTCTTGTATTTATTCTTTTCATCCATAAGTCTAATGATAGACAGTTGCGCGTTGAAGCGCTTATAAACTTCAGTGTCACTAAGCCTCGTCATGTTTATATTAAGAAAATGGCAAATGTTTAATTGGGGAACGAAACTTCTCGAACATGGGATTTTTCCCTCAAGATTTGTAGATTAAAACCTGAATTTAATTTCAAGTCTGACTTGGACACAGCTGTGAGACAATTGATCTTTTTTTTTGAAACTCTTCTTTGACTTCTTTGCAAAGCTCGCCTCTGATTTTGTCAAGATCTGGCGATCTGGGCTTGCTGTTTACTTGTGTAGTCTTTGTTTCACCAGAGCGGATCAAGTTTTTCAGTTCGTGATATCTTTCAATCTCACGCAGAATTATTGAAAATTCCGATTCACTGTCCGTTAGAGCTCTTGAAACTTTTATTTTCTTTTCTTTTCTTTTTTTTTATTGGATATTACTCACATCTAATTACAATACTACAGTACATTGCATTACAGTCATGTACAAAATACAAAGTACAGTAAAATACAAGTCTGATTTTGAGTAGTGTTACTATTTAAATCGATGTTGTTAGTAAACAAACTTCTTATCAATTAAAGGTTTCCATTTCTTATAGTAATATTCAGGTGAATTAGTACTTACTGATATTTGTTTTTCTATCTCCGCTTTGTTTACCACTATTGTTTGATAAACACTTAATGACAGAGGATCTTCATTAATACTACATCAGTATATATAGTATTTCGCAAGTAGCAAGATATGATTAGTTAACTTATTGAGGTAATCGTTACCAATAATACCATACAATATTTTAACAGTTGATAATTCTAGTTTTATTGATAGGTATGTTTCATACCAGTCTAGAAAAGCTTCCCAGAACTCTGAAACGGCCCGACATGAGACAAGCATGTGCTTCAAATCTTGTTTTATTTCTAAGCATAGATAACAGAGATCACTGTTTGCGAGTTTAGCTTTAAACAGTTTGCTTTTAGTGAAAACTATGTCGTGTAAAATCTTGTATTGGAACATAGTCAACTTTGTTTCTTTGGTGATAGAAAACGCTAAGTTAAAGTAATTGTTTATTTGGTCCGGTGGTAAGCCATTGTCAATCAGACGTTGTTTGGCGGTCGGTTCTTCAAATATATGATTAACAAAACTTTTATGTATAGCTTTGGTTGTTAGTGCTTTCAAATTCTGACATGGCTGTGTAAGTTGCTCTTGATGTATGTTCATTTGGTTTATAGATTTTCTTATATTCATTGGGAATAACGTTTACTACTCCGTAATAAGTCGAAATATTCGTTTTTAACTGGTATCGGAATTTAAATTCTTCGTAAGTGAGGAAATCAAGATTATGGTCGAGAAGGTTTTCTAAAGTAGAAACTCCTTTATCAAACCATGCTCGATAGAAAATCATTTTATGATCAATTTTGATATCCCTCTTGTTCCATATAACCGTTTTCTTTGTGCATGGCTTGATGTTATTCTGCACATCTTTTAACTCAAACCAGTACTGAAGTGTTCTGATGTAAAAGAGTGGGAGCTCCTTAATGTCAATGTCTTTGCCGTTGCAGTTGCAGTTTGAGAGGAAAGTAACCCCCCCCCCCCCCCAAGTGTGAAGTGGCTTCATCAGCAATAGCCGTCCATGCTGAATTCTCATTCAGTTTAAATCGCTTTATCCATATGCATTTTAAAGCTTCGTTCATTAAGGTAAAATCAATCATGTTCAGGCCTCCATTTTCGCGTTCGCCAATGATTGTGGTCTTTTTAATTTTGGCTATTTTGTTTCCCCAGATAAAATTAAAGGTGATCTTGTTTACCTGGTCACTAAATTTTTCAGGGACTGGAAGTACAAATGCATTAAGCTTTGAAAGGCCCAGGGATTTTACAATATTAATCTTGTCTAATAGGGTTAATTTTCGTCTCTTCCAATTGTTTAGCATGTTATCCAAAGCATCTAATTTATTATAAAAATTCAATTTGTCGCTTGTTTTCTTGCAATTTGAGAAGTGTATCCCCAGAGCAAAAACAGATTCTTTTGGCCACTTAACGTTAAATGGGGTATCTTCTCTGTTTTTCCATTTTCCCAGCCAAAGAGCTTCTGATTTCGTGGGATTAATTTTGAGTCCTGAACATATTTCAAACTTTTCCAGGAGCTTCAACAATGCACTCATCGAGCTAAGGTTTTTTATAAAAACCGTTGTATCACCTGCATACTGTGTTATTTTTATTTCACGTGGTCCTACTGCGATGCCTTCAATTTTAGAGTTTTGTTTGATCGCAAGTGCTAGTACTTCAATACCTAAAACAAAAAGCATGCCTGACAAAGGGCATCCCTGCCTGACTCCTCGCTCCAGGTTAAAAAAAATCAGATGCAAAACCATTGTTTGTAACACAGCTTGTTATATTGCAGTAGAAAGTTTGCACCCAATTTTTAAAGTCAGGTCCAAAGTTAAGCTTATCAGGAACTTTAAAAAGGAAATTCCATTCTATAGAATCAAACGCTTTTTCAAAGTCTAGGAAAACAGCGAGGCCGGGAAGATTTTTTGTTGCGGTGTAGTTAATAATATCACTGATAAGTCTTACATTTTCTCCAATATATCGTCCCTTGATATAGCCGGTTTGATCAGGGTTTATCACAAGTGGCAAAACAGTTTCAAGTCTTTTTGCAATTGCTTTCGTAGCAATTTTGTAATCTGTATTTAAACGTGATATAGGTCTCAGATTTCCTAGGAGGTTAGTCGGTTTGTCCTTTTTTGGTACGAGTGTAATAATACCTCTTTACTGGCATATAGACAGTTGACGTTTTTCAAAGCCATAGTTGATACTCGCAATAACATCTTGTTTGATGTCATCCCAGAAAACTTTGTAAAATTCACTTGAAAAACCATCCGGGCCCGGCGTTTTATTGTTGTCCATATCGTTTAAAGCATGGTAACACTCTTGTTCAGATAGCATACCTTCGCACTTCATAGATTGATCTTCATTAAGTGGTGTTAACAGGTCATTGTTAAAAAATATGTCAAACTCAGAGTTATCGGGATCGACATTATTAGTAGAATACAAGTTTTTATAAAATATTTTCTCTTCTTCGAGAATTTTTTT